>JAJGOT010000887.1:0-12500 GCA_022457155.1 Cladopsammia gracilis | reverse complement strand
TCTATTGCAATATATGAGAAATAGTCTATTCAATGTAATTACATTCAAAACTCCCGAAGAGTTGTTGAATTTGTAATTTTATCAACAGTACTCACTCATAACCAAGATGAGAAATATTTGATTTCTTGTTTACTTTAACGCTAATATGCTGAGTACTGTTGAAAATCGAATAAAACGTGCAGTACTGATACAGACTACCTCCGTAAACAATTCTTCTAACAAGGTTAAAACATTTTAACTGCTTTCGTGGCTATCTTTCGGTGCCCGAGCAAGAGAAAAGAAGAAAATGCTGGTGAGTACTGTTGCCGAGTACTGTTGTCCTTACTCATTAATAATGACACGTGATGTGCGTGACTTTAAATCCGGTTTCAAATTTCCGGTAAGCTAGCATGTTAAATTGTGTTTGAAAGAAAACGAAACTCTTTCAATTGAAGCGTGAATTTAGGCTCATAGAGACAAAAAATAGTGAGTCTTTTTCTTTTTTGGGGGTTCTTGCAATAAAAATCCGTTTACAAGCTTACCCATGTAGAGCGTTTGCTTGGTCAAATAGGCATAACATTTATTACAAATTCATCATTTCTCTTCTTAGAGTGATATGGTCATCATTGGCCATAAGCTCCACTTTAAAAAGTAAAAGACGGATTGCATTATATCAAACCAAGACCTGTTTCTCTTACAATGTGACTTACATATAACTTACCCACCCCTCCCCCCATATTTTGTTATGTCACGTTTATTTTTCTAATGCTAAACACCCTAATGCAAAGTTAAACCATTAGATCTGCACTTCAGTCACAATATTTGGTTATTTTCTTGCGAAAATGAGCAATTTAAACAGAAACACATTCCGACAATCTTGGTCAGAAGTTTCGGGACACTTAACCTTTTTCCCCACAAATTGCCTTTGTCGTTACCTCCCCCTCCCCACCCCCAATACAATGTTGAGTTTCATGCATATAACCAAGCCACAATGTCTCAACTTTGTATTGGGGGGGAGGGGGGACTAGGAAATGGAACGATAGTTTCTCTCGTCGAAAATAATTGTCATTGTATAGTATTTTCTTAAGTGTCCCAAGCTATTTCGTCCACGGTTGTCCGAAAGAGAATTTTGAAAGAGGCAGGTCCGTCGCTTGAAAAAAAGCCTTTAGCAGCATAAATAGAGAGCCGGTGGTGGCAGCAGCTGCCGCAAGTGATCATGAAGGTAAGAACTATATTTTTGGGTCACATTATGCACAGTTTTTGGGTGTTTTTCAATTCAAAATTCAAGCATCGCATTCTGTGAACTTTGTATAGTTTCTGTTTGAGTCATAAGAAGCGCAAATATGGAACTGTTCCTATTACTGATAAAAAACACGTTGTCTATATGATGAAAGAAGCGTCTTTTTTCCACTAGCAGTGAGATTTAAAAGAAAAAAGACGCCTAAATGTTGAAAACATACACATTTGTGTTAGCACCGGAAGTACCGTGTGAACAGTTCTCGGCTGAAATTCGACAGTACTCACATGAATTCTCAAGCCTAACAACTGAAAATGCGCGCGTTTACTAACGTTTTCTATTGCAATATATGAGAAATAGTCTATTCAATGTAATTACATTCAAAACTCCCGAAGAGTTGTTGAATTTGTAATTTTATCAACAGTACTCACTCATAACCAAGATGAGAAATATTTGATTTCTTGTTTACTTTAACGCTAATATGCTGAGTACTGTTGAAAATCGAATAAAACGTGCAGTACTGATACAGACTACCTCCGTAAACAATTCTTCTAACAAGGTTAAAACATTTTAACTGCTTTCGTGGCTATCTTTCGGTGCCCGAGCAAGAGAAAAGAAGAAAATGCTGGTGAGTACTGTTGCCGAGTACTGTTGTCCTTACTCATTAATAATGACACGTGATGTGCGTGACTTTAAATCCGGTTTCAAATTTCCGGTAAGCTAGCATGTTAAATTGTGTTTGAAAGAAAACGAAACTCTTTCAATTGAAGCGTGAATTTAGGCTCATAGAGACAAAAAATAGTGAGTCTTTTTCTTTTTTGGGGGTTCTTGCAATAAAAATCCGTTTACAAGCTTACCCATGTAGAGCGTTTGCTTGGTCAAATAGGCATAACATTTATTACAAATTCATCATTTCTCTTCTTAGAGTGATATGGTCATCATTGGCCATAAGCTCCACTTTAAAAAGTAAAAGACGGATTGCATTATATCAAACCAAGACCTGTTTCTCTTACAATGTGACTTACATATAACTTACCCACCCCTCCCCCCATATTTTGTTATGTCACGTTTATTTTTCTAATGCTAAACACCCTAATGCAAAGTTAAACCATTAGATCTGCACTTCAGTCACAATATTTGGTTATTTTCTTGCGAAAATGAGCAATTTAAACAGAAACACATTCCGACAATCTTGGTCAGAAGTTTCGGGACACTTAACCTTTTTCCCCACAAATTGCCTTTGTCGTTACCTCCCCCTCCCCACCCCCAATACAATGTTGAGTTTCATGCATATAACCAAGCCACAATGTCTCAACTTTGTATTGGGGGGGAGGGGGGACTAGGAAATGGAACGATAGTTTCTCTCGTCGAAAATAATTGTCATTGTATAGTATTTTCTTAAGTGTCCCAAGCTATTTCGTCCACGGTTGTCCGAAAGAGAATTTTGAAAGAGGCAGGTCCGTCGCTTGAAAAAAAGCCTTTAGCAGCATAAATAGAGAGCCGGTGGTGGCAGCAGCTGCCGCAAGTGATCATGAAGGTAAGAACTATATTTTTGGGTCACATTATGCACAGTTTTTGGGTGTTTTTCAATTCAAAATTCAAGCATCGCATTCTGTGAACTTTGTATAGTTTCTGTTTGAGTCATAAGAAGCGCAAATATGGAACTGTTCCTATTACTGATAAAAAACACGTTGTCTATATGATGAAAGAAGCGTCTTTTTTCCACTAGCAGTGAGATTTAAAAGAAAAAAGACGCCTAAATGTTGAAAACATACACATTTGTGTTAGCACCGGAAGTACCGTGTGAACAGTTCTCGGCTGAAATTCGACAGTACTCACATGAATTCTCAAGCCTAACAACTGAAAATGCGCGCGTTTACTAACGTTTTCTATTGCAATATATGAGAAATAGTCTATTCAATGTAATTACATTCAAAACTCCCGAAGAGTTGTTGAATTTGTAATTTTATCAACAGTACTCACTCATAACCAAGATGAGAAATATTTGATTTCTTGTTTACTTTAACGCTAATATGCTGAGTACTGTTGAAAATCGAATAAAACGTGCAGTACTGATACAGACTACCTCCGTAAACAATTCTTCTAACAAGGTTAAAACATTTTAACTGCTTTCGTGGCTATCTTTCGGTGCCCGAGCAAGAGAAAAGAAGAAAATGCTGGTGAGTACTGTTGCCGAGTACTGTTGTCCTTACTCATTAATAATGACACGTGATGTGCGTGACTTTAAATCCGGTTTCAAATTTCCGGTAAGCTAGCATGTTAAATTGTGTTTGAAAGAAAACGAAACTCTTTCAATTGAAGCGTGAATTTAGGCTCATAGAGACAAAAAATAGTGAGTCTTTTTCTTTTTTGGGGGTTCTTGCAATAAAAATCCGTTTACAAGCTTACCCATGTAGAGCGTTTGCTTGGTCAAATAGGCATAACATTTATTACAAATTCATCATTTCTCTTCTTAGAGTGATATGGTCATCATTGGCCATAAGCTCCACTTTAAAAAGTAAAAGACGGATTGCATTATATCAAACCAAGACCTGTTTCTCTTACAATGTGACTTACATATAACTTACCCACCCCTCCCCCCATATTTTGTTATGTCACGTTTATTTTTCTAATGCTAAACACCCTAATGCAAAGTTAAACCATTAGATCTGCACTTCAGTCACAATATTTGGTTATTTTCTTGCGAAAATGAGCAATTTAAACAGAAACACATTCCGACAATCTTGGTCAGAAGTTTCGGGACACTTAACCTTTTTCCCCACAAATTGCCTTTGTCGTTACCTCCCCCTCCCCACCCCCAATACAATGTTGAGTTTCATGCATATAACCAAGCCACAATGTCTCAACTTTGTATTGGGGGGGGAGGGGGGACTAGGAAATGGAACGATAGTTTCTCTCGTCGAAAATAATTGTCATTGTATAGTATTTTCTTAAGTGTCCCAAGCTATTTCGTCCACGGTTGTAGGTAAATTCGAAATAACAAATAGAAGCGTTTCATAAAGTTCAAAATAGAAAGGTAAATATTTGTGAATATTTGTGAATGCCATTAGGACGGGAGGTCGGGATTCTGTATGAGTCCAGGGATATTTTAGGGGCTTAAGCTACTTGTTTTCTTGTATGCTAATTTCTCTTTGCAAAAAAAAAAAAAAACTAACAACGCAATCGTTTGAACTCCTTAGGGATACACTTTTGTATCCTGTGTATATGTGGAAACGTTTTCGTAAATGCTTATAAGTCCACCTTTGTCAATATTGTATGACGATGTAATCCTTGCTCAAAATCGCAGTTTTTTATCTCAGTTTGATTGTTTGGAGCTGAGCTCTTACAAGCCACCAAATACGAACTACATTGAAACCTCAGTGTATTAAGCGACAAACACCAAAGCCTTCCACGATTTGCCGCAAATGTAATTTAGTCGTCTTTTTCCTTTTTCTCTTTATGCGATGAATGTCGCTACGATAACCATAATAATCAATTTAAAATTTACAAAAATTAACAAAACGAAGTAAATACCTCCTCCTCCTCCTTGTCCATTACACAGATCTCCATAGCAACAGCTCACTGAACATGAGTGCAAGGTTACGTTGGCTTGAGATAAAGAGCTGTTTACTTGGTCACAAATGAGGCTCGAATTGCATTGGTAGGCAGACATCGAGCAGTTCTTTTCGGTTGTTGAGTACTGAATTCCAATAACCTCGGCTGAGATGCTCATAGTCATGCAAGAGTCGTAATAGTAATCACAATTGATCACGGAAGGATTACTGCATGGTTGGCTTGAACCTGGGTAATCTCCACATGCATAACAGCTAATACTGAAAGCTGTTGGAAGATTGGCAACAAAACCGCACAATGCCTGTACAAAAACAACATGGAGTCAAGCAACTTTACTGAAAACCCCTCGGTCATTCTAAAGTATGTGATGCACGAGAACAATTATCCATCTTATTTGAAAAGTCGAATCACGGCTATTTGCCTACAAATTGTTAAATTACATTTATGCATCAGTTTACTCATAATGTAAAGAATGGGGTACGTCAGGTGTTTATATATTACCTGATGAAGTGGTTGCATCAGATACCTTAGTTGCAGATAACATATGCAGTTGAATATAAAGTTCCAAAGGTTTTAAGCACGGACAGTCATCAGCCCTTATAGTACTGGCCCCAGTTGTTCAAAAGGTGGATAGCGCTATCCACTGGATAAATCGCTATCCAGTTTATAGTTTTTTAGCAAAACCAATTGTGTTATCCACTGGATAGTGATTTATCCGATGGATAGCGCTATCCACCTTTTGAACAACCGGGGCCTGATGTACAATTTGTTGCTTTTGCGTTCAATATTTAGATAAAGTAGATATTTTCAAGAAGATCTTGTTGTTAAAATTTTGCAAGCCAATAACTAATTTTTGACTTATATATTTACCTTTATACCACAAACACGCACAAATTGGCTCAAAAGTTATAGAAATCAATAATTAAAAAATGATTTTCAAATTATCTTAAATTGTAACAAGGAGCCCGATGGGCTTCGAAACTGGCTCGTTTGGTCCCAGTTTTCACCCGGTTTTCATTTTAGAGTTTTATATTAGCAATCCACAATATTTGTTTGAATATATATATTTTGTTTTATTATTTTGTTTACTCTTTTATCGCCTTGCCGTAAGGATCAGTTTGCCGTTTTCTGATTTTCTACAAGTAATTATTGTACTGATCCAGGTCTACAACTGGGAGATCCGGCACCTCTCAACGGTTTGTCGCTGTGGTCTTGCTGATATTTTATATCACAATATACAATCTAGTATCTATCAATATGCACAGTCCAGTCCAGTCTTCAATTACATTTACATTCCACAGCCCGCTTCAAGCACTCCTTAGGGACGGACTATTTTATTGTTAAGGGGGGGGGGGGGGGGGGGTTGGGCAATTACTAAAAAAAAATTCCTGCACAGCAAAAGTAAAGAAAAACGATAATGCAAAGAGAGCGAAAGGAAAAAAAAGGTATGGAACAATCCCGAAAAAAATTCTTGCACAACATCCGAGACGGAAAAAAATTCATGATCAGAAAAATTGCCCAACACCGCCACCTCCCCCACCCTCCACAAAAATAACATCGTCCACCTTTAGTAGGCTTCGTATATACTCATTTTTATTTTAGCCCCCGTCGAAGGTTTGTGTTTCAAACCGAAATATCGGGCACAAAATATATATCTTTTATTTTACTTTATTTTTATTGAGTCAATCTTTTCTCGGCCGTACGGATCAGTTTGCCGTGTTATTTTACATTTATTCGAGTTTTTATACTGATCCAGATCTTTGTCACAGATCCGGCACCTCTCATTGGTTTGTAGTTGTGGTTTCTACTGTTCATTGTCTTAACTTCAATTTCAGGTCTATATTTTTTCTCTGATCGACTCGGTACTGTTAGAAAAAAACATAAGTTTAGAACTTTGTTTATTTTTTTCGATTTAAAATCCTTGAAACCACCTACTACAAGGAATCAAGATTGTTTTAACACAGGCATTTTGGAGAATCGGTGATGGGGTTTCGAATAAATTAACAATATCAACATGATCGATCAAATAGCGTGACATAAATACGAGATGTGTGGAATTTGAACGTGACTCCACGGAGTAATGCTTGAGAATTGTTTACTCAGCAGTTCTGTGACCTGCCGGGACGTGTTTTATTCAACGATGATTTGGTTAGAAAAATTCAACTCGCTTTCCTTTTACCAGAAATAGATCGCATCCGAAAATCACAGAGATTTAATTTTTAACTATTCCGTCGAAATTAGAACGGTTAATATTTGAATTATAGTTGCCGACATCACTGATTACGCCATTTCTGAAAACCGGAAGTAAACTAGGTACGGTGTTGGCCGCAGCAAAAGCGATTCCCGGGGCAGGTGACCCGACAGGCCGAAAAAAAAGAGGGTATTTTAAGAACTGACTCGTCGCAGAGCGACGAGCCGGTTAAAAATCTATTATAGGAATTTTTAAGTTTGGGTAAATATGCCTGTGAATGGATGATTGCCATGGAAACATCACACGTTACCATGTTAGACAGAAAAAGGTCACAAACATTGTGGGCTGGGTAACACGGACTCTGGGAACGAGATTGATGTATTGGCTACGCTACTCACTATCTATCCTGTCCGTTGCAGAAAGTGAGTAGAGTGAGTAGCCTAATGGCGGCCGCTTCTTCGCGTTTTCGAAGTTTCTGTGAAGAGTATTTGTTGTTAAGTTTTGAACGTGTGTAGTAGATTTATACTAAAACAATTAGATTCTTCGCTCTTGATTTCTATCGCATAATAGTTGATTCGGGCTTTGCTCTCATCAACTATCACGCGATAGAAATCTCGAGCTCAAAATCTAATTGTTAAATAGTTAACCGTCGGCCCGCGAATGATAGGTCATAGACTTCTCAAACGGAGAAAACAGGCTCGAAAATGGGTCAAAATGTGTTTGATTAAATTGAAATAACACAAATTGTGAAGTGAACGGATTTTCACCATGGCTGAGACTGTGTATTTTTGCGGCTAATTCTGAAAGAAATTCTTGTAATGTTGGCCTTGATTCTTTAGCTTTAAATACAACCCTTTATAACACTTATAGAAATGAGGAAAAACAAATAGCAGTCTTCAAGTAAAGACTTTGCGTCCGGCATGCATTATCTGAAGTTATAAAATGCTCAAGGAAGTGCGCGCGCTATGATTGGTTAAACCAAGTTCATTATAACTCGATAAAGCATGCGCGTGACGTTAAGTTCATTATAACCGTTTTTATTTTATAAAAGAAATAAAAAACCTTTTTTCTCGTGTTGTTGAGTTATATAAGCACTTGCGAATTTTTAAGAACACTCGAGAAGTGCGAGAAGCACTCGCCTTTGGCTCGTGCTTCTCTGCACTTCTCTCGTGTTCTTAAAAATTCCCGCTGCTTATATAACTCAATAATGCACTCGGCGCGTTTTTTATTTCTTTAATAAACGTTTATTAACGATAGGGTAGGAAATTTAGTTATATTAATAAAGAATATATTTTGAAAAGCAAAGAACGAGTAAGCTAAGCTTTTACTTACCAAAACCAAAATCATCTTTAGCGTCATTGTAAAGCAGTTAGGACCCGGTGAACTCGTGCGCGTGGTGAAAACTGCAAGTGAATCGCTTATTACACACTTGACAATTTATAGCAAAATTAATGGCAATTAATTATAAGGAAATTGTTTTAAAAACACAAATATGATTAGAGAAAAAAATACAAATAAAGAAAAAAAAGATTCAAATTTAAATTAAAATCTGTGTTATATACAGCATTTATATTTGAGTTTGGAGAAAAATGATTAATCGATCGGTCGCCGATAATTAAATACCGATTTGAATAGTTCGTTTCTAAGCAATTTGTACCCTGAAATTCGCTATGAGATCACATGCTATTCGTCATCTTCACCAGAGTGGAAATATTACAGAGAATATTTAATTTTGGAGAACAAGAAAAAATTAAAAGATTCGTAAAGAGTGAAACAAGTCATCAGATTCAGTATTCGGCCTCATTTTTTCAATCATTGTATCAAAACAAAGAAGTGACTAAATCAGCGAGGTTGAAAATTCAATAAAATTGTTAATGTTGTGAAATTCATGTAAGTGAAAATTATGTAAACATGCAATACATGGAAAATTGCTATAAAATTGTAATTGTTATTGTCCTTATAGTATCAATAAAAACTGAGCAAAACAGGGGAGCTTTTAATTTCCATCAAAACAGCCCAGTTAGAAATTTTACCACCTTACCCGAGAGAGAGGAGAAAATCAAAACGTGGCTGAATTAACTGGAAAGACCGAAAGGAGCAAACAAGCGGATTACTTGAATAGCCGGTGGCGCATTATTTCTTAACATTTCCAAACGGAATCTACAAGGCAAAATGAGAAAACGTGCTTTTCCCATTACATCCTTTTAATTAAGTGTTATTGTAAATGTGAAAAAAAGAAATTAATTAATAAAAAACTGTTTCAATGTTTAAGGAACCTAAAAAAGTGATCAAAAGTTTACCTTTGCACGTGCGAAGCATTACTTCCTTCTTCAGTAAATGGTTAGTTACACGATTAATTAATGAAAAGGCTTTTTAATTAACTGTAGGTAAACAGACATTTTAATTTGTCTTTAAGTGTTTCATATAATAAACTCACTAAAAAAGTAATAAGTTGCTAAATTCTATTTAAAGTATCTGTCAAAGCTTCTGTTGATACAGATGTTGTTGAAAATGTACTCAACATCAAGCTAACCAATGTTGCGTTGCTAATTTCATGGGTGGCGCCGGTAAAAATTCAACCTAACAGCTATGCCGTTCGCGTTTCAGCTGTCTTCTGATTATTACCTTTTTAATTCAGTTTTCCCAGTAAAGTAAGCAAGGCTCATAGTTTATACTACGTAGAACATTTAACGCGACAACGAGATGATAGAGCCCAAACTGAAAGCCAAAATGCAACCGTGGACAGCTGTTTAACATACTCTACTTGCATTACTATTTTTGGATGAATAGATCATCTCTTGATCCTTCGTTCGCGGTCCATTGTTTCTTGTTCAATTAATTTTCCTTTATTTGGTCGTTAAAAATAGACTAACAAACACAAACCTCTAAGCAAGTGTTTCACACGAAATAAGGAGTTAAATTAATAAAAAAAGATGGAAGCACGAATAGCGAGTTAACATTTACTTCAAGACTCCGAGTCATAAAAATATTTAAGAGATAAAAATATATAAGATACTGGCAGAAATGCTTGTGTTATTACACAGCATGAAAAGGCAAATTTTAAAATTACCTGAAATTGCCTTGCTGTATTGTACGTGTTTCTCACTTGAACACACGTTTTTGCTCAAAATTGGCTTAACCACGTTTTACTTATGACGTCATATCTCATTACCATAGCAACCGGTTGTCGCCAAGCTTTATCAAAATGTGTCTCAAGGATAAACGAACGGCTACTAAAAACGGCATGTGCTTATCTTAAATGGTCTTGAAAATATGCGAGAAAAACCTTAAGGGTAGCGGGGTGGCAACCACCCCCTCCCCTTGTACGACGGAGGGCTAGACGTTTTGCTTCCATTGACCCCCCCCCCCCCCCCCCCCAACCCAGAACGAGCCAGAGTGAATGGGAAGTTCAAGAATTCGTAAGGTCTGGTTGCTATGAAGTGATATCATAGGCCTGCTTAGCAGCGTGTCATCGTATTTGATTTGCCTATTCATTGCTGCAGCGTTTGACAATTAATACTTGTACTTTATCAGATTGTATACAAACTCCAGTGGAGGTCAGCCTGTCTATTGTGAGTTGCATAATGTTTGCTCACCCTACTCCCTTCCTACTGAGAATTTTCAGTACACCTACTACCCAACATGCCACCGATCTGGAGTGAAAAGAGGCTTCGTTAAAGGAGAAGTTCTCAGACTTCTCAGAACTAACTCTTCAAAAATACTTTTTAAAGAGAAGATAAAGAACTCCAAAACATCATTTTGAGAAAGTTTTCAGTTAGATCATATTATTCAGAGGACCCTCTCAGAAGTGACTTTTGAAAACAGGAACATAGCACTCCAACAAAAACTAAAGGAAGACAAGAAAATCTTGCCATTTGTAACGAAATATCACCCATCGGCACATTACCTAAGTAATATCCTAGCTCGCACAATTATATATCTTAGAGAATGTTCCCTTATATATGATATCATGGATGGTTCTTTGTATGATTCGTTAGCAATGGTTGCTGCTTGATAAGATGTGGGTCTTGATAAGATGTGTGCTATCACTCTCTGCTGGTCTCATCCGCCAACACTGAAGCGAGGACCTTGACTTGAGTTGAGAACTGTCAATTGAGAAATGCAGCATTCTTTAAATGATAACCCAGATTTGAGATTTGTCAAAATTAACTTGTAGCTAAGAAATCGCCAAAATGATGACTGATAAAAGAGAAATGGCCTAAAATCACTGATAACTGAGAATCGGTAGGTGGAGTGGCTAAAAAATCTCGCGCCACTTCGTCCAATCAAAAGTAAAACCAAAACGTATCATGACTTTCTCACACTCGTTTTTCCGCACTGGGCGCAGGCGATATGTATTTGCTCCGAGTTCTGATGGGTTCATTGATGTCTGCGTCTGTTGTGATTGGTCAGAGTGACTACTTTGGTTTTGGTTTTACAACACTCATTTGAAAATCGATCTAATGTCTGCTGATTGGTTGAGAAAATGATCTGTTCAAGCTTCAAGCGCTGTGATTGGCTAAAGTACAAAGCAAAAATTCTTAAGAACCAAGAATAGAACACGGCAAAGAAAACGAAGTACAGAAATATTTTTTTTCAGCTCAATACCCTAAAAGAAACCGCGACAATTGTAACTGTAAAAGAAAAAATGGCCTAAAATCACTGATAACTGAGAATCGGTAGGTGGAGTGGCTAAAAAATCTCGCGCCACTTCGTCCAATCAAAAGTAAAACCAAAACGTATCATGACTTTCTCACACTCGTTTTCCCGCACTGGGCGCAGGCGATATGTATTTGCTCCGAGTTCTGATGGGTTCATTGATGTCTGCGTCTGTTGTGATTGGTCAGAGTGACTACTTTGGTTTTGGTTTTACAACACTCATTTGAAAATCGATCTAATGTCTGCTGATTGGTTGAGAAAATGATCTGTTCAAGCTTCAAGCGCTGTGATTGGCTAAAGTACAAAGCAAAAATTCTTAAGAACCAAGAATAGAACACGGCAAAGAAAACGAAGTACAGAAATATTTTTTTTCAGTTCAATACCCTAAAAGAAACCGCGACAATTGTAACTGTAAAAGAAAAAATGGCCTAAAATCACTGATAACTGAGAATCGGTAGGTGGAGTGGCTAAAAAATCTCGCGCCACTTCGTCCAATCAAAAGTAAAACCAAAACGTATCATGACTTTCTCACACTCGTTTTCCCGCACTGGGCGCAGGCGATATGTATTTGCTCCGAGTTCTGATGGGTTCATTGATGTCTGCGTCTGTTGTGATTGGTCAGAGTGACTACTTTGGTTTTGGTTTTACAACACTCATTTGAAAATCGATCTAATGTCTGCTGATTGGTTGAGAAAATGATCTGTTCAAGCTTCAAGCGCTGTGATTGGCTAAAGTACAAAGCAAGAATTCTTAAGAACCAAGAATAGAACACGGCAAAGAAAACGAAGTACAGAAATATTTTTTTTTCAGCTCAATACCCTAAAAGAAACCGCGACAATTGTAACTGTAGTCATTTTAGAT
>JAJGOT010000255.1:832500-1213139 GCA_022457155.1 Cladopsammia gracilis | reverse complement strand
CAAAATAGGTCACTACGATCTGTGACTTAAAACAAATGGAGTCCTTTATTTATTTCAAGGCAAATGCTAGTCTATTGTAAATCTTGTGGTCTACATGAAATATTCATTCTCACACTCAACTGGGAGCCATGCCAAACTGAACCATGCAGCCTCACCTTTATTATTAAACTACAACCTCAGGAACACAAAACAAGCAACAACATTAACCAGGACTGCAGCTACAAACCGTGTCAGGACCCACACGGTGTGGTGCCGAAAAAGCCTAAAAACTCAATCCTAATAGACAAACAATTAAGGGTACTTTCAACCTTCTCGGGAGTCCTTCGGAAAAAAATTCGCAAAGACAGTACACCCGCTAGTTTCAAGAGTAATATGACAAACTATATATTAATAGAAAGCTTAATAAATGTAGTTTTCGATAAAATATAAGTTTAACGACTTTTTCTTTTACAAATGGCCAGGAGTCCATAAACTGCCAAATGACCGAAGGTTGTTGGGAGGGTGGAAGGTCAGGCATTGCGGATAGCAACAAAGAAACTGTACTTCCATTAAGCTTCGTGACATAGACTCACTAACACATTAGTACACAGACTCCCAGCTGTGTGTGAGAAACACATTTTCCGCCTGATTCATTCCAGCTGGCATGCGTTTCTCTAAACTCCCAAAGACATTTCGGGCCCGAAAGCTCCTTTTTAGATTCAGTTTCTAAGGAATGGGGTTGAAGTTTTTTGACTGCAAACCAGCCCAGCTCATGGAGTAAACGTACTCAAAATTTGCAAAATACGAATCTTTGTTGCTAAACATTCTGCACATAACATAGCTTTTCGGGCCCAAAAAAGGTTTCAGGACTTTCAAGAAACGCACGCCAGAGCCGACGAAAAACAACACTTTTCCTGTCATTGGTTATGATTTGTCTCAAATCTTTGATTTTTCTCCCTGCCCCTCTCACCCACTCATTCCCAACAATATTGTAGATCACTTACCCAGCTGACCAGGTGGAGGAGGAGTGGGTGTAGTTGGCTTCCTTATAATTAGATCCTTGGGTATTGGTTCTGAGTAATCATCACCATCAAATATGACTGACTTTCTCCCCCGATTTTCCGAAAAATCATATGGCCTGTAATACAGTGATGAAAGTAAGTAACTCATTGTTAATTACCTTTTATAATCAAAGGCTGCTATGAACCAACTCGTGAGTATGAAAAAACCTTCCCTTCCCTTCCCTTCCCTAGACGTTTTTCACCACCGGTCCCCACCCCGTGTGTAGCTGGAATGCTCTGTTTCAAGTTGTGAGGATTTTAAAATCATACAGACAACTTAGGTTAACAACATTGAAAGGGAGTAAGGGATACAGCTTAAAAAAGTAAGAAGTAAGAACTATAAAATCAAAGTCTTGTTTTGTTTACCGGTACATAAAATCGTTTTTCAACCTATGTACTGAATGAACAAACACATAAAAATGGACAACACAATCTTCTTTCGAAAAATTTTATTCAAATCTCTAGAAGTTTATGTTTAAAAGAAAAGTGAGAACCATTTTTGCGCATCGAGGCTGAGCAGCTGTCTTTGATGAAAGAAATCAAAACGACTGAATTTGAGTACGTTTTATAAACAATTCTCCAAAACTAACGGGAACACAAAGAAAAAGTTAATCACAGATTGATATCTTGTTCATAAACTCCCATCGAAAAATGTCATTTGTTTTACGTTTAAGTCCCTCAATTGCTGGAAATTCTTTGCATCTCCACTTCTACAGAGTTCAGTTCTGAAATCCAAAGTGAGAAACATCTCCCCGCATTGCTCCCGCATTGATAAAACGTATGAAATGCCTTGAAGCAAGAATTTATCCCTGAAAGCTCTTCTTTTTCCACTATAGCGGCTTCTGAATATCCCTTAATTAGTATCCCTGTCTTGAGTAGCAAACTACGAAGAAATGCAGGGAAATAACGACTTTAATTTGCAAACAGTTTCCTCCGCTAAACACAGCAAAATATCAAAAGTATTTACCGAGCTGACATGACATTCGGCCATGTAGGCGCACGAAAAACAAACCCTTGCTTTGGTTTGAAAATTGCTAAGATCCCGGATGTTGCATGACGTCATACGCGCATGTTTTGAGACGTCATACACGCCCGCGAGCTAGCCCTGCCCAACGCCGCCCGCAGCCACATGGACTGACGCGCCTGCGAAACATTCCACTGACCATGAAAAATGAAGGGCATAGGTTCTATGAGTATGGAGCTACGCAAGCAGGCCTTCGGTCCACGACAGCTCCGCTAATAAAACTGAACCATTATTTAAAAGTTTCCATTGACAAAATATGTTTTTTGCCTTTTCAAAGTGATACTCAAAATAGGTGACAAAGTCCCTTTAACAACCATGTTGCAATTGGAGGTTGGGTACCCGGGGATAAACCTAAGGCAGTGGTGAGACCCCAACCCCAAGATGGAAAACTGCCCGAAAGGCTGGCACTGCCCGCAACCCAGCCATGAGTCCCCCCACGCACCCCAGAGCACCCGTCACACTGACCACGTCAGTGGAAAGGGAAAAACAAATTGACTTCTCCACGCCACGTGAATCAACGATGAACGAAGGAAGAACAACACGCAATGAGCCTGACCCCAAACCAAAAGACCGCTGACCCTGCGACTGCTAACAAGGCAAGCCGCTGACCTATCATATAAGGCACACTGCAATTCGCCCTATAATGTATATGAAATGACCCAGCTACAAAAACGCCACGCTAAAACGCTGCTCAAGACGCCACGCTAAACGCCACGCTAAACACTAAACGCTATCAACATTCGGTTGAGGGCACGCTAACTATGCGCTACCCAACATAATCACACCAACACAATGATTGCTCCTAGTTGTTAACTGGGTTAAATTTCATTTAACTTCATTTAACCTGTGAACCAGGCTTTTTCTAAGTTATTCAGGTAAAGTTGAATAATAATCAGGTAATGATCAGGATCAAAAATACGTACTCATTGTCATCAAAAGTCAAGTCTTTGATTGATCCACCCTTCAGAGAGTTGAGGATAACTGAGGTAAAATCACTGTTCATAACTGTGTAGTCTGCAGGTACTCCTCCAATATACATGTTCTGTGTAGTTTGGATGTACTGTTGGTTCCCTTGAATTTTGCCAGATTTCAGTTCACTATCAACAAAGAGCTTCATACTTGGGAAAATAAAATGGATATAAAGTCAAAACGATGTGCAAAGAGTGATCAACAGCTGAATTCTCCTACCAGAATCAATGCATTGGTAAGCTGACAGGTGATGAGAATAAAAAACTTGTATCAGTAAACAAGCAAGTGTTAAGAAGATAGCACTTGAAATCTTGATCTGAATTGCTTGCAACTGGATATGCATCACTGTAGTACAGTGTTACTCACTTAAGGAGGCTCGAAATCAAAATTTCGCAGGGAAGACATGCTTAATTGCTTCCATACTTCGCCAAGTTTATGAAATGTAACCAAAGTTTGACATTTTACTGGTTTCCAAGCAACAGCAGTTACTATAGCAACACCAGCTAATTACCCTTTGTTTTAAGGTGACTCGATTGAAAAATGAAAAACTTAGGAGCTTATTTCCACTCAAGAAAATTAATAAGCTCTTCGGTTGACGGCATTTCTGTTGCAGCGTTTCTGTTCCGACAAATTATTGGTTACTTGGCCACATTCTAGACTATATCAAAGGAAGTCGATTCCCAAATTTTGAGCCAAATAAAAAGGACCAATTTTTTTTTCTACAAGGGCCACAATATGAAATGAGGGGTTTGTGCAAATCCAGATTTTGTCTCAAATCTATAAACGTATTTATTTCAAAGAAAATTGGTGCATACAGTATTTATTTATCCATACTTCATTCAACTAGCAGATACAAAAAGAATTATTGCAATAGAGTAAAAAACAAAGAAGTTATAACCAAAAGTTGGCCATTGCAAAATTGCATCCAGGTCACAGATGAGCGCAATTTGTATTTTGAATGAGTTACCTTAAACAACATCGTTTTTCTCAAAATTTCATCAGACACTTCCTAATAAAACTTTTAAATTTGTAGCACTCATGTATCCCTAGCTGCAGATAAAGTTTGAAGAAAATTTATAACACGGTTTTGGAGTAAATCAAGCATTATTTTTAGAACATGATAGGCAAAACAGTAATAAAACAAAATATTTTTAAAATGCCCTTACATTATTATTTAAAAAACAGCCAGCCATTAAAATGATGATTGCAAAGTAAAAGTCAATCTTCCCTGTGAAATTTTGATTTTAAAACATACACCCAACGCCAAAAAAAAAGTCGGGCCTCCTTAAACCCTTTCACTCTCAGAGTCAATTATGGAGACATGTAGTGTAGTTCTAACTAAGTCTTTTCAGTCTGTGGATGAAATTCAATGGTGTGACCATTCAAACAAATCCTCTTCAACAGTACTTTTACATGGTACCAATGCTTTTCAATATTTTACAAAATGAAATTTGAGATTTTTCTTGAATTTTGATTTTGGGCACTCTTGGGAGTGATTTTTTCAAGGGTTAACGACAGGGGGGGCTGGCAGCGAGGCCTGGGACCTAGTTTATATGATTGCCCGAGTAAAGAATTTGGCCGAGTAAGACTGAGTACTAAATAATATGAAAATAAAAATGGCGGCCTGCCTCGAGGGGAAATCTTAGCACCGAAATCAGAAATCTTACGGAGATCGCACTTCTAAATATGCGTTAAATTTACTTTTGCACAAATTCTTGGCCATTCGAAAGACTATGGATGGGAATTCAGTTGCCAACCATCGTACAAAGCCCAAAAAGGTGGTCTCGACGCTCCCGTAGAGCGGGCTGTGGAAAGACCGTGAGCTGTGAGCGCAGTACGAAATATGTCGGTCGATGGTGTGTCCAGTACACGAAGTAAGAGCCGAGGTACTGAGCACTCAAGCAAGAGTGGCAGCAAAGTTGGATATCGCAGAAAGCTCAATCGCCTTTTAGTCCTACTTCGCATCTGGATCCTAAAAAGATATTTTGAGGTAAGAACTTGATCATTAAAGGCGTTTTTCAATGATAATTTTTTTCACATTGCAGTTGTCCATTGTCTGAATTATCCTAAAACTGAATTAACTAACATTGCATTGCGCGTATTCAAGCATTGAACTTAATGACCTGATCACTTGCATGGCTTTAAAAAATGTAATTCAACACAACTGAACTCAAAACATTTATTTATCCATAAATGTCCATGGTTTATTAAGCTTGCCTACATTGGTGCTATTTATATGAAATGAGGCTAGATTTTAGATAGAATACCCAACCACTTATTTTATCTCATTGGTTAAGAATGACTCATTTTGTTTTCTTATGCTTCCTTCTGCAAAATGTTCAGTGATGTGTAAATAAGTGGCTGGGTATTTTAAAACTGCTCCCAAACTGATAACTCATTAAACTTTGTTAAACTGTATCCTCTAATTATTTGACTATTACATTACAAAATAACATGTTATAGCACAAAATATACAGGACCCAAGTGTGCTCAGATTTTATAGTGACAGGGAGGTGCAGATGAAGTTTTAATTTAATTCATGTACCTCCCTCCAAAAAAATCTCCAAGAAATACCATTCAATCTACCATATCCAAAATCATAAAAAGAAACATTCCCACAAAAATTTCAATCCAAAACAAATGAAAAATTCATGAATTTCTGTTTGCATGTGTGACGAGTGAAGCAGAATTTTACCCTGATTGAAAGAGCCACTGCCCATGTCAATATGAAAAAAAAAATAAATTTGTGAACCTTGCAGTAGGATTATAAATAATAATTTATGGTGTAAGAAGTTATTGATATATAAATAATGAAACAATTCAGTCATTAACAAATCAATGAATGAAGATTTTGATTTTGTTGTCCCAATTCAGTTGACTTCAAAGTTATTATTTGATGATCAGCTGGTCGCTCATCAATATTGCTTATTGATGTCACTAAAGAAATCTGTTTTTTACATGTATATCTGATTAACAATATTTTGTGTGTTTAAATCACAAACTTCATTCGTTTGCAGTGATCAATGTAAAAAAAACAGTTAACAACATAATTCAACATTTGTGGTAACCTACTAGCTACCTTTTTTTTCCTAAGGGACTTATTCCTGATGGAGATGCCTCAGTTTGTGACCATGTTCTTGATGGTTTTGAGTATGTGACTTGAGATGTACATGTTGGTGTTTGTGTATTTTCTGTAGGTTTTTGTCTTTCAAAGAAAGCTAAACTTAAATGATGTCCATTGACTTGGAGGTTGGGATGATTTCCAGTTTTAATACATTTCCCACCATTTGCAAGTCCATCATGGGAGTACCAGCCAGGGCTAACACCATATCTGTTGTCTTTGTCCACATAAAGTTCAGACCAGTAATGAGCCCTCACCTGACTGTGATATATTAACCCAGTCAACTTGAAATGATATTGAAGCACATGAAACTCCAGGTCAATATGGGGATCCCATTTCAGTGGTAATGCATCTGATTTAAAAATTTCTAACACAACAAGTTCTGGTATGCTCTTTATAGTTGTTGTACGAGTGGCTGGTTTATCACATTTATGGGTGTGTCCATTGCCCACATCCCCATATTTTTTTCCTTCTTGGTAATCACACACTCCAGATAAGCAAGAATATCCATTGGGCATGGTGTGACGTTTGAAATACTTAACCAAACTGACAGCACTTTGTAGGTTAAAAGGATCTATGTGATCTTCAGGAATAATTTCATCAACTATAATTCTGAATGAGCCACTCCTCTTTTCTCGTGAGATGAATGTGTGGTCCTTGAAAATGGAACATTGTCTTGAAACTGATGTCACAAAAGTAAAGAAGTTTCTTTCTTCTTGACTCATGTAGTGATGTAACGAATGAATAATTCCTTCTAGACTACTTTGATTGCCAATTTTATAATATATGCGACCATTGCAAGTTTCATTTTGTAGCCACAACCATAAGGACATTTTACTTTCATGGTATTTACCAGCAGCATTTAGAATCCATGCAGATTTTAAAGCTTTAAGTGCTTTAGATTCCTGTTGATTCACTGAAGATTTGATAAACTGTGGGTTTCTATTTGAAATTGCTGCCATAACAACTAAAAGTGCATCTTGGTGACAGGAGTTGGCAATATTGTTTGATCTATTAAGGTATGATGTGAACATTAAAGAGACATGAGACTGTTCAAATGATCTGGGCTGTGTTTTGGGTTTGTCATGAAAAAGGGACTTCCGTGCTGTGCTGCTCTTCTTTTTTTCTGGACATTTGTCCTGATTGCAAATGACAAGTGGCCTTTTGCATTTTGAGCAGTGAAGGACGCGCTTTTGCTGGTTATTTGGCTTTTGTGATTGATGGCACTTTTCTTTTGCAACTTGGTTGTCAATGTCAGCAGGACTAAATATTGAAAGGTGATGAATAGATGACACACTGCTCAAGGATTGCATTTCAGAAACCATTTTTGTTTTTTCAGATTGGTCCTTGGCTTTTCTTTCAACTTCATTTAACTGTGTGGAAATGGATGTTGGTGGGGCACTTAAGGTCCAGAAATGTTGATGTACTGACTCTAACAATTCATCTATAAAAGCATCATCCCTTTGTATTGTAGATATCCGTGTTGTCTGTGGGGTCCAGGTCACAAAATGGCACCAGTCAGCATTTGCTGCTTTCATATTAAGCTGTATTTGCATGTAATAAATTGCTGGTAATTGCTTATAGTGTGAAGGATACCCTCCTTTGAATGGACACTTGTACTCAACGATACCTCTGCCACTAACACCATGCATACCAGTGCCCTTTAGAACAACAATATCGTCAGGGGAGCATCCAAACATTCTGTACCTCTGTATTTTATTGTCCACAAACCAGTTTCAAAAACAGTATAATCAGTGCAAGTTTCAGCTAAGAATTTCAGATAAGATACCCTGGCACAGTCCTCACAAACATTTCCCCATTCCATTGCTAACTTCTGCATTACACTTATACTAGCATTATCATCACTTTCCTCTCCTTGAACAGCACTTTTCCAATAGTTTTGGACCTGTGAAAGACCAAAATGTCCTGTGATTACCCCTGCCTTGCTTGCATTAAGAATGTTTTTCCTGGCTTTTTTCCAGGCATCTGAACGCTGTTTAAGGTATGGACGTACATCAGCAATTCCAGATGGTGGATCATCTTTTAGTGCATGATACTTTTGATTTTTTGCAAGGTCTTCACTTTCAAGCAAACAAACAAGTGCAGGTAAGTTGATGTGTTTTGTTTTGCCCTTTGTATGAGTAGATATGGGCTTGCTACTGCTCTTGCATTGTATTGCCAAATGTCCACGTATTCCACATTTAAAACATACCTGCTCTGCAAGCCACTCTGGTTCTGGTTCATTTCTGCAGTTTTTTGCCCAGTGTCCAATCATGTTACACCTCTTACAAATGTCTGTGGGATTTGGCTCCTTAGATTTGTTGTTTTTTAGAGATTTTCTTGCCAATTTAGATCTTACAGCAGCAGTGTGACCAGACAATGGGGATAGTCCTTCTTTCGTCAAGTGATATACGCATCTTCGTTTAACAAATTTTCTTAAGTACAGTTCCATTGCTTCTTCAGTGCTTTTTCTTCCCCCGCAAATGATATTGCATAGGGATGCCCACCACTGAAATAAATTTCTATCAAGAAGAAGTTGTGTCCATGCAGCATTGTAGGAGTCCTTGTCAAAGCTTCGAAGGTTGAAATATTGCGATTTCAACTTGTGGTCCAGAAGTATATTAAAGTTCATGACATAAGAACGATTTTCTGGATCTGCCAGAGAATCAAGTATTAAATGGGTAGACTTAATAAGAGTTGTTGGTAAAGATTGTTCTATTATAAAAATAATCTCTAAGTACTGATTTTCTAGTTTCTTCCTCTGGTCCTCACTGTAGTTTGGCAAAGCTAAACTTCCTTCTCCTTTCAAGATGTCTTCACAGTTTACCATATTGTGTTCAAGCATTTGTTGCATAGTATATATTGTGTCAACACGTTCCTCAGACTTACCCTTCTTGCTTTGACTTTTTGATAGGTTGAGGGGTGGTGGTGAAAATGCAGGACCTTCATATGAAGTGGATGAACCATCTAAAAGACCAAGTTCTTGAGTTATACTGAAGTCAATATCAAGTGTTTGACGAATTTCCATATATCGCTGAATTGTTGGTGAAACTTCCCGTGCCCTTACAAGTGAAAAATAGTTCTCTACGTCATCCTGACAAAGACTTTTAGGAACAATGTTAATGAGGGGGTAATTTATTTTCACATAGCCAATGAGACCAATTGTACCACGAATCAAGACAAGGAGATCATTATATGTCTTAAGAGGAATAAACTGCTTTCGTGTTGCCTTCTTGTCTTCCTTGGTGGTACATCTTTTCACTTTGTCTTCAATCTCATCATGCCATCTTTTGAAGAAAACAAGTACAGACAGGAGCTCCTGCATGTAGTTAGAATTAAGAGATACTGAATTCATTGTTTTGAAAAGCCTGTCACACATTCTTATATAGTCACGGGTGAATGAAGTTTCAACTTTGCTGTAAGGGAACTGAGAATCTTCCATTGCAAGTGCAGTTGATTCTGAAAGGACATCTCGAGCAAACTTTACTTTCATTTTACTTCTGGAATCAATGAAAATATGCTTGCTTGTCAGCAGTGTGTATTCTTGCTTAGCAACAGCAGCAACATGATCCCATTGTATACTGCTTTCCTTGTGCGTTAAGTTGTAATTAGGATTATGCATGTAGTTTCTTAGCTTTTTGATCATATGTGGGTAATCTGATATCCAGTAGATATCACCTCCACTTACTTTGTTTTGACTAACCCATGATGCCTTTTTTGAAGACGTCTTAAAGAATTTGGAATTCCAGGGGCCTCCATCGCAAACCCCATACACCACCTTGATCCCACCATTAGCAACCCCATCCAGTGCTTTAATTAGAGACCAGACCATGTGTTTGTTCAGCTTTTCGTCTACACAACTTAACTCCCCCTCGAATGTCAATTTCATCCCAGTGTAGACCAAACAAATTAGACACTCCACGGTGTTTAATTTCACCCCAGCATTTTTGTAATTGTGTCATGTCAATTGGATCAGCTGAGGTTTGCATGTTTCTGTATTCCTGAACTAAACGCCATGATGGTAGGGGTAGCCACCTCCTAACAGCCTCATATCCCTTTTGTTTACATTTAACTGACAGACTTATGGCAAGTTTAATAGTGAGGGGGTCCCAGCGCATATTGTTCGGTTTTGATGGAGATTTTTGATTCTCTGTGGATGACACATCACCAGAAGGGTCCTGGGTCAATTTCAGTTGGGACAAAGCATCCAACATAAATGAATACAGAATAGATCCCTCTACTAGCAGCTTGTTCCTCACAGCAAAATTTACCATATCTGAAAGTTCATCAAAGGTTGGTTGAAAATTAGGTATACATAGCTTCTGTTTTTGTTTCTTCAGTATCATTCTTAGAGCCTTGTTTTGGCGGCTCAATTTTCTGACTTCATTGCTTAAATTCCGTGCACGATCAAGTAGTTGTGATGGTGACAGCGCAGAAAATTTTACTTTGCTATTTGATTTAGTTGCTTTTTCTGCAGTTCCTGGCACTGGTACCTTATGCCTCTTTAAAGAATTATCAAGCATTTTCTGGCATGCTTCGCAACGGCCAGACTTGCTCCCCTCTTTCACCAAGATTTTACACTCAAGATTAGTTTGAAGACTTGCACCATCCCACAGCACCTTAGCCTTCCTTACTGTCTCCCTTAAAAACTCTGTTGAACTGCCTTTCTTTACAGGTATTATCCACTGCGAGTCAACAATGAACTGTGGGGGTTCTGGTGATCCAATCTTTTGTTTTGCCCACAGTAAAATATTAGGATCATATACTCCACAACATATTTTCTCATGTTCAGTTTTCTTTAAAGCAGTATACAATTGCCTGCAAATACTTGCAATAGTTTGATTTTCAACTTTCCCAAGTGATCCACCAATATTTACCATTGAATTCAAAATGTACACTTTATAACACAGCTCTGAATGAGAATCATTTATAAACAAATTAAGAAGCCTTTCATTGTGGTTCTGTGTTTCACATCTCTGAGGGGAGAACTGAAATTTGATAGAATTTGGATTGTCAAATGAAATGCTCCAACCCATCATTCCATGAAGAAACTTTGTGGCCATGGCATGGTATATTCCCTTTAATGAAGGGCTCAAAGGACAATGCAGTTCTTGGGGTATTTCAATTGATCTTGATAGCAGAATTGAAGTTGAACAGCCTTTACACACATAAATATCACTGGGGATTGATGCTTCCATTGAACGTGAATCTTTGTTAAGGAAGTGTGCAGTGTCACATGAAACCTGAACTTTTTTGTCAAAAATGTTAACATAATGTTGTGGGCATGAGTTTTGGATGTACAGGTGCTTCCCCTGATGGCACAAACTGCAACTTAATCTTGTTAATTGTTTAAACAGCACTTGACTTTCTGGAAGTTCCATGGTTTGTAAAGGGTGAATATATTTGGCATTCTGAAAGTGACTGTCACAGACATAGAGAAAGTATGAGTCATTCTCTATTTCTGCTTTTATTTCATACACCCCTTGTAAATGAGATAAAGAATGCAGACCAGCACCATTTCCACACCCAGCAATACAACACAATTTCCCGCCGCCATGCCTGTAGCAATTCACTTGTATGTCATTTGTGCAAGGTTTGTCCAAAGCAGAGTGAGTACCATGATCAGTTGGCTTTTCTTTAAGCAGAAGGGACAGTTTTGTTTCCAGTGTTTCAGCGCGCATATGCAATGATTTACGGATTGACCTTACTTTATCAGCACTGTTGCAAAGTTCGCCAGCTGTTACAGTACTCAACCTCTCTATAAATTTTTGGCTGCTAAGAAAAAGAGCTTGGATTTCTTTGACTCTACACGACCTTGAACAGACCAGGGACAGAAACTGATACTCCAAGCTTTCTATTTCACCAGACATTCCCAACAAACGTTCGTACTCTTTTTGCGATAAACAATTTGATTTCAGACAGTCACATGCAACTTTGTTGGAAATGTACACTTGGTGAAAGGCCATTGCTTTCTCAATCGAGCACAGCTTGGTACTGTAAGTTAAAGAAAGAAGATTTGCAAAACCGGTATGCATGCTGTTTGCTATTTGCTTAAGTTCTTTTAGAAACCCGTGTAAACCAGGTAACTCTACTATTAAAGTGAAGTATTCATCCTCACTTAGTTTATCTTTATACGCTAGGGTTTCAAGTTCCAAAATCTTCACATCCAAAAACTCTCTCAATGCGAGAAGCCTTTTCTTTTGCGATTGGTCTTGAAAGTTTTTGCAGATGGCTTGAAAACAAGAGCATGTTAAGCTTATAAGTGATGCAATTGATAACTCCAGCAAAGGAAGTACTCGGTGACATAGTTCATGTGTAATTACGCATTCCAGTAATAAAACGAAAACAACATTTCTAAAGTACTTTAATGTAAACTCACAAATACCAGGAAGAAATTCCTTGGGAAATTGTTCACCTAAAACTTCGCCGTTTCTTTCAGGGCTACGAATAAAAGAAAATCGTAATTTTCTTTTCTCCCGGCGTGAAGTTTCAACGTAATACAATCTGTGGTTTGCAGAATACAATTTCCTCCTCAACCGGCGAAAACACAAATGGTGGTCCGCTGGTAAGCTCCTAAACAGGCTACCTTTATCGACTTCTGACCGCGAAAATAAGGTCTCTAATCTCACAATCCTTCTACCTGCTAATCCGCTCAGTAATCTTGCATGCTGAAGTTCTTTCTCAGTTGTTTGTAGAACACACAGCCGGTGAGGTCGAAAGGTGACATTCAACACCGAGCTGACCGAGGTCAAGTGGGTGTTGAAAGCTATTAAATCATTCCCGCGATTCGTTCCATTAAAATGACCATCAGTAGAATCCAGTAGATCACCAGCTTTTTCAACTGTATTTTTGCAAAGAAATGACAACAAAAGAAAAGCGATCACTAACGGGGAATTCATTCTTTTGTATGCATGAATGCCTCGCAATACAATATGGCGGAATGTCAACAAAGTCGACCCGGCAAAAAATATTTCTCTTGCGCATGCTCTCTACGCGTCTCGCGTGATTGACAGGTTTTTTTGCTCGGGCAATCATGTAATCCTTATTAGCGGTAAGATCAAAGGTAGCTGCCAGCCCCCCCTGGTTAACGATGTTTGATAATCGATGACTAAAATGTAACTGCTAGTTATTAAGATCAATATTTAAAGATACTTCCTGCTTCCTTCCCCCTTGCCACCCCCCCCACCTCCCAAAGGGCTCCCCCCCAGAATTATGATGGATCCAACACTGTGTATATACACCTACATTAAGCCATCCTTTTGAACATTAACAGTGTGCCATTTTCCATCATTATACTTGTTATCTGTCTGTAACATGAATGGCAGGCTTCCTGTATTGGCTTTGAATAAAATCTTCCCACCAACCAGGCCCAACACGATAAAATCTCTCTGAAATTAGAAAAAAGAAAAATTTATGTAACATGACTGTAGACCTCCGCTAACAACAACAATTTAACAAGAGAGTTGTCCACTTATATTATGAGAAGTTAAATTATGATTTTATTGTAGTGTTTGCATGTGACTGGGACCATGACTAAGTGTCCGCTTATGGGAGATGTCCGTTAGCGGAGGTTCGACTGCACTGCACTGATAATTTGTTCTTTTAATTGCATTTGTCATGACTTGTTCTTGCAACTTTGAAACATGTCAGGTTAATTAGTATGATCAAATTTTGTACCCAATGTAGAGGCTCAGTGGTATAATGGTTAGTGCATTTGACTTCAGATACACAGGTCAGTGTTGTTTCCTCAGACAAAAAAAAAAACATTTATTCCACATTGTCTTTCTCCACCCAGGTGTATAAAATTATAATGGGTCTTACTAATCTAATCTAATCCTCTTCATCCCAGCTGGGACATAAGGCCGCAATCATACGCCACCACT
The DNA here is from genome assembly GCA_022457155.1 of Cladopsammia gracilis. Taxonomy (NCBI): domain Eukaryota; kingdom Metazoa; phylum Cnidaria; class Anthozoa; order Scleractinia; family Dendrophylliidae; genus Cladopsammia; species Cladopsammia gracilis. The sequence goes on along the minus strand of JAJGOT010000255.1, from coordinate 1,199,102 downwards.
GAACCCTGTCTTGTGCTTTGGCCTGTGCGTCACCCCATGAGAGACCCGTCCTCTCTAGTTCCGTCATCACTGCCCTTCACCAGGTGGCTTTTGGCCTGCCTCGATCTCTTTCTCCTTCCAGTTGGGGTCCACCTCAAGGGAACTTTAGGTATCCCTTCATTGGGCATCCTTAGAACATGACCGAGCCATCACATCCTGCGTCTCTTAATAAAATTAATGGGTACTGGCAACAAAATGCTGGGGGTAACCCTACGGTCTACAATGGGCTAGCTACTCATCCAGCGGGGTTGGGGGGGGGGGGGGGGTATAAATACTCCTAGTTGCTTCATGCTACAGAAACCAGTCAAGTGGGCCACCTGAGGCTTGTGTGTGACTTTACTTTTTATCTTGTATCATAATGATCGACTTACATCCGTATCGTGAGACTCAAGCAACAGAAGACCATTTTCAGTCATAGGAGGTGCTTGGAAAGACAGCCCAATGGTAAAACCACGTTTATGAGTTCCTAGGAAAGGCTTTATTACAAGATAACTGCTGTCACTGAGAAATGTCACATTCCACGCAGGCTGTAAACCAAATGAAGCACAGTTATTAAGTACATGTATGAATAATTTGCTGTTGATCTGGCTCATAACAGTCAATGACTTATCAATCCTGCTGGTTAAGGAGAAAACAACCACTTATCTACTTTGTAAACATAAGGCGCAGTTATACACACTATGGTAAATGGAATTTCCCATGGTATATCATCCCATAGTGCATCACACTTGGGTTTAGTATACCGTGTTCACCAGCGGTGACACGCGATTTGTGATTTGTGAATCACTTTTCCTTTGCAGTTACGTATTGATGTCAAATGGAGCATCATGATTGGCTCTTGTACCTTGGGCATCACCATTGCAATTTACCACATTAAATGTCATGGGCGCTTTGTGTGATCTTTTTTTGGTTGTTCCGAAAACTAAGACCCCGAAAACTAAGACCTAAGACCTAAGACCCCGAAAACTAAGACCTAAGACCCCCATCTTTTCACTGATTTTCACTTTTCCAGTGGGTCTTAGTTTTCGTAATTAAGAAAGCTCATTACGAAAACTACGACCCCATCTCATTTTTTTCTTATTTATCAATTTTTTGAAGGTGAGCGAGGAGAGTTTACACTATTTACACTGTAGTCGTTAGTGCCCAAGGAAAATTGGAACCGCGGTCGGTGGCGGTACAGATGTAGATAAACATGTGGCGTTTGAGACTACACGTACACATCATTTTCCTATACATAGTACCATAAAGATTCGCCCGTGAGAAATAGAACACAATGCATCTTATCTAATAGCGAATGTTTTTTTAATAGTAGTGTTATAAAAAAGACAGGCTAAACACGACTCCACTCGTCGCAAAAAGTATTTTAAAAGCCTAAAGTGAAAAGCTTTCCCAGTAAGACTTCAGAGAGGATCGCGCCTTTAGATCACAGTTAAGAACTTGTTCTTCTTCGATGATATAAACCTTTTGATCTCGGCGGATTATCTCTCAGATTGATGAGGATTCATGCTGTCCAGAGCCGTTAGAATTATTTTATTTCTTTATGCCGTTATTCGGTGCTAGCTCTATTGGCATACATTGTGGTTCAAAATAACACTGTTTTTTTTTTTGTTACTAGCTCATCTTCAATAAAATTGACAAACAAGAAAAATAAGATGGGGTCTTAGTTTTCGTAATTAGCTTTCGCAATTACGAAACCTAAGACCCCAACTTAAATGTGATAAAAAGGTGCTGTTACACGTTACAATTTTTCGTGCAACTTGTCTCGAAAACAATATATTGTTGCAAGTTGCAGGCACGACTTTTACGTGTAACACCCCTTCATGGAACTGAATTTTTGTTTTTTAAGTTGCAGGAAGAGTTGAATCGTTTTCTATTTTCTGCAACAATTTTTTCATGTTGCACAACAAAAATACGTGTAACATGGCTCTTGCACTTGTTTCGCCGCACTCTATAGTCGACATATGCGTCATTTTCAACTTAAGCAATTTTTGTCGTGAGACAAGTTGCATGGTATTTGTAACTTGTAACATGGTATGTGCAACTTGCGACAAATTTTGTTGCGAGACAAGTTGCAGGAAAAATTGTTACGTGTAACAGCAGCTTAAGGTTACAGTGTACCTTCAGATCGAAAATTTATTGAAAATTTTTTTTTGGCGTTAAATAAAGTTTTCAGAATGAACTTTCATCCAAAAAAAATTATCGAAAAATAGTGAAAATTGACGGAGAAATGACGGTATAACTTTTGTGGGCGGAGTTTGTTTATTAAGGATTGTTTTTTTAAGCGCCGTTTTCTCAAGTTAATTTTTCGCTTGTTGGGGACATTTAAAGAGCTACAACTCAAAGGGAATTTGTTCGATTTTCCTTAAATTTGGACAGAAGTTAGGCTAACATATAATCAACAAAAACGTGTCGGCGAATTTCTTAATTCCGAAAAGTTTTTCTCAAGAGGCATTTCCGTGCGATCATTCAAGTTTTTTTCTCCCCCCCACTTTTCGAAAATATTCTGTAACTTTTCACTGCAATTGAATATGGAAATCGCCGACACGTTTTTTTAGCGCTTCGTGTCCGGAAACCCGAGAACAAATCAAATTAGCAAAATATAATAATCGCTTTGAGTTATAGCGTTTTAAAGCTGGTTCGGACGTTCGAATTTAGACGTCGTAAAAAATTGGACAATTCATTTTATTACCAAATGGTTTCCATATTTAGATAGACAGCTCTATAAGCTTTAATTTGATATCTGGGTTTAGGTGTATTAAGTGTAATCTTAAGACGCTAGAGCTGTTATACTGGAGACACCCCCGAAGGTACACTGTAACCTTAACGACAGTATATAAAAGTGTGCAAACCCTGATTAATTCCGAACTGTTCCATTTGAAAAATTTTCTCAAGTTTCATTATTTTTGCATCTTGTTGAACGACCCAAAACAATTACTGTGTATTATTCGATTTACTTTTCATACGCTTTTTACATTTCAACACATTCTCATAAAAAAAATAAATAAACAAGAAAAATAAAATGGGGTCTTAGTTTTCGTAATTAGCTTTCGTTATTACGAAAACTAAGATCCCACCTGAAAATATGTGATAAAAAACGTTTTCTGTTTTACAAGTAACGACACAAACCCTGATTAAGTCTGAACTGTTCCATTTAAAAAATTTCCTCAAGTTCCATTATTTTTGTAGAAAATCCCACTTAATCTTAAAGCAACCAGGTTCTTCGATCCAACCGGAAAAGCAACAAATCAAGCCATGATGAATGCCCAATGTGAGGAGATTAATATAAGTATCGATGACAGGATGATCAAGAGAGTTGACCATACTAAATCTCTGGGTCTTACCATTGATGCACAACTCTCTTGGTCTAAACACGTTGACGAGATAAGCAAGAAAGTCTCTTCAGCCATTGGTGCATTGAAACGTGTACGACCTTTTATTCCGACGAATGTTGCAGTTCAAATTTACAATGCTTTAATATTACCACATTTTGATTACTGCAGCCCGGTTTCGGATAGTACGAGTGGCTGCTTGAGTGAAAAATTACAAAATCGCGCTGCCAGAGTAATCACTCAATCACCTTTTGATACGAGCTCCAACCTCCTTCTTGCGATGCTTAAGTGGGAGAAGCTGTCTCTTCATCGTAAAAAGCAGAAAGCGTTAATTATGTATAAAACATTGAATTAACTTGCCCCAGACTATCTTCAATGTCTCTTCACTCAACGTTACGTTAATGATTATAACCTAAGAAATCTTGAAGGAAAGCTTTCGTTACCCAAGCCAAATACTAATTACCTAAAACAAATTTTTTGGTACAGCGGGGCCTGTTTGTGGAACAACTTGCCCCAAGATTTAAAAAGCGTTTGTTCTATTGGGCAGTTTAAACGGGGTAGTATCTGAGATATCGGATTCCCACACGGCAATCATGTAAAGCAGTTGTACAAGTTTTAATTTTTAATTATTAACTTAACTGATGATTCTCCGTGTATAAATAAAGATTTACATTACATTACATTACATTACATTACATTACATTACATTACATTACATTACATTACATTACATAAACTCTCCCGCTCACCTTCAAAAAATTGATAAATTAATAAGAAAAATGAGATGGGGTCTTAGTTTTCGTAATGAGCTTTCATAATCACGAAAACTAAGACCCACCGGAGAAGTGATAAATCAATGAAAAGACGGGGTGTTAATTGGTGTGTATTATTCGCTTTTTACATTTCAACATATTCTATTTATTAAAATAAAATAAAATTGATAAACAAGAAAAATGAGATGGGGTCTTAGTTTTCGTAATGAGCCCACTGGAAAAGTGGAAATCGATGAAAGGACGGGGGGGTCTTAGTTTTCGAGGTCTTAGTTTTCGGGGTCTTAGGTCTTAGGTCTTAGTTTTCGTAACACCCATCTTTTTTTATGTATCCACGGATATTTACCATGGGAAATATACCTCAGAAAATGTCAGTCACACTCACTAAATGCAGGTGAAAGGATCATTTACCACGGTAATAGTGCCCCTTGTAACTACACTACTTAGGTCAGGGTGTGTGCATGCTAATGGTGCAAGACATTATGCACAGTAGTGATGCACAATACAATACTAAGGAATCACTTTAATAATTATTTTTATGGACACCAGTTAGTATGGAAAGTTTCTGTGGTGGCTACGGTGTCTATATCAAGGGGATTCTACAGAAATTTATTAACCCTTTCACCTGCAGAGTCAATTATAGCAACATGTTATGTAGTTCTAACTTCTGAGTCTGTGGACAAAATCCCATGATGTGATCATTCAAATGAAATCTCTTCAGCAAATTGCAAGGTACCATTTGCTTTTCAGTATTTTAAAACAAAAAGTCATAGCGATTTGGGATTTTTCTTCAATTTTGATTTTTTGAACTCTTGGGAGTCAAAGGGTTAAAACATTGTACAGAAACAATGAATGTAATCAAATGCTGTTTGTTTGCAGTGCAGAAACATTGGATGTAATCAAATGGTGTTTGTTTGCAGTGCAGAAACAATGGATGTAATCTAATGGTGTTTGTTTGCAGTGCAGAAACAATGGATGTAATCAAATGGTGTTTGTTTGCAGTGCAAAAACAATGAATGTAATCAAATGGTGTTTGTTTGCAGTGCAGAAACAATGGATGTAATCAAATGGTGTTTGTTTGCAGTGCAGAAACAATGGATGTAATCAAATGGTGTGTTTGTTTGCAATGCAGAAACAATGGATGTAATCAAATGGTGTTTGTTTGCAGTGCAGAAACAATGGATGTAATCAAAGGGTGTTTGCAGTGCAGAAACAATGAATGTAATCAAATGGTGTTTGTTTGCAGTGCGGAAACAATGGATGTAATCAAATGGTGTTTGTTTGCAGTGCAGAAACAATGGATGTAATCTAATGGTGTTTGTTTGCAGTGCAGAAACAATGGATGTAATCTAATGGTGTGTTTGTTTGCAGTGCAGAAACAATGGATGTAATCAAATGGTGTGTTTGTTTGCAGTGCAGAAACAATGGATGTAATCAAATGGTGTGTTTGTTTGCAGTGCAAAAACAATGGATGTAATCAAAAGTGTTTGTTTGCAGTGCAGAAACAATGGATGTAATCAAATGGTGTTTGTTTACAGTGCAGAAACAATGGATGTAATCAAATGGTGTGTTTGTTTGCAGTGCAAAAACAATGGATGTAATCAAATGGTGTGTTTGTTTGCAGTGTAGAAACAATGGATGTAATCAAATGGTGTGTTTGTTTGCAGTGCAGAAACAATGGATGTAATCAAATGGTGTTTGTTTGCAGTGCAAAAACAATGAATGTAATCAAATGGTGTTTGTTTGCAGTGCAGAAACAATGGATGTAATCTAATGGTGTTTGTTTGCAGTGCAGAAACAATGGATGTAATCAAATGGTGTTTGTTTGCAGTGCAAAAACAATGGATGTAATCAAATGGTGTGTTTGTTTGCAGTGCAAAAACAATGGATGTAATCAAATGGTGTGTTTGTTTGCAGTGTAGAAACAATGGATGTAATCAAATGGTGTGTTTGTTTGCAGTGCAGAAACAATGCATGTAATCAAATGGTGTTTGTTTGCAGTGCAAAAACAATGGATGTAATCGAATGGTGTGTTTGTTTGCAGTGCAGAAACAATGGATGTAATCAAATGGTGTGTTTGTTTGCAGTGCAGAAACAATGGATGCAATCAAATGGTGTTTGTTTGCAGTACAAACTGTTGTTTTGATCTAAATTTAAACCAGATGATAGAAACAATGGCTACCTTAAGCTGACATCCAAAAATGTAGCCTGGTGACGGTACAACAGCGATTGCACCTGGAAACAGAATCATCTGTGACATGCACCCTTTAAAAAACTTGGATGTGCTGTATACCAAAGAAAATGGCAAGGGATGTTAATAAGACATGTATTGCTGCTACTGAGAGCTGTAGAAATGACAATGTTCTCAGTTTAAAGTGGTTATCTGCAGTTATGTGCAGGATTGCAGATAATTAGATGCATGGCAAATTTAATAAGCGTCACAAGGTGTCCTCTTGCTCTTCTTCTCAACTTCAACATCACTTGTTTTCAAAAATACAGACAAAAAACGTCACAAAGTGTCCCCTAAATTCTGCTCTTTAAGTAAAGATAAACACGTGCGTTTACCCTAACCTAAAAATAACACTAACACTAATGCTTACCTTACATTTCAAAAAAGATGGCAGGGCTTCAAGTGGCCTCCTGCCAAATTATAGGGCTAAAAATAGGGTCTTTTTTTCAAAAATATAGGGATTATATAGGGAATAGGAAAAAATATAGGAACAATATAGGGATTTTTTGAAGCATTTACAAGTGATATACAGCAAAAATTAACATTTTTATTAAAACAAATACAATGGCCTCCTCCATGCCCCTCATAGCCATTAATAACGATCACACTTAAAGCACAAGATATTTAACACAAAGTTGGAAACAAACTCAAATTTAACATTCCTGACATTCAGTCTAAAAAAAATGGCAATAAGTGCACATCATGTCCTCAACATTCAGTAAGTGTCCTTTCGCTTCTTGGCAGATACATGTTTTGAATTATAGCCTTCCAGGAGTCTCTTCTTGTTTTTGTCTAGTTCATTTCTCTTATTTGAACACTGTTGGGTTTGCTCCATTGCATGTTCCATCATCTTCTTAGCAACTTCATGTGGCCCTTGAGCTAGCTATACCAGCCTCGTTGGAAGCCTTTTTGTTCTTAATTGCCTGTGAAAGCATTTCATTTGCTTCTTCATAGAGTGTTTTAGCCATTTGCAGCTCACTGTCCTTCTGGTCTTCCGACTTCATCACTTCTTTTTCTCTCTCAGAAAAATTCAGTGTGCTTCATTCCAACTTCCCTGCTTCCCTTTCTCGCTTTCTCAGCATCCCTCAGCCTTTTTTTTTCTCTGCATCTTGAATGCTCGTTTTCTTTGCCAGATCTTCTTTTTCATCAGAGAGCCTTTTTGAATAAGTCCTTTGGTGATGTGAACATTCTGTGGCTCTCCGCACTTCTTCACATGATCTTTGACAGAACTCAGACGATTTATTGTGCAGTCATGTATCCAAGAGAAGCCCTGTCTGGAGTTACTGTCTTCTTGTTTGCTAGTTTGCAGAAAGACTTTGTTCTACATCTGCAATGACATGAGCTATAGAGAGAAGGCTTTTGACGAGTTTCTGAAGAACAGGATACTTAAATTCACCCTGCTAAGATTTCTTTTGGAAGACATCTGCCGAGTAATGGTCAACCCTATGCATGCTACTATCTGCATCAACACCCCCTGCCTTGTACACCTTCCACTCATCTGTAACCAAAGCAACTTCGTATTCTGAAATTGTTGGCATCATGACTGCTTGTCTACGAATAGCTTGTGTGCCATGCTCACTATCTATGAGAAGTGGATGTAGGAAAGAGACATCTCTTAAAAGCTTGTTGTCTATTGGTAGATGGCCAATAGGGTACTTTGTGGTGCCCACATAGAACTGTTTCATACCATGAAGAGCTTTCTTCTGTTGGTCACTAGACAGCTTAGACAGGACAGAGCGAGATTTCTCTCCCACTTCCATCTGAGAAATGGACAGTTGGTTGTCTGGCTTGGAATAGTCTACTGTCAGCAGGCGCTTCCCTCTTTGTTTTTCGGGGCTTGGCTTTTGAGGAAGCGACCCGTAAGGGACTTCAGAAGCTCACACATTGTATCACACAGTAAGTGAATCAGTGGCCCTTCACTCTGGAAGAAATATAGATTGAAACTTCTTAAACATTGTTTCCACAGATAGTAGAAAATCCAGTTGAACTGGAAAGGACTTCTTAATGTAACTTTCTACAGATACGATTGTACCACTCATTCTTCTCCAAGGGCTTGAAAGTCTTCACCTGTGTAGCTAGCTTGGGCAATTCTTCAAAGAAGTATTTCTTGATTGCTTCCCAGTTCTTGACAATTCTTTCTCAAACTCATTAATAATTCATGACGAGAACACAAAGGAAATCACTACCGTGAAGGAGGTTTTGAAATCGTTTCTTAATTTGCATAGATTTTGGCGATTTTATTCCTTCGTTTTCTCTGCATTTAACGATCAGTTTGAGAAGCTATATCAAACACTCAAAACAGTGTTTCATCAGATTTCCAAACACCTTGAAGTGGTTTAAAAAAACTCGGCTGCGCCTCGTTTTTCCAATCCACTTCTCGGTGTTTGGAAATCTGATGAAACACTGTTCCTCGTGTTTGATATATTACTTCTCAAACTCATTAATAATTCATAAAGTGACCAGCCAATAAATGACGTTCATTTGGGTCAGGTGGATGAGTCTTGATACCCAATGAAACACCAGATCAAGATCTTAAGGGTTTTGATTTCAGTTCAAAACCGTGTTTGATCTCAAATCAAAAACTTGCATATTAATGAGTTTTGCAACAATACATGTTATTCCACTTTACATTCCTTTCTTGGTCTTCAAATGTAAGCCCTCTCGTGTGCAGTCTTTCGATTCCGCGTCCAGTGCTCGGTGAAACAGAGTAAACCTTCAAAACAATAATCAGAGTATTATAACTGGAACTTCAACATGACATCGACATTTTAATTTAAAAACAAAATGGACCATTTTTCTCACCTTCGGTCGCCATTATCAAGAGGATTTAATGCTTCAGCATCTATTTTCTCTTCTAGAAAGCGTCGGATACCGCATATTATGCCAGAAACAGTCTTCGGTGGATATTTCTCTCCCGACTTTTTGGCCACGTCCATGACAAATTTGCTAAGCCAATAATTCAAACTCAATGCGTCCGTTTCTTCAATACGAGTAGAAAGTGACATAATCTTGTGTAAATCATAGTCCTTAAACATTCCTCTCGAATCTCAGAGAATGGAACCTTGAACCGTCCGAGAAGTTTGCCATTCGTAGAAAATGGATGTTGCCCATTTGTTGTTTATATTTCGCTGACGGGGGAATAGCTTTATCGACTAGATTTTCTTCTTCGACAACCGTTTTAGCCTCCCTAAACCGAGACGCTTCTGCTTCGCACATGGTCTCATACCAAATGGCAAAACACAACAAGCTCAATAAAATTATGCATGTGACGGCATTTGAAAAGGACAAAGCCAAAAAAACTAACACTGAATAATTCTGTATTGTTTCATTTGAGAAGCCAGATCAAAAACTCGTGCTTCGGGTTTGATCGGGGCATCCAAACACCTTGAAACAATAAAAGCACCGGCCGAAGCGGCCTCGTGCTTTCATTGCTTCTCGGTGTTTGGATGGCCCGATCAAACCCTCGCACTCGTTTTTGATCTATTACGTCTAATGCTGGAATAAGGGTATGCCACCTGCATTGTACATGCCGGATGAATAGGTCGTCATCAAGCCCCAGATTATTCAACTCATGGATGTAATCTTCTCTGCGAGGTGAGCTCTTCAACCAATAGAAAAGATCTATGGCTAGTTCCTCAGATGCCTTTCCACATGCATTAATACATGCATGGAAAGCATTATGCACAACATGAATGTTGCAAGGGATGAATGGCAAAAGACCTGCGGGGAGTCTTTCAGTACGTTATTGACTGTTCTCCATGTGGTTTTGTTGACATTTGGTCCATCTAATGCCAAACTTACTAAGCCTGAGAGAGGCAGCTGGCAGCCCTATTCCTGAAGTATGTTGACAATGTTCTTTGCAACATCATCATAATGGCATGACCAAGGATAAGTGTCTGCAAGAATCTTACACTGATCTCATTTTTCTCTTAAAGCAGTTCATTGGTGACAAATATTGGTACATTAAATAGCAGCTACACGTACTGAACTTACCAGTTTACTCTTTGCTTGACCCAGGAAATTCACTGCCTTTGTTACATCCACCAGTACAAAGTTTATGAGCTTAGCATTATTTTTTTTCCTTTTTTATTCTGAATAAAATTATAGGGATTATAGGACATTTTTTAACTATATAGGGAGATATAGGGAAATTGAAAAAATATAGGAAATATAGGAAATATAGGGACACTTGAAGCCCTGAGATGGTAAACACTTAGACTTAACGGGACACTTCGTGTTGGATATCAAAATTTGTCATGCATCTAATTATCTGCAATCCTGGACATAAGTGCATTTTTTGAAACAGTACATAATTTAATAATGTGGCCTGGGTTGAAAAATCACAAGTTTGCAAATTTCATGCACTAGATTTGCAGTGCATAAAATGTCTACATCACAAAAAATAAATTATAATTAATTTAAGTTAGTTGAGCAGGGCTGGAAATAACGGCCGGTCAACGGACAATGTCCGGCCTGATTGGGGCTTTGACCGGTCAAACGTTCATTTTGCCGGTCATCTTGACCGGTCACATTCATAGTGATCCTTTTAAAACTTTAGAAAATCAAATACAATAAAACAGCTGTTGTTTACTACCTTATTATAGGAATTTAACACTCCATGAAATTAACGCAAATTCTCAAAATTCGGGTTAATTTAAGTCGCGTTAATTTTTACGAGCGTTAATTTCTGCGACATTATTTAAAGCCTGGTTTCCATATGATCGCTGCGATCGCTGAAAAAAAAGTTCAGCGATCGTAGCGATCATATGGAAACCACTCTCCGGCGATCGTAACGATCACAGCGATCGCAGCAACAACGATCGCTGCGATCGCTGTGATTCTATCTCAGCGATCGTGGCGATCTTAGCGAAACCACTCTCCAGCGATGGCAGCGATCGCAGCGACAGCAAAAATACCAAGATGCACTGCGTACGCTCACTCAAAGGGTGCGATATGGCCCTTTTTATGGAAAAAGTGCAAAGATACGACTGTCTTTATAACAAATTTTAAAAACAATTCACAGCCGCTATGTTGAATTTCAAGAATGAGGCGAAATGATATTGTCAGACCCAGGTCTCCTTGATCTTCATTCACTTTCTCAGCGATCGTAGCGATCGCAGCGATCATATGGAAACCATCAATCGCTGCGATCGCTGAACTATTTTTTTCAGCGATTGCAACGATCATAGCGATCATATGGAAACCGGGCTTAAGTGGAGAGTTCATTTCCGAGACCTCAATTTCACCGCAAATTCTGGATACCGTTCGGCACATATAGGAACCGTAGGAAACAATAACCTCAGTTTTCTGGACACTATTTTTCAATCTTTTACAATGTAAAAGCCTTAAAGATATGTCATCTGCAATATTTCCATTTCATTCTTGCTTTCAGAAGAGCGGTTCTCCACATCCGTTTTTTTTTTGTACTACACAGTAGTCCGCCAAAGTATCTTTCAGAGAGAGATCAATAATCGCGTTAATTTTATTCATTCTGAAAATTTGCCACCTCTCTCGCTTTAATTTCCTTTATTCGAAAGAAATTTTCCCTCCAATTCGCGTTCATTTAAGTCGCATTAATTTTAAAGACCTTCTATAGGAGCGTTAATTTCCTATAATGAGGTTTTTCCCTTATATATATCGCAAAGTCATCCTAGAGTTATCGTAAAGTTACCCGTAAAGCTACCGTAAAATTATCGCAAAGCGGCTACCGTAACGGGTTGTTAGTAAAATGCGTAACGGCGTAACGACGTAACGAGAATCGGCGTAACAAGATTTTTTAAATTTTTTTTTATTTTTCATTTTTTTCTCATTTCATTTTTAACCCGTGAATACGCGAAGCGGGTATGCGTAATGAACGGTTTATTGGAGACGATGGCAAATTCACTCACTCACTTGCTCGCTTAGGTTGACCTCTGTAAACTTCCTTCATAATTCCACTGACCAGTGCGTAAAACTTTTGTGGGAAAGGAATAGTTGATCGCCGAAAAAGGGGACAATTTGAAAGCCCTGCTCTAATATGTTGTATTTCGTGCCTTTAATGAAACATTAAAACCGATCTGCAGACTTCTAAATAAAGACACACAATTCTGCCGCATATCTACATGCACATAACTAATAAAATTTTCCCATAGGATGACCAAGTTACTTCGTAGCTCAGTGGTATGGTTCATGGACCTCCACGCGGGAGGCCAGGAGTTCGAGTCTCCTTCTCGACCCCATTTTTGTTTCTTTTTTTTTTTCTTTTTCTTTTTTGGACTTGACATTATAAAAGTGATGTACTGTTTATTTTTTTTTGCTTTCTTCAAAAGTCCTTGCGTTTAATACACTTTAGCATTTCTTATTCGCGGGTTGGCTCACAGGAGCCTTTGATTTTATTTTATTTATGGAACAAACAGAAGTGATCAAGGATTTAATTAGCGCAGAAAAAAAATCGTATTTGGCGCAATTTGTTTCTTTTTTCGTCTTTTGGCAGGTGCCATTTGTAAAGAGTAAAATTTACATATAAAGCCGACCATGGGTGTGCTCGTACGTAGTGTAGATTAATAGCGTATAATTCTCTCAAGAGCCGTTTTCGTTTAATTCTCATTTTGTCCAGTCTTTAAGCGATGAAATATTTTGTCAAGTTGACGCTAAAGAGATCACAAGTTAGCCTACGTAGCTGGCGATTTTGTTGGCGTGCGCGATGCTGAAACGGCAGAGAGTAAAACGCTTTCTTCTGTCCATTCCGGCGTCGCGCGCGCAAACAAAACCGCCAGCTCGGCAGCAAAAAAATAATTTTATTATAATCCATACTTCAATTCGAACTCCTTAAACAGCTTGCACATACATTAAATAAACTTTCACATCAAAAACTTGCTTTATTCTAACTTTTTTAATACACTGAGTACAAGTCAGAACCTATAATTAAATCAAATCAGTACATCGATTTATTTTAATCTGGCCGCTAACCGGGTTTTGCAACTGAGCTTTATTTTTTTTTTCACCGAATGTAATGTAAATGCAATGCAAGGTAACTATTACTTACCATCGAGCTTTCTCTCGCAAACAAATATGACATCTGGAAAAGAAATTCGTAAACGCAATTTGTTACAATAAATTTTTAGTTACAAAAGTGGATAGCGCTTCGAATCAATACGGCAATAGCAGGCAAACACAAACAAACAAAAAACTTATTACCAAACAAACTACAACAAACATTCTGTCACTGAAAAAGCAGTACTAAAAAGAAAAGCAAAAGAAAAGAAAATCAAACGACTGAAAGTCCAAACTTACCGTCATCATTCTCCATGTTTATAACATCACAGTCGTGAGAAAGTGCGCTCGCAAGGCGCGTGCCAAAGGCGAGAAAAAAGAAACAAATCGCGCCAAATATCATTTTATTTGAAATGTTACATATCCGAACAATAATTTATTAGGATTTTTATGCGTGTGGCGAAGTTATTTTCCTTTCAAAGTGTCTTCCAAAGAGATCTTCAAGGTTTCATTCAAATCTCGGACGTTACAAAGAAATATTCAAATGTTCATTTCAGTGTTGTGGATTACTGGTCACGCATGACGGAGCATGGCTGTAAATCCTTGATCACTTCTGTTTATTCTCACAATTGATTTTTGGACCCTGTTTCAAAACTGGTGGTACCAAAAAACATGTGAAAAAATAACGTTAACTACAAGTCATATACTTTACGGCTGGCATGATAGAACAAAGCATTGGCAAACACTAAACTATTGTCTATTAATTGCCAAATATTGTATCTTTTGCACAAGCCTTCGCAGAAACGTCTTAGATTTCGAATGTTTTATACTCAGTGTTCAAGAAAAACTTAAAATTCTTAAAGAAATAGCGACTACAAAAAAAGCACTTCCGGAGTATTATCGCACCTGGGCATCATTACTCTAGTTTTTTACTTTACTTTTGTACTTTTTTTTTTCTCGTATGTGTAAACTACGTAACTGCTATTTACACTGTAATAACTAAACTTCTTTGTAATAGCCAAATATCTGTGTATATTCTTGTTAATAAAAAAAAAAAAAAAAAAAAATATCAAACAATGAAATGAGAAAAAAATGAAAAATGAAAAATAAAATAAATAAATAAAAAAAAGTCTCATTACGCCGATTCTCGTTACGCCGTTACGTGTTTTACTAACAACCACCGTAACGTTAGATTTACCGTAACGTCCCCGTAAAACTACTGAAAGTTATAGCAAAGGTACCGTAACGTTATTGTAAAGTTCCCGTAAAACTACCGTACAGTTATGAAAGCTACTGTAAAGTTATCGTAAACGGTTACGGTTACTGTAACATTATCATCCGTAAAACTACCGTATAGTTACGAAAGCTACCGTAAAGTTATCGCGTAAACGGTTACCGCAACTTTATCGTTAAGTCCCCGTAAAACTACCGTATAGTTATTATTTTTTTTTTTGGAGTTATGAGTTTTTTATAGTTATCAAGTTTTTTATATTTATGAAAGCTACCGTATAGTTATCGCAAAGCTACCATGCCGTTATCGTAAAGTTAACGTTATATAGTAAAGTTTCCGTAAACTACCGCAAAAGTTGCCCGTAAAGCTACCGTAAAATTATCGCAAAGCGGCTACCGTAATGTTAGATTTAACGTAACGTCCCCGTAAAACTACCGTAAAGTTATAGCAAATGTACCGTAACGTTATCGTAAACGGTTACCGCAACGTTATCGTTAAGTCCCCGTAAAACTACAGTGTAGTTATCGCAAAGCTACCATGCCGTTATCGTAAAGAAGTTTCCGTAATGTTTTATCGTAAAGTTGCCGTTAACTGCCGTAAAGTTATCGCAAAGTTATCGCAAAGCCATCGTAACGTTATCGTAAAGTGCTGGTACAACTACCGTAAACGGCTATAACAAAGCTACCACAAACGGGGGGGGGGGGGGGGGGGGGTGTCATATTGTGTACTTGTGGAAAATTAAATTCGTTATATTTGACTGGCCAGAAATTACGTATGACCGAGCTAAAATTTATTTGGCCGGTCATCTTGACCGGTGGACGTCCCAAAATTATTTCCAGCCCTGGTTGAGTGTTCTATTCAGCAAGAATTAATAACAACAATATAAACATTAATTGCGTTCGACAAAGCAGACGCACTTAAATTTCAACGCCTTCTCTTCTCGCGTAGCAGGTCTGATTTGACAATTTTGGGTGGGTTATGTATGTTTATACATGTATAGACACTGATTTAATTAATAAACTCAACCAATATCAAATAACAAATAAAAAATACTTACACATTTTCAGGAATTGTGGTCCTGTTCTCATGCCGCCCCAGTAAATATAGTTTGAAGTCACAAATTTAGTCGCCCTTTCATTATTGGGATAGTACAAAACACTCTGTGCAAGTGTCTCAGTTTTCCCTGAGCTTTCAATTGTTAACTTATATCTCCAACCTCGCCGTTCCCCTCTTAGTCTATTAGGGATGCTCTTTTTCACTACCACAGGTTCCCAGCATCATACTTTTGTTCAGAACGGACTTGTTTGAATCCTGCACCCACATTGTATTTAAACAGAAAGTATCCATCGGAGAGCTCCATGGCTTGAAATTGAGACAGATCTTCGCTATCAATAGCGATGACTAGAATACCATTTGACGATGTTGTTCTGAATGTGAATTCTACTACACCCGTAGGATCAGTGATGTCTAGATATGGTCCTGACTTTACATATCCTGTTCCAAAAAATGTTCTGGTCTCGCTATCTGCTGCAAACTGTTCTTTAATTTCCATTACATGATGGGCAGTACTTATCTTCTTTTTTTTAGTCTGAAAACAAAAAAGAAAATTATGTGAAATTTCTAATAATCAGCATCTCTTCTGGACCTCTCTGAAAACCACTACTGGTGATGAGAGCACCTGACTAATTATTATTACTATTTAATGTTTATGGCGCACAGACATGAAAACACACACATATTCATTTTGTGGGCATAATTGGGCGAGGAATACGCTGGCAAAGGCTCGGATAGGATAGGACCCACCGACCGGATTGGGGGATGAGGGGCCTCGGGCACACAGCGCTATGCCGAGGGGGTGCCTCATGCCTGTACTGCAAGGTGGGCATAGATGCTGGTATCCTGGGCCTAAGTTAACCAGTCCAGTAGAACTCATATGCCCCCTCCCTGACGGGGCTCCAGCACAGGGCTGAAGGGGTGCCGCAGGCAGCAATTCCCCGCCCTTAGTTTATTAACGTTCAACAAAGTGAGTTACAGTAAATTGACCATTAAACTAAAACCAGGGAGGGTGGGTGGGATAAAGATTGTAGCGAGCAAACTTGTGGCCTTCAGAGAATGGGACACTTGGGGGAAGCATGGGTAATTTTATGTGCTTTGATTGACAGATCCAAATATGGAAGTCACATGGTACCAAATGCCACAAGGAGGATTGCAGGCTCAATTAGCCACCGCTTGCCAACATTAACTATAATTTTATTCTAAAATATCATTATTAATAGGTTGCACCGTGTGACAATGCCACCTCATTAAACCTTTCACTCCTGTTTATGTCGACTGACGTAAAAAGTTCAAAAAATTGTTAATATTTGGTCTATTTCAATGAAATTTTGCCACAACTTTATTTGTACTCCACATTGATTTACATAAATCATATAAAAACTACCACAAACCACAAAAATGGTCTCGGAAAGATCAGTTCATTTCCAGAATAAAATTGTACACCCGGCCGTCACCCCTATTACATGTATGTACATGTACAGCTTATGATATGGTTGACCACCCCTGAGCTTTCCAAGTGCAGAAAAGCCAGGATCACCCTTTTTTTTTTGGTGATTGCTTATACATGATCTTACAGTAATATGAAAACGTAAATACTAAAAGAAGGAATGACCTACAACCATCTAAAACCACCTTAAACCACCTACAACCATCTACTACCACCTACAAGGAATGACCTAAA
Source organism: Cladopsammia gracilis (assembly GCA_022457155.1). Lineage (NCBI taxonomy): Eukaryota > Metazoa > Cnidaria > Anthozoa > Scleractinia > Dendrophylliidae > Cladopsammia > Cladopsammia gracilis. The sequence goes on along the minus strand of JAJGOT010000255.1, from coordinate 1,181,794 downwards.
ACCATCTAAAACCACCCAAAACCATCTACAACCACCTGCAATCATCTTCAGAAATATACATGTAAAAAATCCACGCAGAATACTGTTTTTGTCATTTCAGTGTCAATTTGATCGATTTCAGGTAGCCTGTGTGCTCACCGGAAATGTTGCATTCTCTTTGCATGGGTGTCCCATTTACTTTAATTTAATAATCATGGAAACATGGAAACAAATGTAATACTAAAAATAACAAATAACTTTATTCACAATTTAAAAATTATCTTAATTACAAAAAATAAAAATAGAAATAATTGATAATACTTGATGGCAAGAGCGTCTAGAAAAGGGATTCAGTCGGTCCAGTTTAGTTATCGTACTTGGTTCTTTTTCGTACTTTCATAATCATGCACAGGCTAGGCCGGGTCTATGTATGGAATTCTTACTGCAATATTCATTGAGATACAGGTATTAATTTCTTAGCGGCCACCCCCTGTTAAGCGGCCAGTTATCAAAGTCCCGAATTTCAGATGGTTGTAGGTCATTCCTTCTTTTAGTATTTACGAATATGAAAAACAAAATAACAGCAAATGATCAACAGATATTTATGTTATATTTCAATTTGATGAAGCATATTTTAGTACATGCATTTTCTTTTACTTCTATGTTCATTTTATGGTTGTTTTTTTACTTATTTCAAAGCGGGAGCAATTGAGAAAAATAAAGCACGTGTTTACTACAGTCTTGTCTCGTTTTATTGTTAAGAACTATTTCAGAATTTGTAGTGATAACTTTATTGATGCTATGTAGACCACTGTTTTCTCCATCTGGATTCCCGGGAACGGATTAGTGATCAGTATCTCAAATCTCCTCACAATATCAGTATAAGAACAAGTACATAGATTATGCAAATTGAGAACCTGATCACCTTTAACATGAGTTGTCTATGGAAATTGAATACAAATTCAGTGGTTATATGGCTACAGTAAGGAGAATGTACATCTACAAATTAATTTTGATTTTGAGATCGTATCTCAAATCTCCTCACAATATCAGTGCACGAACAAATACACTGAATGGTGATTAGTACATGTATCTCAAATCTCCTCACAATATCAGTGTATGAACAAGAACATAGATTATGTATAAATTGAGAACCTGATCTCCTTTACAAAATAGTTCAATAAGAAATAATATTCAAATCGTTTAGTAAGGAGAATTTTTGTCTACAATTTTGATTTTGTAAGAAAAAAAATTTTCTGTTAGCAGTCGTGACCAGCTAATGTTTAGCAACAAGTGTATGTCAGTGTATCAACAAGTACATAGATTATGCAAATTGATAACCTGATCACCTCTAACATGAGTTGTCTGTGGAAATTGAATACAAATTCACTGTACCGGTAGTTATATGGCTATGTGAACTGTAATGACACCAGTAAGGAGAATGTACATCTACAAATTAATTTTGATTGAGATTTTTAAAGGGGTTAACTTTAACTCCTGCAATGTCAACCATTCAAGCAAATAGTGAATTGGATACACAGAATAATGAATTTTGATACACAGTATATAGAACAACAGCTACAGCAGTATCTAAAGGGAACAGATTAATTTGGGAGATAGCATTCACAAGCTTCAAAAAGGAAATTTAATCGAGACAACAGGAGTTACCTGTATTTCTGATAAACAAACTCTCACCCAATCAAAATAAACAGAACACCATTGTCCTGGACCCATGTCTACAACAGTATCCACTTTCAGACCAATTTTCTTTCTGACAAAAATTAATGAAGATAGCTTGGGGGGGGGGGGGGGGGGGAAGAAGGGCCCTAGGATCTTTTGGTACCCAGTCCCATAGCAGTTACAGCGACCCACAGCTCAAAACCCAAAACTGACCAGTACCAGTTCCCATTTATTATAATTTAAATGTGGGAAGACAGGGCACTAAGTACAAGTTAAATGGAAGCGACTGGGAACTAGAATGTCTCAACTTTAAATTTTGGGGCCATTGCCGGTGTCACAGTGATATGTGTATCCCCGTGATATGTGTACCCCCGTACACATATCACTGGTGATATGTGTATCCCCACTCATATCACTGATTTCTGTACTGTTAACAGACTGGGGCAAGCAAGGTCATGATTTTAAGGTAGTTACCCTGGCAAATTTGTGCATATTTGACAATAAGAAATACAAGGATATTTTTATTCAAGGATATTTTAATTCAAAATGCACCAAACTCACAACCATTTAGATATAGAATAAAAATCTTACTTATTCTGAATTTCAATAGGATATATAAAATTACCAAGAAGATATCATCAAATTTTGATATTTTGTAATCACCTTTCACTTCCATGGGCACCAATAGCATAATTTTGAGATATCTGCTTTAGTCAAACACAAGATTGTAGGCAGTCACAAGTCTGAACTACATGCAAAGTTTCATTCAAATATGTTTTACCTTTCAGGAATAAACCATGATTTTCGGGTATCCTGTTGAGTGAACAAACCAAATTCAAGTCCATTGAGCTGAAGATTTAGTGAAAACTCCCGCAAAATCTGTGTTATTGAAGAGTTAGAAGCCATTTGTGTTCGATTCCGCCATTTTAGATTAGTTTCCGCTGTTTAAAAGGCTTGCATAAAAAACACGAGGCTATGTTTTATTTACACGTTGCTAGGTGAGAACTCGTCCCAGACTTCCGGTTACTCATTCAAGTCATGAACAGTCGGCGTAAACAAAGAAGCGAGGGTGCAAACTTGTCTGTATATACAGTTAGAAGGGGGGCATTGTACAACTTGAGTAGAGTTGTGTGATGATCGTGCGAGAACATTGAGTACCTCCCGAAAAGAGAACAGACGACGTATGAATGATTCGATGTGTGCAATATCCCTCAAATCCCAAAGCAATTACAATCCAAAGCACGCTAACCGACTCTCACCGTTTATTCACGTGTAATAATTCAGTGAAATGATAAATAAAGACCACAGTCAACACGGTACAGCTAGACAAATTCGTTTGTATTTTCTATATCTGTTAAATTCAGATGACATGCACTTTGTCAAAACAGTGTAAGATTTATAAACACTTGATAACCAAAAATAACAGTAGGTCACACAATTCTTACATGTAGGTGGAAAACCCCTTTTTCTGTGGTTGGTGACCGGTTATAAAATTAATATTCAAACTGGAGTAGAATTTTGTAAATTTACAAACATATATATCAAGTATAAAACAGTGCGAAGTCGCAGATGCCAGTCCGTTCCATTGTTGGATGTTCACTGAGTTATATACTGGCCGGTTTAGAAGAAGTATTTTAAAGAGGTCGCTTAGTATTCAGTGAGCATATATAGAGGTAGAGTTTGTTTTTATTTTTGTCTCTTTGAGATCAAGTGTGCGTGAATGAGAAGTATTTGTAAGGGAATTTCGACTGTATTTCGATAACCAAACTCTTAAAAACTCGGCCAGGTTACTTGATTTGAGAAAATTAAAAAATTCAACTCTTACATACCAGGATATAAAATACTGATAAAGTATAAAAAATTCAGGAAACATTAAATCGTATATATTAGCAGGAGCCGATTTTTATTTGTGTAGTATAAGCAAGGTAGATAGCCCACTTAAGTAATATGAGCTAATATGCGTATCCCAGGTGGGGATACACATATCACCAGTGATATGTGTACGGGGATACACATACCGGTATCACTAGTGATATGTGTATCCCCTCGCATGTGAAAGGGATACACATATCACTAGGGATTTGGGTATCCTGGGGGTCTACCAGGGGATACACAAAACATGGGCAGCCATATTGGAAGGGGATACACATATCACTAGTGATATATGTACAGGGGCACACATATCACGGGGATACACATATCACTGTGACACCGGCATGCAACCCAACCTCTCCAGTCAAATCAGAAATACCATCTCTCCCTCCCAATGTACATCGCTAAAATTTTGCAGTGCATCCTCCCTCCAGCTTCGCGAGGTTCTGCGAGACACGTATTTCTAGTTTAAAATACTCACCTATTAAACTTGGATTTTTTAATACGGACAAAAGCCCACAGGTCCATTCATTATGTCAGATTATGTTCGCTCTGCATGCTTGGCTCATCGTCAGAGGCGATTTTTTCTCCTTCATGTTTTTCCCTCAATTTTTTTTTAAGGCAGATACCACTCCATGTAATGATCAGACGAATAAAAAGTGCACATGATCCCCGAAAGATCCGCTTTTACCTTTTCTATGAACTCAATGATCCTCGCATCTTGTCACATTTTTCATGTACGATCAAACCAAAATGGCCGCCCCGAGCGCCCGGACGAGAGATGACTGAAGCCGAAGAAAGCCAGTTTCCCGCGCTTTCCACCGGTTGCCATTTCTCTTTAACCAATCACAACCAAGATACAGCTGACGCGTACAGAGTGAAATATTCTGATTTTCCTGCGCAGAAGAGCTGGGGGCGCCCGCCTTTTTGAATACCCGGAAGCTATGCCCATATATGCAAACGTCAACTTTACTCCGCCAATCAGCTTCGTGGATAACACAATAGCCAGAAAACAGCGGTAAATCCGTATTAAAATATGACACTGAAGGGCGGAAGCTTCGATCGCCATCTTGTCCTGAATTTTGAAACGGTGAAGGTCGTTTGTCGTTTCTTTCCCGAATTTTCAATTTTTCAAAGTGATCAACTTGAGAACCAGGTAAGCAAAAGCATATGACTTATTCTTGTACCGACGGGAAAGCTTAAGCATAGCGATACAAGAAAAAAAGCGGTATCAAGACAATTACTGCGACTGCAAATTTTCAGTTAAGTCTTATCATTACGTAGCTTAACTCTTGTTTTGGCTTTCGGTTTCCCGTGTTATCAGCTTCAAAACATCGCAAGAGTGAATAAGTATTTCTCCTTTATACCCCTTCCTCTCTACAAGATCAAAATCTTAATCGAACGTTTGATCTTCCCAACAGACTGTAAGCTTAAAGAATCGCGAATACAACATTTTAGATACCCGAGGGATTTGTTCAAAAATCTGTCAGACTTTCCTTTACAATTTAAAGCAGTCCTATTCAGCCTTTTTCAAAGAAAGTAAACATAATTAAATGAGAGTTATCTTCTGATCTAGTTTAATACAGTCATCGATCGTAGTCTGTTTATATGTCAGCAGTTGTTGGGAATTCCGTTGTTGGATTTCTATCAGCGCGCCAAAATTCAAGGAATTCAATTCAATAGACCTCTTTAGCTTGTACGTTTTGTTTTCCCAATGTAGGTCATGTGATGTTACCCTAGAGAACAGTTTCTTTAAAATTTTGTTTTCTTCACGTGCATATGTATGCATAATTTATGAAAAGACAAAGGACAAATTCCCTTGAGAACATCACATGACCTACATTGGGAAAACAAAATGTACAAGCTAAAGAGGTCTATTCAATAGGCCATTTGCACGATGACGTCATTTGACTACTACTACTACCAGAATTCATTTCGTATTTTGTAATCCCAGTGCGGTTTAAATAACAATAGCCCTAATTTGCACTACAAAACAAAAAAACTGAAGGATTCTGGTAGTAGTAGTCATGATGTCATCGTGCAAATGGCCTATTCTGGGCTTCAGCTCATGTTTTAAATATTCTTGTTTCTGGGCAATTTTGAGTTGATGCAGTAAAAAGTTGATTCGTGATCATACATGTTTTTAAAGTTCTAAAGTTTTTAATACAGTCATCGATCGTATAGTCTGTTAGAAGTTGTTGAGAATTTCAGTTGCTTTCTCTCAGCACGTCAAAATTCAAGAAAGCCCTACATGTATATCCAGGCTTCAGCTCATGTTTTAAATAATTTATTCTTGTTTCTGGGCAACTCTGAGTTGATACAGTAAAAAGTTGATTCGTGATCATACATGTTTTTAAAGTTCTAAAGTCAGTAATGATCGTGATAGCAACCAACTAGAGACCTTACAGAAACGCGCAGCCAGGATCGTAACTCGCTCAACAAGAAGCAACCCCACCATGGACATTTAAGCGTGGCAAACGTTAAAGGAGAGATGAGATTCTAACATTTATAAATTAGTAAAGAAATGTATTTCTGGCCAGTGCCCCCAATTTTTCAATAATTGTTTTCATTTTAACAGGGACGTTATAGCCCGCACTACTCTCCACAGCAACCTGTTACATATACCATCAGTAAGAACAGAAATCGCAAAAAGATCCTTTTACTATCACGGTTGCCTCATTTTTAATATTTTTAACTGTAAATAGCCTAATTTTAATCGCATTCTTAACCTTTTTTACTGTAATATATATATAAAAATATATATATATATATATCTCTATATTAATATTCATAATTTTTATATAGATATTTTTTTCATTATTTGTATATTTAAATTTAGTTAATTATGTTTCTCCCAGGGCTCCCATTGATAGCAGTGTGGTTTTTTAACCCTCTGAAGGGACTACCCTGGGAGAACATAGAATTTTATTTTTAAATAAAGGTGTCTGTCTGTGATACTTTTTCAAAATTATTTTCACAACAATTATTATTATTATTATTATTATTATTATTGTTATTATTATTAAACCCCCAGTACGGGGGGGGGGGGGGGGGGGGACCCTTTGTTCATGTTACATAGGCAGCTACAATGTACATGTAGATTTTATCAAAATGCTTTATGGTTGCAGCTGTTCTTCAGTATGAACCCAAATGCAGCATACCAATCAGATGACAGCCTTTTGGGCTCAGACCATTACACAGACAGAAGCTCTGCTGGAACGGGAAATGACAGCAGCTCAATTTATCCTGTTTCTGCAGAGGAAAATAATGTAAATGACAGGTAATAGTTGTTCAGTAGATTATATAAAACTAATAGTCTTCCAAATAAAAATGTTTTGAACATCTAGTCTCAAAAATCCTTATTTTATGGTATTCTATGGTATTATATTCAAAATTCATGTTTGCCACTCAGTATTTATTCTTGCTGAGTTGCTGTTCTATATGAGTTCCACCCCTCAACATTAAGGTTTGCAATTTAACATGCAATTCCCAGGGGAGGGAGGGTATTCCCATCGCGTTCGAAGAACGCAATCCTAATTTCGTGGTGGAGACAAATTTGAGATTTTTTGGTAGACGGTCTTCCAAATGGCTGTCCCTATTGGTTTTTTTTTTCAGGTGCGCATTTCTGCCGGAAATTCCTTCGAACGCGTCTCCATGATCTGTGATTACTGCTAGTATATAAGCTATATGGGTATGTGCTGCTGTGAAGGGTAACTTATGGTTTTCAAGCAGTTTACAGATAGTCTGGGATAGGGTATGGGAATCACAGGGGTTTGGCCTAGAACAAAGTTATGGTCACTGCGCTTTATCTGTTGCTTCACCTCTTCTTTGGAATAATCTTTCTCAATAAATTTAATAGAAACGCAGGATCAATAGACATTTTTAAAAGACGATTGAAAATGTTTCTTTTTGGACACGCCTTTTTATAATGCACACATGTAGTAGCGTTTTATATTTTAATTTTTATCTTATTTTTTATTCGTTTTAATGTGATTAGAATAGGATTTTTATAAGTTTAGGACATCTTAATGTAGTTTGAATTTTAACTTTGTAACTGGCGCCTTTGGACCTTGGGAAAGGGTGCTACACATGTATATAAATGCCAATTATTATTATTGTTATTAGAACAGGGTATCATTTGCTGGGAAACTGATCAGTGGTATGAAGAATTAAGTCTAGAATAGAAATTCAAACTCAGAAAAAGAGAAAGAGCCTTCGCGAAAGGGAAATAAAATTAAATCATTGCATGTGCAGCAACATTGTTGACAGATGGTTTTCAATTGAAAACACAATGGCTCAGATATGCAAAAATCATTAACTGATAGCATGCAGCTGGAAATTCGCAACAGCAGTATAAACTAAAAATAAACAAATACAGCTGTAGGTCATTGTTCTTCACATCAATTCTCGTTAAAGCTCAAGGTAAAACTGTGCAAGTGACAAGATTGAATGAAAGCTATATAAAGTTGGTGTTTGTACTTTTAATGCTTTTGTCCCCAGGTTTTTCTCCTTAATGTTATCATTGGCTGTTGCAGGGGTGTACCTAAGAAAACACTTACATGACATGTTAGCAGAATCATTAAATGTGCCAATCAATTTGAAACATCAACATCCCCCACTCAGACACCACTTGACACTTCTGGTTCAAATTCCCCACTCCACCCTCCCAGGTAAAGTCAAATTCCCCACACCCGAGATGGCCTGGGTGTTTATATCAACGTGCTGTGGCAGGAGTGTGTCTAAGAAAAAATTTACTGACACATGTGAGCAGGCTCATTAACAAGCTCAGCTGGTTTTTCTGGCTTGTGTGCCTTCCAAATCACCCCCAAGTCTTTGTTTTCTAGTGAAATTTCAGCTGATGATAAGTTCACTTTTAGCTGGTAAAATTAGCCGGTAGCCGGCTCTTAGCTACATCCTTGCTGTTGAAAACATTGCGAAACTAGATCATAGAACTGAACAATATTATAAACAAGAACAACAACTCTTCGACTAGTGAAGTTGTTCTTTAAGAAGCTTTAAGGGTCTTGTAAGTGCCCCTAAGGTACAAGAATTAATTCAATATATTGTTATGATTTGTTTTACATGGACAGTCGCTTTTCCGGTCACACTAGGTGATCCGTCACGAATGTTACTACACTGTACGTCATTTTTGAAACCTTTAATCAGTCTTTTGCAATCACTCATGCACGCAAGGTCAACTTTAACTTTTATATTACTTCCATTTATCTGTTGCTCAAAAAGAAAGAAAACAAAATCGTTATCGAATGGAACTCTCGCCAAACCCGGCCATAATGTACAACTGTAAGCTCCTTTTACTTGATGTTTCATTTCGTCATTTTCTTTTTCTTATGTTGTAAATAAATCCAATCATCCATGAGCTTGAAGTTGCTATATCAACTGATGTGATGTCACTAACACTTCGCCTCAGGCACTACTAATAAAATGTGATGTTGTAAGATCCATTTTAATCAGCGTATATTGGACTTGTATAGAGAAAAAGTTCTAAGAGTAAGGGTTTCAGAGTCCCAGCAGCACACCCCCACCCCAAAATATAGAGTACTACCCCCTCCCCCATAAATATATAGATTCTATCTACCGGTATATATATTGGATGAAAACTTTTTTTCTGTTTTTCACCAGTTTCCAACATGATTCTGGATACATATCTTCACTTCAGGATGGAAGCCTACATGTATCAGGTGATGCCACAGACAGCAGCTCTATGCATATAGAGGAAAATAATGGAAATGACAGGTAAAAACTGTTGAGTAGATTATTAAAAACTAATAGTCTTCCAAACAAAAATGGTTTGAATGTCTGGTCTCAAAAATCTTTATCTTGTGTTTTTCTTTGGCATCATACTCCCTCCAAACTTCATTTTTTTCACTCAGCATTTATGCCTGCTGCATTGCTGTTCTATACGAGTTCCACCCTTCAACATTAAGGTTTGCAATTTAACATGCAATTCCCAGGAGTGTGGCTAAGAAAAAATGTACTGACACATGTTAGCAGGCTCACAAGCTCAGCTGGTTTTTCTGGCTTATGTACCTTCCAAATCACCCCAAGCCTTTGTTTTCTAGTGAAATGTCAGCCGGTGATAAGTTCTCTTTCAGCTGGTGAAATTAGCCGGTAGCCGTCTCTTGGCTACATGTACATCCTTGCTATTGACAACATTGTGAAACCGGATCATAGAACTGAACAATATTATAAATAAAATTAATGTGATGTTGTAAGATCTGTTTTAATTAGCGTATATTAGACTGTAATAGAGATACAGTTCTAAAAAAAAATAGCAAGTCTGGGATAGGGTAGGGATTTTTGGTGTCTAGTTTAGTAGGTTTGCAAAACCAGCTGAACATGGTCTGGTATAGGGTAAGGGTTTCAGAGTCTCAGTGGCACACCCTCACCCAAAAATTATATAGAGTACCATCCCCCCCCCCCCCCCCCACAATATATAGATTCCATCTACGCTGTATGTATGGGATAAAACTCATCTTTTTTTTTTCTGTTTTTCATCAGTTTGAAGCAAGATTCTGGGAAAATATGTGTATCTTCACCTCAGGATGGCAGCCTCTCAGTTGATCCCACAGGTAACAGCTCTATGTGTGTAGAGGAAAATAATGGATATGAAGGGTACAAACTGTTAAGCAGATTCTAAATATGTTTGGAATGCAGTAGCTCCATATATAGTCTCAAAAATCTTAACCAGTATATAATATTATAGTTTTCCATGATGGTACATGTATATTTCATATGTTATTCCCACCAAAATTCATGTTTACCACTTGACATTCATGCCAACTACATGTGCACAGTCATGCATTCTATTCGGGTTTCACCCCTCAACATGCAATAACACATGTATGTTGCATCACAATATTCAATCATTTCCATTTAATGTTTCATTGGCAGCTACAATGTTCATGTACATTTAGATGTTATCAAACTGCTTTAGTCTCAAACTGAACTAGCCTTGACTAACCAAGACAATCCACAGCAACCAAGACAATAACCTACATAATTATGACTTAAAACAACTAACAAGGGTTGATAGGACCTACAACATGTATCCACAACAACCAACAAGTACATAGCTCCTCTGCAAGGTGGTCTTTAGTACTTGCACGACTTGTTTTAAAATGTAAATCACATTGCAAATAAAAATAAATAAAAAAAACAGATGCAATCACAGCTGGGCTTGGGACTAATGATAGCCATGCAACTAGCCAAAGTCTAGTAAAAAATCAGTTTTGGCTAGTAAATTTTCACTTCTACTAGCCATTTTGACTAGTGGAAATTGAACAGAAACTAGAAATGATTTCCGGTAAATCCCAAATTAAAGCAAGTGAGAGAACAAAAACTGAAACATAGACTCTCACTGTAAACAAATATTATATTATGACTGTAATATTAATGCCTTAAAGCAATAGTTTGAATTGAGCAAAAAGCTGCCAAAGAGCCCTGAAAGAGTTTACACATAGCTCGCCCGCTGGAAATACACATTATTTTTGGGAGTTGAAAATATTCATCTTACAGTATGTTGCCAAAAAAAAATTTGTGAAAACATAACTACATGTAACCACCCCGCCCCTTCTATTAATGAGCAAAGGTAATGTATTTACTGTATTACTAGCAGCTCAACCATCTGGAAACACTGAAGCTAGCAATCATGAATGTTTCACTGTTGAAACTTGTTGTTGTTGAGTAATTCAAGCAATCCAGATGTTGTAAGTGATCATAGTTATGGAAACTGAACCTAAAGTAAGTTTTATTTGTTTTTCTTAGGTATTTGTACCGAATGCAATGTACATTTCCCTGACTATAACATTTCAGTTGACTGTCAATCAACAGGCAAAGAAACAATTTTCAACATGGTAAAAAATGGATTTAAGAAGGTGCATGGTGTTAAAAATCGCAAACCAAACTTTGAAAACATGCTCTTTATGAACTCGAACAATAGCTGTCTCAATGTTGGTCTGCCAGTTGGAGTTTTAGACACTGGAGAAACCTACAGTTGCATATTTAAAAGAAAACTTGTCTGGCACCCCAGTGACCATCGGCGCCAGTATGCTGTGGATATGTACAGTAAAAACTGGAAGATGGGACATTTCTTTACATCAAAACATGAAATTCCTTCTCAAGTGAGCGAATTTACAAAGCTCATTCCAGTCAGCATGAAAGTTGATTTCTTCGAGGGCGAGACACTTTTTCAAGCGTTAGTGAGAGATGGAAGATTCAATGAAAAAGCACTAAGATTTTGTGCGGTAAAATGTGATGGGAGACATTTAGATCTATCATATATAGCCAATAATTACTCTGGCAAGTCCATTCAGATTTGTTCTATGCAGGATGAGAATACCAGTTTGCCTGAGTCCATTCAACCCCGGCCCTACCCAGATGCTGATGTGACTAACCTTAAAGTTGAACCAAGTGAGATGCAAGAGACAGGTTTAGCCATAGTAGGGCCTAGCACTGGGGCGCCACAGGCTTCAAGCACTCCCTCTGGGGAAACGAGCGGATCTTCCAAGTCACAAATGTCTAAAGAGGAGTTGGTGCATTTGATTGAGTGTGCATTTGAGATCAAATCTCAAAAACTACTTGCCAGAGATAAAAAGAAACTAGCAAAGCAGTGTAACTTTGCCTTAAAGCAAGGCAACAATACCTTGCCTGTACGTCTTGCAGAGGTCCTCACTGAATTGGCAAAGTCAGTAGGTGTTATTTTCATACTGAATAGTGTAAATTGTCCTGAGTTGAAGGGCACCTGTTTTAGAATAGGTACACAGTACATTATCACCAACAATCATGTGATGGAGGCAATTGAGAATGTTAGGCGTGCAGCAGCAGCAGCAGCAGCTGAAGTCCCCATTTTTGTTGATTTCAACTTCATGGAAGGTGAAACACCAGATCCATCCGAGCAAAGATATGAGGTGGAGTCTGTGCCTGTGATAAGGTCTGAGGAGCTGGATTACGCCATATTGAAAATGATGGATCCGCCAGATGAGCTGCCGCTATGTATTTTTAAACGTGGGGTCAGTCTCATGGATCCCAATAACAGTGATTGGTCCTTGCTAGAAGGTCAGTGTCTAAGGTTCATCGGCCACCCCAACCGGCAAGCAAAGCTGATAGACCCCATGTGCCCTGTGGTTACAACTCCACAAGATGGCCTGAAGTTGTACGTCTTCACCAGTAGGAGGGGTGGTGATGCAGACAAGGCATACCGTGACTTCAAGGACCAAAGGAAAGGAAAGTACCATGTCAGTAATTTTTTTCATGGCTCATCTGGATCTCCAGGGATCCTGTTGCTAAGTGGCAAGAAGCTGTTGGTGATTCTCCATACCAAAGGGTTTTGGTTGGACGATTCAGACAGGAGTTCTATTGAGCAAGGCGCCCTCCTCACAGAAATATATAAACATGTTCAGAAATCTATTGAGAATGCTCAGCAAGATCCCAATGGTAGTCACAATGTATTGAAGGATGTTAAGCTAGAAGACATCTTTCCTTTAGTGGAGGAGCCAATGGACATTGATGATTTCAGCAACTGACAACGACAAGCTCTTAAAAATATGATAATACCATCAAGTGCTTGAATTTGTGCTGTAAATGTTGCCAATAATTTACATGTATAACCGAAAAATATTGCCCGAAGAGTTAGCACTTAGCAAAAACATTTACCTTTATTTCGCAAAATAATTTGATGTAATGTAGACAAAAATAACAACTTGTTATGACAACTAAAGACATGTAGGTTAGGATATTAAATAGTTACCATGAATTAATACACCGAATGCAAATATGGCGGCCGGTTTATTATCCCTTTATATGTATGTTAATTAGCCTGTCTAGCCTCGTTAGCATGTGCAAAGTTCAAAAGAATGTTAACTCTAAAATGAGGCTAGTCAGGCTAATTAACATACATATAACGGAATAATAAATCAGCCGCCATATTTGTATTCGGTGTATACACAGTCTGGGGCTGTGTCATAACAAACTCAGGTAATGAGGAAAAAAAGGTGTAGCATTTTGCAATGTTTGGGAATTGTAGGATGAACCTTCACAATTTTTTTCAATGAGTCAGTGTCCTCCAATCGGTGGCTTGCTGCTCGACATCATTATTTTGTATGTATTTTAGAAATTTCTTGTTTTGACATTTTTAGTCTTACAAGTGACTTTAAACCTTGTTATTTAAAAACACATCAGGTGTCTAAGGATAATGTAATAGAAGCCACTTTTACAAATGACTACATTGCATGATAATCGTTATTTTGAAATGAAATTTTAACATTTGTAGCCTAGTCATGAGTAAAAACTCAATATTTTTATAAATCCAGGATGACTAACAATAAAGTAGTCTTAACTTGGAGACGTTTGGAGTACTTCTTGCACAAAAGGTTTTAAAGCAAGTGGAACAATGAGAAATTGAGAGAGAGTGAGAGTGAAATAGGTGTGGAACAGAAACCCATGAGTGGGTTGAAATGTGCAAGGGTCTCTTGTACGCTTCAAAACAAGCATCCGATTATTCAATTTGCTAAGAAGTTGTTACAGCCATAATTTTATTTGGAAAATCAAGCTAAAAATATCAACCAATCAATTCGCTAGAACAACTTGCTTCCAATCTCGAGGGACCGAGGGGTTTCCAAATATGGTACTAAGGAAAAACTGCTGTGAATGCACATTACATGTTTCAACCCATTTATGGGTTTCAAAATTTCCCTCTCTAAATTGCTGCAGCCAGTAATTATGGCAACCAACTAAAAGTTCTAAATAGAAGCCTTGATCCCCTCGAAATTTGTTGAATCCCAGTCCTAAGTTATCCCATCTCGTTCACTCTTACACAGCTCGTTTATTCGACAAAGTCGAAACATTTTGTTTGAAACCTTTTGATTTTGTATGAGAATGGAAACGGAATAATTCAGGGCCTCGTTATTCGAAGGACGATTAGCGCTAATCCAGGGTTTATTACCATGACAACTCATATGTTCTGTTGACAGTTATTCCTGGATTAGTGCTAATCAGGCTTTAAACAACTCAACCCAGGAGATTAAAAGGGCATTGTCACGCAGATTTTGCTGTGTTTTGGTCAAAATACACTAAATATATCACGAAGTACCTTTGCTCAAACATAAAATTGCTTTTAGAACACCAAGAAGATAATATCACGTGATTTCGTCAAGGAAGAACAAATCGTGATAAGTTTTTCAGCGATTTTCCACGACTCTTGAGAGGAACTTTCAATTGGCCAATTTTTTCAAGTTGCAATCCATTTCCATCCTCGTCATCCACAGCCAAAGATAACGATCAGAATACTAGTTTCTGTGCACTGGTAGAGTATTTTTTAACAAAACTGGACCATTATTTTAAGGTTTCCATTGAAACAAATATGTTTTTTGGCTTTTCAAAGTGATGCTAAAAATAGGTGACAGTGTCCCTTTAAGTTAATGTTAAAACTGTTTGTTTTCTTTTTATGAGTCAATGTGGCATTTGGTGCGAATATACTATAAAATTTTGCCTATCACAACTATAATCATAATAGAGTCAGAGAAACTTAAGTTTATTACAGTTCGACCACGAAAGCCGTAAACGCCGCAAATGTCTGGAGTGTTATGTCTTACGGCCAATCAGATTCAAGAACCAGCAGGCGAAAGCTGACAAATTCCAGCTGTTATACCGAGTCACACAACGGCGTTAATTCAGTTTTGTGACTTTTTTTAAAGTAGTCCGAATTTTTCTCTACAGGCGTTTGTTTCTTATTTATTTATTTATTTATTTGTTTTGTTTGTATTTTTTATTTTTTTTTAGTGAAGAAATGGAAACTGCTATCCTGTGAACAGCTGCGCCCTCCCCTCAGGAAAAACCTGTCGGCTGTCACAGGCTAGCAACAGCCTTGCAGACAATCCGTGATGATCGTTTACGTGCATACAACATGCAGCCTTGAGTTTCTGCTTTCATCAGAAAATCGCTGTTAGAACGGTTTTCAATTGAGTGTTGAAAGTAATTTGACAACTGCTTTGGTTTTGCATTGCTACGCTTTGTGATTGGCTAAAAAAATTTCGTGCCACTTTTTTAACCAATTAGAAGGAAAACCAAGTGTGACTTTCTCACAATTTTTCCCACGCTTGGTGCCGGTTACATGTATTTGCTTCGAGTTCTGATTGGTTCATTGGATTGTCTGTCTCTGTTGTGATTGGCCAGAGCTATTACTTTGGTTTGGTCTTACGACGCTCTGAAAACTGCTCTAAAACAATCAGTCTACCTTTGTCTGGTCTCTTCAAGAATATTCTTTTCCTAACAAACTCAGGGAATTTGAACGATGAGAATCTGGTTCGAGTGCCAACTTCGACTCTTGTCTGATGTGAGTTAAAAGTTCTTTCTCCTGTGTTTCCACAGAACCTTATCGGATACGGACACTAAACCTTAGGCGCTGCGCCCATCTGCACATCATCACGGTTTTCGCATGTGCCTTATTGCTGGGACTTCAAAACATTAAGCGTCCATGGTTTGTGATAACAGCACCAAATACTGGGATAAAGATTATAATTTTACGGATAACACTATAAACTTAAAGAAGCTATGTCACCATTTCTTGTGTTATTTTGATAAGCCCACAAGACATTTATATCAGTGTAAAACCCAAAAATAATGGTCCAGTTTTGTTTCAAATTATTCCACTAGTGCACAGACTAACCAACATTAAATAGTCTTTATATCAGTGTAAAACCCAAAAATAATGGTCCAGTTTTGTTTCAAATTATTCCACTAGTGCACAGACTAACCAACATTAATAGTCTTTATATCAGTGAAAACCCAAAAATAATGGTCTAGTTTTGTTTCAAATTATTCTACTAGTGCACAGACTAACCAACATAAATAGCCTTTATATCAGTGAAAACCCAAAAATAATGGTCCAGTTTTATTTCAAATTATTCCACTAGTGCACAGACTTACCAACATAAATAGCCTTTATATCAGTGTAAAACCCAAAAATAATGGTCCAGTTTTATTTCAAATTATTCCACTAGTGCACAGACTAACCAACATAAATAGTCTTTATATCAGTGAAAACCCAAAAATAATGGTCCAGTTTTGTTTCAAATTATTCCACTAGTGCACAGACTAACCAACATTAATAGTCTTTATATCAGTGAAAACCCAAAAATAATGGTCCATTTTTGTTCAAAATTATTCTACTAGTGCTCTAAGAGTAAAAATAAGTGTCTTGGGCTGCAGATGGACAGGATGGAAATGGATTGCATCTTGAAAAAATTGCACTGCTAATTCTTTCAAGTTTATCGCTTCTGTCTTGAAAAACTTGTTAAAACTCTGATTATGGTTTATTTGCTCGTCATAAATTCATTTGATATCTTAGTGTTCTATTAGCATTTCGCGTAGGACAAATATTCGTAGTTCTAATTTGGGGCAGTTTTGACACAAAAACCTCAAAATCACCATGACATAGTTCCTTTAATGACTGGTCCCGATTCCTCGAGACGAAGTTGAGGGAAACATCAAGATTTGAGAGAAAACAAGTTAAAGTAGCTGTTTCCTGAGGAACCTGTCATTAAGTGTTTTGTTATATAGCTTTATTAAGACAACAGTTTCTGAGAAAAACACGCCAAAGGTTTTAATGAATGCAAACAACGAACATGCAAATGTGAATTAAAAACGTTCTTCAACAACAACAACAACTTACTCCTTTTCCCTGGAAAACGCTCCTGAATTAAAACTGTTTGTTTCTTTACAGCAAACATTAACTGAAAATATCAAAATCCAAAAGTATTAGCCTTAATTTAGGCTATACCACGTGACCAAAAAACAACCAATGAAACCGCGCGTTAAGTCCAACGAAACTCCACCCAAAGTTGTATAGCAAAAAACTGACTCGGGTACAAATGTCAGTTGTCAACTTAATTTTAGCCATTTTTCAGTTGTCACTAAACCCCATCCAGACCCTTTTTAGTGTGCTCTGCGCGAAATCCCATGCGCTATGTTTTAATCACTCATGATCCTTTTGGTGGCGTATTGGGTTTAAAAAAAATGGCGAGGGCAGTGAGGAGACTGGGATCAACCTAAGAGAATTTACTTTTATCGACTGAGTCGATAAGGTAAATTGACCACCGTAAAAAGATTCAAATAGCTGACGTTTCGATCGCTAGCCCTTCGTCAGAGCGAATCAAGGAATTGTGGGTTGTGTGTGGTTTTATATAGTTAGCGGTGGAAGTTTGGTGACGTGAAAAAACAAATGTAAATTAGTTGAATGAAAAGCGTTCGTTGATTCCGTGTTAGCCTCTTCCAGGCGTTCAGTTAGTGGGGCGCGAAAGAAAAATTGGGCGCAGGAGAAAAGAAACGAGGGGAGGCTGGGGAGAGGGCGCCCTCTCCCCAGCCTCCCCTCGGTTTTTTCTCCTGCGCCCGATTTTTCTTTCGCGCCCCACTAACTGAACGCCTGGAAGAGGCTAATTCCGTGTGGATTGAGAGTTCCGATTTGAAAGATGAATTTTTGTTCTACGTTTTTACGGCTTTCTGGTGTAAGGAAAGGCCGCAGATCGTCATGTGTTGTTTGGAATGGTTGGATAGATTGAAACGTCGCGCGACTGGTTTGGTTGCGTCTTTGTCATTTTTTTAAACGTCTCGAAGATGTTCACGAAAACGGTCGCCTAGTCTCCTCCCTGTTTCGCCAATGTATATCTTTTTGCATAAAGTACATGTTATGCAGTAGATAACATTTACGGAGGTGCATGTGAAACGTTCAGTGATTTTAACAGATCGTTTGGGTCCTGTTATTTTGTCCGCGTTGTGAATGAAAGGACAAGTGTTACATCGTGTTCGCGCGCATTTAAAAATTCCAGGTTCATCGTCAGATTTCAGTGCGCTTGTAATTAAAATGAAATCAGTGGGGGTTGTGAAAAATTCTGCCAGCTTCGGGGTTGTTTTGGAGTAATTTGAAATTTTTTAATATGATGATTTTGACTGCGTTGTTGTGTGGGTGAAAAGTGAGGGTGAATGGAATTCTCTCGTTCTCTTCCTTCTTTGACGTTTGTAGTGCTGATTGTCTATCGATCTGTTGCGCACGTTGTTGACCTGTATTAACAACAGAGTCAGGGTAGCCACGATTTTTGAAAAACTGGCACATTTCCTCTGATTTGTTGGAAAAATCGGAGTCATCACCACATAGACATTGAAGTCTGAGAAATTGAGAATATGGAATGGCGTTTTTAACGTGTGATGGATGTGAGGATGAATGTGATGAATGTAGTAGATAACCATAGGTACCCCAAGCTCAAGTGATGTTTACGCGTTGTAATTTGAACAAAAATGGCTCAACTGAACTTCTTTCTGTGTTTACTGGCGTATTGAGTGGTTTTTGGGTCGATTCAAAGCGATTCCAGCGAGTTTTAGTTCCACTTATTTCTTCCTCCCTAAAAGAGAGACAAGGTAGAGCACTCCGCTCAAGCCGATCGGATCCACCGAAAATTCGCTCCAACGCCTCCAGTCGCCTCGAAATTCCACGTACACCATAGTCGATAGTTCTGCTTTCAATTCGTGATCTTCATCAGAGTCGCATATACACTGAGAGAGAATTAAAGGTCGCTAATCTCTGCAAACTTTCCCGTTTTGAGCCATCGGAAGCGGCTTTATTCATACTTCGCATTCATCAAACCGTTGGAAGATAGCTTAGTGACCCGGCCAAAGACTTAAATTACTGACACTTGGGGTGGGTGACGGTCCATTGCTCTCTTTGCAAAGAGATTCGAAACGAATTTTCCCCAGCATACACCTTATTCCAAAATGGCGGCCATTTTATTATTCTTTTATATCCATGTAAATTAGCCCTCTTGGCCTCGTCAGCATGTGCAAAATACAAAAGAATTTTCAAGCGAAAATGAGGCCAAAAGGGCTAATTAACATGCATATAAAAGAATTATAAGTTGGCCGGCATTTTGGAATAAGGTGTATACAAATCCTTATAACGTCGCTGTTACGCAACAGTTACCACGACATTCAAATTACAATGTGTAAACATCACTTGAGCTTGGGGTACCTTTGGGAGTGTGTAGGTTTGTAGTGCACACTTGTAGATAAACCAGTGTCATTGATTGAAACATTGATGTCAAGAAAAGCGACCGAAGTTTCAGAAATTTCCAAGGTATAATTTAAGGCTGGATGAAAATAATTGACAGACGTTATAAATTGATTAAGTTCCGTTTTATTGCAAGAGGTAGCACCAATACAGTCATCGATATAGCGGCCATAAAGTTCAGGTTTGGTTCCACGATACAGTACTGATTGAAAAATTGGTTTTCGAAAAAGCGTACGAAAAGGTTACCGCAGTTTGGTGCCATTTTGGTGCCCATGGCGACCAACCTAGTTTCCAGGACTTTTTCTTTTCAAATTTTAAAGAAAAGGGAAAAGCCCTGGAAACGAGGTTGTGGTAAGTACTTTAGCTCTGGTAGGACTGTTTGGCATCAGGCTTTGGCCTTAGTAGCTGCTGTAACTTTTCGCGAAAAGATGGATATTTAGTGCAGAAGCCACAGAGCTTGCCAGGGGTCTGTTTCGATCACCTTTTAGGAATTCTAGGTGGAGTTAACCAACTTGTACATGCTGCTTTAAAAATGTTTCGTTTTTTTGGAAGTATGCATGACCTGAAACTTCCTTCTGTTTTGATTCAGCTGCAGATGTAAACTCCCTGAATTGTTAGCATATTTTGAAGAAAAACTGCTCATTTTCTCTTAGTGTCCCACTTCCATTACTACCAATGTAGTACTTCGGTCTGTTCATTACAACTGTCTGATCAACATCATTCACAAGGTGCATCTAATATGTATCATTAATAACCACCGAGAATCGTAGCTGTTCATTTTAATGGATATGATTGAGCTTTCCCTTTTACTGATAGAATGTGTAGTTCCAGAAAATATCCATACTCCACCCACGGAGGGAATTGGAAATTCTGAAGGGGAGGAGGGCCAGAGGAAGAAAAAAATAAAGAGTTTAAAAGAAAATTGGAAGTTCCTGGGTGTAGTGGGTACTTTTACAAATTTGCTCAGTGGTGGGGTTATGGATATTTTCTGAAACTGCACAATTAGGATTTGTGCTTCTACTGTTAATACATTTTCCAGTTTTATTGGCATATTTTCAAAAGATACCATTTGATGCAAAACAGGTGCAAAAATATTACATGCCCCCACCCCTTTAATGATGCATGGCTTTCGCTAAGCCCACCCCCTTTTACATAAATGAATAACTTTATTTATACACGGTGTTTTGCATCAGTGACTGATTAACTGCTTTACAGAAAAGCCGTGTTCTAAAAATATTACTATTCCTATTATACAATGATCAGTAACTATTAATATTACACTAACAACAACACCAGATATTTTAAAGTGGCTAGTCCAGATGAGACGCGTTTACATAGGCTGTCGACATGTTCATCCCAAACTAAACGTTGATCAATCATTACACCAAGGGATTTTGTGGACTGAACCCTAGCCACCAATATTTACAATTTCGGTAATACCTGCTCCAGTGTTGGCTAAGTTGAAAATCGGAGGCACAATACAAATACTCTGTTTTGAGAACATTCAAACCAAGTTGGTTAGCTAGTAACCAGTTTTTAATGTTATTCAAATCGTGATTGACTTCACCGTGAAGGTACGTTATTGATCTACAGGAGGTTGTAATGCTTGTATCGTCTGCAAACATTCGTGCAGTCGAGAACTAAAGGCACGCGGGAAGATCATTAATGCAATGTAATAAGGAAGAGTACTGGTCCGAGAATGGACCAATGTGGGGTGCAGGGCTGGTGTAGTGGTGAGGGCACTTGCCTCCCACCAATGTGGCCCGGGTTCGATCCTCGGACCCGGCGTCATATGTGGGTTGAGTTTGTTGTTGTTTCTCCTTGCTCCGAGAGGTTTTTCTCCGGGTACTCCGGTTTTCCCCTCACCTCAAAAACCATCGATCTGGATAAAGGATCTGTATGAAAACCAGCTGCGGCTGATGTGGCTTTCCTCTCTAAATAGAATACTATAGTTATCCCCGTCCCCCAGATGTGACCGCAGCCACTGTCCTGCCGAAATAGCAAAATGTCGCTTAGCTTATTTCCACTTTATAGAGGGTGGTAAAGGCTTTTTTCGTGAGCCGTGAAAGGCCTTTTTTCCCCCCGTGAATTGTGAAATGGCTATTTTTTTCTCGTAAAACGTGATTTGGTTACATAACCCGTAAACCGTGAATCGACTTTTTTTCATGAGCAGCAAAATGACTGTTGTTTTTTCTCGTGAAATGCTGCTGTAAACCGTGATTCTTTCTTCCTCCCAAAAAATTATCCAGTAAGGACCAGTAAGCGTTTAACTACGCCGGTGGTAAATTGCGTGTCGAATGCATGACCGTGACTGATCGTCATTCTGGAACCCAGGTCACTCTACAGGTAATTTTACACAACATCAGCAAAACAAAGGACTCAGCTTTCTTTTTACATCAGGAAGAACGAGGAGTGAACGGTCGGTGAAGACAACAAACAAAGCTGTACTTTGGATGTAATTTAATTAGCAAAAAGTAAGGAATGTTTTTTTCCGTGAAATGGCCATTTTATTCTCCGTGAAACGTGAAATGACAATTTTATTTTTCGTGAAACGTGATCTAGACCCCCCTTTACCACCCTCTTTATATCGCCAAATGCGACCAATTATACAACTTAGTTGGATAAAAAGATTCTACAGTGCAAAACAAGCAGTAGTTTGTGGATAAAGTGCATCATTATTCGACATAGCAATCTAGACTGCAAATACGCATCAAAATGAGTTCAAATATGACGCGTTCTTACACTTTTGTGACCGCGCGCCAGGAAAAACAGTTTCAAAAACGTAGTTTTAGGAGAAGATTACTATCGTATAATAAAGAATTTATTCGCGAAAAGTTGTGTAATTCGACTGGGCATTTTTAAAGGCTCGAAAAAATGAAATTGACTCGTAAAAATACTCAGCCGTATTACACTACTTCACGCTGAATAACCTTTATGGTTGCATGGATTGAAGTGGATTACAGTTCATGAAATTTGATTTATTGACCTCCCGTGTCAATAAATCAAACTTACCATTCTTGTGAAATTTTGACTTTTGTAGCCCTTATTTTGTCTGTTTAGTTCATATTTCTTTGCCTCTATCGCTTTTAGCGATGGTTACTTCCAATTTCTAGATAATAAAGCAAGCTCCTGGCCATATTCATGAAAACACGATATTTCAGCCGGGACAGTGTCCCCAGTTTAAGCTTTTCCAAACAATCTGCCTTTATTCCAAGTATTTGGCCACGCTATTTTAGCAAACACTATTTTTTTTTCAGATTGCTTTTTTAAGTTGATAGCACACCGACTGCGAGGATCACAAACTTCACTCATGATAATATATATAAAAAAATATATAATCGCTCCGACAACATATTGATATAATCACGGCCGTTCGAACGGCCTCCTGCGGTCCTGCCGTTTTTGAACGGCTGATAAACGGCAAACGAACGGCTTCAGCCGTTCGAATGGATAGCCGTTAGTAACGTTTATATTATGATGAATATTTTATGCCCTGACGAAGAAGCGTTTCGCGGAAATTTCTCCATGGGAGTTATTGCCATTATTACGCTTGCTAAGAATCATCTCATCCGGATGGAGAGCAAGTACTTGGAAAATACAAAATACGCAGCTTGTGATTGGCTATTCAGAATACAATGACACATGGCTTGCGAACGGGTCAAGCCCAAATCATACCGTCCAGAAGGACGTCGGACACCTTATTGAGACTTATATAGCGGAGTAACTGGTTAGGAATATAATGAAATTTATCTAATATTTCGAAAGGCCGTGCCTTTCTTCTTCAGGGTATTACAAATGCTGTTTTTCGTTTACTGCTATTATTTATAGCTGATTAGATCCTCAATTTGGATCCGGTGCTTCTGTTTTGTTACGTTGGTCCTTGCATTCAAAATAGGCCATTTCCGAGTTGCATTTAGCCTCTCTATCAAAGCGAGGCTAGGTGCGAAACCTTTCATATGAAAATGAGTTTTCATTCACATGCAAATAAGTTTTATTGTGAATGAAAACTCATTTTCATATGAAAGGTTTCGCACCTAGCCTCGCTTTGATAGAGAGGCTAAAGGCAACTCGGAAATGGCCTATTGCATTAACTGGTTAGCTTCCAGTCGAGGTTAGGGGTGGCAGTTTATATAGTAAAATTTAGGACTAAGCAACCCGAGAAGCTAGGTGGTACAGTGGTACGGTAGGCTATGTAAGGTCACAGGTTCAAAAGAAACGGCAAACTGATCCTTACGGCAGAAAAACAGAAGCAGAAGCAAATAAAATAAAATGAAAGTGGAATATAATAGTGCCCAATATTTCGCTTTGCAAAACAAAGCTTCTTCAGGGGCTAGCAGTATAAATGATTACAAAGAATAACAAAAACAATGAATATGATTGGTGAAGGGTTTGACGGGTGATAAACTAAACTGACTAGTGATGAGAAAGAATCAACAGACGTGACGAACTTCACTAAATTTCTCATCACTAGTCAGTTTAGTTTATCACCCGTCAAACCCTTCACCAATCATATTCATTGTTTTTGTTATTCTTTAGTATTTTTTTAAAACCCTGACTTGTATAACGGTTTTGCAGTTGTAATCATTTATAGTGCTAGCCCCTGAAGAAGCTTTGTTTTGCAAAGCGAAATATTGGGCACTATTATATTCTACTGTTTTATTTTATTTGCTTCTGCTTCTGTTTTTCTGCCGTAAGGATCAGTTTGCCGTTTCTTTTGTTTCACTTCAAGTATTAAGTAATGCTCCACATAAGAACGATAGCAAACTTCATTGTTCTGCGGCATTGGCTCTTTCCCACATAGAATATCCTTGATTTCAAGAATAGTGGAGGAGCTGATGGTTAATAATCAGATTTCATTATAAAAATAAAGAAAATCCATTTGCGTCAAATAAATTTTAGGAAATGTTCGTGCTTAACCAATCAGAATTGCAGAAGACAATAGCTAATAATTTTGCTTCTTTGATGAAGTTCCCCAAATACAATATCTTTTGAAAATTGCAAATTACTTGAAACCTTAAGGAGGCTCGTACCCATATCTCAAGAAAACACCCCTTCAATTTTAATGGGCCATATCTTTTGTTGTAGCGCATAAAAAGTAAAACCACTTTGCATGCAAACACAATTCATTGAACTTTATGGGAGTATAGGATTTGTTTACATCGGTGCTTCCATGGCAACGGAATGGTGATCCTCTGGAATTCACAAGTTGCGGAGTTTCTCTAGATCAAGAGAAATTTTTGTAAAACCCGCTAGTGGACTAATTGATTAGACCATGGGCTTCAACTGGACAAAGTTTAAAAGAAATGTATGAGAGCGTTTTTGAAATTTTTAGGGATGAAGTTTTGGGGATTATAAATACAGTGAAAACATACTATCGACATAATTGCCAGAAAATCTAAAGAAAATGATGCGCGATGGGGATGCAGTTTCATCTCATAGTAGTTTGATTCCATTTGAAATGGTGTGTGAAAAAGTGAGGGGGTTGAGTGGTTTGTTGCAGTGATCGTACATTCTATGTTTCTTTTCACAGGTTCAATCCTGAGTGGGGATTTTAGATTTTCTTTCGTATTCTTAAAAATTTATTGAAAATAAAATTATAAGTGTTGACATTACTAAGGTGTACGACGTTCTTCTGGACGGTATGATTTGGGCACAACCTTGTAGCCTGTGAACAGGCTTCTTTTTGGGGAATTGGGTTAGGTTAAAATCGGCGAGCAAAGCGAGCCGAGCGCGGCCGCTCCCTCCTTCCCCAGTCCGCGCTCGGCTCGCTTCCAAAAAGAAGCCTGTTCACAGGCTACTCTCCTGGCGACGGCCCCTCTGACCTCTCCGCGTCATCCTCGTGCTAGTCTGGACTCCTTCAGGTTGTAAATCGCTTCACGAGTAGCAAGTACATTTAGAAGTACATTTACCTTGTATATAGCAGTATTAAACTTTCCAGTTCATTCACTTATTGCTTTACCTGGTGTGAAAAGCAGATTTAGCATAACTTTTATTGATCCAACTTTGAGAAGTTTTCTAAGATGGCGTCCGGCGGAGATCTCGAAGAATTAAACAAACCCATCGGCAGGCTTACAATTTGTGGTAGGTATATTAAATTTTATGATAATGAATTTATATTGTCCTATCCTTCTTCTTTAGGAAGATTCAGCACAACTTCGCGATTAATAAGCTAAGGTTTAAGCTTATGCATGTGTATTTTCTATAGATGAACAAGACGGTCATCCACCATCGATATCAACAAGCACTCCAGTGAAAGGTCCAAGAATGCTTGAAGACCTTGAGTTCGATCGGTCAGCCACAGTCACTGGCGAAAGGAACGAAGGTGACAATAGAAGGGGAACAAAACACGATTTGACTCCATCCACAAAATGTGTTTCTTTTTACCTAAGTCGAATTTTCCTATGTCGACACGAGATCTCCACCTATAATGCGAGATCTCAACTTATAATGTGAGATCTCGACTTATAACGCGAGATCTCGACTTATAACACGAGATCTCCACTTTTAACGCGAGATCTTGACTTATAACGTGATATCTCGACTTATAACACAAGATCTCGACTTCTGAAGAAGCATTGTTAGGGAAACAAGCATAAGGGAAACGGTCATAATATGTATACTCGAAGAGGACACACCTTTTGTAGGGAAAGTGGGTTTTGCACAAGATACCATGAACCTATATTATAAGTCTAATGGTCAAAATTTATCGGCCTAAAATTTGAGATAAGACTTGAATATTCCGTGTACATGAAGTTTGCATTGCTAGTAAAACAGGATAGGAGGGTATGAATGTTTTTCTCAGTTCCTACATGTACTCCTAATAGAATGGGAACTATACCAACAAGAAACTATCTTTTTAGGTGGGGGAGGGAAGTACATAAAGAGGCAACCATTTTTTTTGTAAAATGGTGGGTCCTGTACATTAGTTTTGACAATTTCCCTAAACCATAAACAATACGATACAATGAAATTCTGGGAACAAGGCAAATAAGGCTGGTTAACATTTCATTTATCAGTATTTGAGACCAGTTCCGTCCTTAAAGATACAGAGGATGATGTTCTATATACTGTGTTATAATAATGTGTAAATACCTGAGAAAACAAGGAGCCCGATGGGCTTCGAAACTGGTTCGTTTGGTCCCAGTTTCCACCCGGTTTTCATTTTAGAGTTCGCAATATACATCTAGAATCTATCAATATGCACAGTCCAGTCCACATTTACATTTACATTCCACAGCCCGCTTCAAGCACTCCTTGGGGACGGACCATGATTGTTAAGGTGGTGGTGCGGGGGGATTTTGGGCAATTACTAAAAACAAAATTCCTGCACAGCAAAAGTAAAGAAATAAAAAGTAATGCACGCGAGCCAAAGGAAAAGCAGTTATGGAACAACCCCCCAAAAAATTCTTGCACAACATCAAGACGACAAAAACAAAATTCATGATCACAAAAATTGCCCAACACCGCCCTCCCCCCCCCCCCCCCCCCCCCCGTCCCAAACAAAAATAAAATAAAATCGTACATCCGTTAGTAGGCTACAATTTCAGGTCTATATATTTTTTTCTGATCGGCTCGGTACAGTTAGAAAAAACACAAGTTCAGAACTTTGTATATTATTTTCGCTTTAAAATGCTTGAAACCACCTACTACAAGGAATCAAGATTGTTTAAAGACAGGCATTTTGGAGAATCGGTGATGGGTCTTCGAATAAATTAACAATGTCAACATGATCGATCAAATGATAAACAGCCGACCATAGCATGACATAAATACGAGATGTGTGGAGTTTCAACGTGACTCCGGCCATGACGTAATGTATGAGAATACTTGCCGGGACGTGATTTGTCCAACGAACTCAACTGTTCGACAATTGATTTGGTTACAAAAGTTCAACCCGCTTTCCTATTACCAGAAATAGAACACATCCGAAAATCACAGCGAATTAATGTTTAACAATTCCGTCGAAATTAGAACGGTAAATATTTCAATTGTAGTTGCTTAATTATTGGTTACAGTTCGCTATACTACTTATGAAAACACAATAAAATCACACACGGTAGCGATATACAAAGGATATAAATCGCAAAGCAGAGCCAATAACATAAGTTTAAAACTTTGTATATTTTTTTCGCTTTAAAATCCTTGAAACCACCTACAACAAGGAATCAGGATTGTTTAAACACAGGCATTTTGGAGAATCGGTGATAGGATTTTGAATAAATGAACAATGTCAACATGTAGGATCAAATGATTAACAGCTGACCAAAGCGTGACATAAATTCGAGATGTTTGGAATTTCAACGTGACTCCATGGCGTAATGCTTGAGAATTGTTTACTCAGCAGTTGACGTGCCGGGACGTGTTTTATTCATTCGATCTAAACTCAACTGTTTGACAATTGATTTGGTTAGAAAAGTTCAACGCGCTTTCCTTTTACCAGAAATAGAACACATCCTGAAATCACAGCGATTTAATGTTTAACAATTCCGTAAATATTTCAATTGTAAATTGTCGTTTAGATGATTTCTGAAAACCGGAAGTAAACTAGGTACGGTGTTGACCGCAGCAAAATCGATTCCCGGGGCAGGTGACACGACAGAAAAAAAAAAAGGGTATTTTAAGAACCCAGTTAAAAAGGGGTTAACGTTAGCAGAATCCACTTTCGCGCTAACTACAGAAGAGATCTGGAAAAGAGTCTTTTTCATAGGAATTATTACGTGTCCATGACGTCGTAATATTCAAGTCAAAGCGGGAAAGTACCTCCTGTAGTCAATGAATTTATTTTCTTTGTTCGCCACATCTGTGCCCGTCTGGTGGTTGAAGGACATCATTAAGTCCGGAAACCCGTAAGTCACTAGCACCTTTCAAAGAAACGACTGGTGTTTTGCTTTTTCGACTGTTGAATAGTGCTAACGTTGGCACTCTTTCGGCTGTTCACAGTCGGCAGGCAAGCCGATCCATACGGAGTCTAAAAGCACGTCTTGTCTAACAACTGTATGATC
Source organism: Cladopsammia gracilis (assembly GCA_022457155.1). Classification (NCBI taxonomy): domain Eukaryota; kingdom Metazoa; phylum Cnidaria; class Anthozoa; order Scleractinia; family Dendrophylliidae; genus Cladopsammia; species Cladopsammia gracilis. The sequence continues at coordinate 1,153,189 of JAJGOT010000255.1, read as the reverse complement.
GTGAGTTGCAGCCCATTTGTGGCAACTTACTGTGACCGAAGTTTGGAATTGAAGAGGTGCTGTTAGACTTATATATTTTGTGAAAAATCAGTTAGAGGCCATTCCGCGTTCGTTGAACTCAGGGGTATCCCATAATTCATTGCGGTATCTGTTGCGTTCTTTAATTCTGCTGTCTGAGAAGCTTGCGATAAAAACGAAGAGACAGGAAAGGCAATAGTCTGAGCTATAAAGTATATTGCTCGTCTCCAACGAAAGGAACGTCTTTTTACCCTTCTACCCGAGACGAAATGTAGGAGATCGTAGCTTCTATAAGCGGCGTCACGTTACTTTGTGTGACTTTGAAAAGCGCCAGAAAACATATTATGGTTCGTTTTTCAGCGAGCGGAGTCAACCCAAAAATTATGTAAGTGTTTTCATTTTTATGTTATGCTGTTAGACTCTGTAACTGTTTTTGTTATAACTCTATTAGTAAGTAATGGCGTTTTGGTTTTACATTAAGCCGAACCGCTTTGTTTCGTGTTAGTTTCGGCGCGTTGTTACACGATTTATGTAAAGCTTAAACCGCTTCTCTCACCTTCAGTATTTGTCAAATTTTAATTTTAGCTTACTTTTGGCATAAAGACATCGTCTTGGATGAATTATTTTCTGGTAAAATAAACCGATTTTCACTTTGTGTTTTAATTCGCGTGTTTTGGCAAAAGAATGTGGTTTATCCGTATATGTAACTGAACAATTTTTGCTCGGCGATTTAACGAAATAAATCTCAAACATCATCCTTTTGGCAGTGGATGCTTTTCACGCTTTGCCAGCAAGGAAAATAGTTTTTACTTTCTCAGTTTAGTTGTTGAACTAGTTCAGCAAAACACTTTCCATAAGGCTATAGCCTTTCCATTCGAATTTCGTGAATAAAGCTTACGCGCCGCGAATGTTAAACTTCACTAAAAATAGTAAGTGGACGTGAGTCAGAATAGTGATCTTGTTAATTTCACCTTTCTTCTGAGAATAATATAAATTTGGAATAGGTTCTATGAGCTCTTTTTTCTTAAGGCTAGATCATATCAGTTGACTATTCTAGTGAGATTTCAAATTATTTATAGCATCACATTGTATGTATGTGTGTTTATTTCATTTTTTTTATCTCGTTCCTTTGTTTGTTTGTTTGTTCAGTGGTCTTTACTACTATTGCTTCTGTAGCGATCCTGGGCAAACACTGAACTAACGCTGTATCACTAGGTACAACTATTCTAATCCTGATCCTAACTCAAAATGTAACCTTTAACCCTTTGACGCCCAGTGTACGATATATCGTACGGCGGACGCGATCACTAACATTCAATCAGCGGACTTACTATTTTTAGTTCCCAGGCCTCTCTCGGTTGTATAAGTTTCTTTCAATCGTGATGTTTTAGTTTTGTCATAATTTCAGCATTTCAGAATTTTCATTTAAAAACTAAAGGAGCCACAACACTGCAATGGTTGACGATTTGTCATTGCCTCATATAATTTTTAATATTTAACACAAGTAGCCCGATGGGCTTTGAAACTGGCTCGTTTTGTCTCAGTTTTCACCCGGTTTTCATTTTAGAGTTTTATATTAGCAATCCACAGTATACAATCTAGAATATATTCATATGCACAGTCCAGTCTACATTTACATTCCACAGCCTGCTTCAAGCACTCCTTAGGGACAGATTATTTTATTGTTAGGGGAGGGAGGGGGGGGGGGGGGGGTGGGTGGACAATTACCAGAAAAAAATTCCTGCATAGCAAAAGTAAAGAAAAAAAAATAATGCACAGAGAGCCAATGGAAAAAAGGTATGGAACAATCCCGAAAAAAAGTTATTGCACAACATCAAGACGGAAAAAAAAAATCATGATCAGAAAAATTGCCCCCCCCCCCCCCCCCCCACAAAAAAGTCCCTCCCTTTGTAGGCTACAATTTCAAGTCTCTATTTTTTTGCTCTAATCGGCTCGGTACTGAAAAAAACACAAATTTAGAATTTTGTACATTTTTTTTTCGCTTTAAAATCCTTAAAACCACCCACTACAAGGAATCAGGATTGTTTAAACACAGGCATTTTGGAGAATCGGTCATAGGATTTCGAATAAATTAACAATATCAACATGATCGATCGCGACCATAGCGTGACATAAATTCGAGATGTTCGGAATTTCAACGTGACTTCATGGCGTAATGCTTAAGAATTGTTTACTCATCAGCTGACTTGCCAGGACGTGCTTTCTAAACTCAACTGTTTGACAATTGATTTGGTTAGAAAAGTTCAACCCGCTTTCCTTTTACTAGAAATAGAACACATTCTGAAATCACAGCGATTTAATGTTTAACAATTTCGTCGAAATTAGAACGGTAAATATTTCAATTGTAAATTGTCGTTTCGATGACATCACTGATTTCTGAAAACCGGAAGTAAACTAGGTACGGTGTTGGCCGCAGCAAAATCGATTCCCGGGGCAGGTGACACGACAGAAAAAAAAAAAAAGGGATATTTTAAGAACTGACTCGTCGCGAGCGACGAGCCAGTTAACAAGAAACTTTTTCTACTTCCCAGCAAACCATTTGGTCATATTTATCACATTTTACACCGTTACACCTGACAATGTTTTTTCATTCGGGTAAACAGATCAAATATATATATGTACACATTATAAACGTGCAGGTTACCAAAGTATAAGGAATAAATTAAAAATAAGTAGAATGAAAATAAAAAAGAGAACCTTTAGTTAACTTATTCGCCCACTGAGGTAGTTAAGTAACTGTGTTTCTGTTGTTGTTTTCTGAATAAGATTTTGAATGCAAAAATGAATAATATTATGATTCAATGCAGTCTTAGACCAATTGAGAATACAATCATACTGCTACTTAAGGCCACCTCCCCATAACAGCCACCACTATACAATGACCACATTTTCAATTCCCAACTTCTTATTTATTAAATCTTAGGCCAAAAAGGATCCTGACTACAGGCTGGGAGTACAAAGTGGTATGCAACAGAAAATCATAATGATAAATTACACCTGTGGTCGTAGCTTTTCAACTTTTTGGAAGTGCTTATCCAAATTCTCTAAAATTTAACCTTTAATTTATCGAAAGGCCAAGCATCACTTTCACCATCAAGAGACAGTACACTGTCCACAGCGTTCACCTCAAAATTCTACATTTTTTTCCTAGATCCCATTATGCAGGAGTGGAAGGGTTAGTGCAATAATAAAAGAAAGTTGAATATTGAAAGAAAGTGGGGGTGATGACTGCCTTCCTTGTTAAAATTTCGCTATTTCCACAAGCACCCAAAAACCAAGGTATCATAGGGTAAGTGCTGCACCCAAATAGTGGCAAGTCAAAAATGGACTAGGAAATGTTATTCATATGACAAACGTTTTATGCATATGCATGTTATTGGATGTCATCAATAAGACAAAGACGTTCACAGTAAATGAAAGATCCTCTGCTTCTTGTGCGTTTGTGCACATTCTAAGAATTCTCAGAGCATTTTTGTTCATCAAAATTATAAGTCAATATATCGTGTTATAAGTCCAGATCTCATATTATAAAATAATCGAGATCTTGCATTATAAGTCGAGAACTTACGTTATAAGTCAAGATCTTGTGTTATTCGTTGAGATCTCGCATTATAAGTCAATATCTCATGTTATGAGTTAAGATCTTGCGTTATAAATTGAGATCTCGCGTTATAAGTCGAAATCTCACATAAGTTGAGATCTCATGTTATAAGACAAGATCTTGTGTTATAAGTCAAGATCTCAAGTTATAAGTCAGAGATAGATAGGAAATCTTAACTTAGGTAAAAAGAAACACAATGTTGATGGCCCTTCTGGGCCACTGTACGAAGCAGAACCCAAGCAAGACAAAATGCTCTCTTGTTGGTTAGCCAATATTAAGATATAATCACAGTTTCCTAAATTGTTAGTTTTTCCTTGAACATTTAATTCCCACTATCAGCTTTGTTTCTGTTTTCTTTTTTAAGCTTAATATTAATTGTTACAACAGATGACAGGCCTAACACAAGTCCTGCTTGTCGCTAAAAGCATTTTAGCCCAGCTTTAGGTGTATGGTCTCGGGTACCAGAGACAACCCTCCCCCCGAATTACCCTGGCCGGGGTAGGGTCTTGCAGGATGCAGGTTAAAAATATAATTATAAACTAGTAGTTTCAATGTGAAAGTGAGTGCTGGCATTGGAACTAGAACAAATTATTGGTAATAAAATAAGTTAGATTTAAAAAGAAATTATTTGGGCTATAACTTTATGAGAAATGAAAGCTGTGCATAAATGATAGACAGCAGACTTTCGTTGATCAGAGGCAAAATATTCTGCCAACTGCCAAGTTAAAATTTTCCTCCCCTGCTGAGGTAAAATACTGGTTCTGAGTTAAACTTTTTTTTTACAATGTGGAGGCAAATGAAAAGTATAAGCTTAAGTCCATTAACACAATATTGTTCCCGTACGTTTAAGCACTTACTGGTATGCTTGCCAAAAAATAATCTTAAAATAGTTGGTGTTTCCAAATAAATACCATGTGCAGTGAGTTGGATCTTCATCGAAAGAACATTTTCTTGCACCATGTAGAACCAGAGATATAAGTCTTATATGCTTTAAACAATAAGTGGTGAGATCAAGTTACTTTCACCCCGCTAGGTATAGCTTAACGCGTCGCTGAAATCTTTAAAGTTTCACACACCAAAAAGTAATCTTAAACTAGTGGTTTCTAATGGAAGGTAAAGTACATGTCCTGTGAGCAGATGGTCTGGTTATAGAGAGAGGGAGGTATTTGGTAGTAATGTCCAAAATTGATTTTAGTAATGAGGAAGGAATGTGTTCACTAGAAGATGCAGTAAGTCTTCGGTGTCTTTTGATTTAGGTATTACACATTATACAAGAAGAAGAACAATGACAACAAAGCTAAAAGGCATTGGCGACCAAGCGCATTTGCTCAGTTCATTTTTTCTGCGACTACAATGGGTCGTTTGACACACTGGCCACCGAGCACAATTGCTCAGTTCAGTTTGTTTGTCATATATCAGAGCAAATTGGCTCAACTCATAATTCAGTTTGTAGGTCATTTTATGTCACTACTTTTGCATGATTTGCAATCAACAATGCTTTGAAACAAAATACCGAACAACTCCTTTAGTGACACAGTAGCAAGGCAGTACAAATTATACTCAGCAAATACACTAAGTTAAAAAATTGTCCTTCATGAACATGTCAAGCTCATCAGGCCTATGGAAGGGGTCCTGAAGGGAAAGCACATGATTGAGCCAGCATTGCAATTGTCAGCTGTACTGTTGAACCACATGAAAGCGACACAAAATGTTCAACTAACACATGTCGATAACCAAACTGGTGTCTGCGTTAAATAAGACTGCTGCTTGCTACACTCGCAGCAAATAGTTGATGCTTCAAAATAAATGCCATAACGATTTGGACCTTCATCTAAACAACATTTTGCAGAAAGACAGTAATTAAGAAGGTAAATTTTTTTATTATTTTAATGTAAGATAGCATTAGAACATGTTTCTCTGTTGAAAAACCCATTTGAATTCTGCAGATCGTTGTTATGTGCCATCAAAGGAGTCCAAATGCAAAACATCAGAGCAGCAATTTTAAAACGTCCCCTTTTACGGCAGTCAACTATATTTTGTGGATAATGTTTGTTATACCTTGCTATTCTACTGAGTACTCTAGAGAGATTTGTGTTTCATCATACTCCTGGCAGCCATTATGATGACCATTATGATTAAGTGGTAAACAACGTCATGTAACAGTCACGGTGGGTCTTCAACCTCCTTGGTTTCTCAAGTGTCAGTGGTTATTTAATTTATAACTGTAGTTTTAACCTTTACCCTGCAACCTGCCACAAATACCTGCTGCTCTTGGTATAACAATGGAGTTCTTTGGCTTACTTTAAAAGTGTTGCAAGATCAGTAGTAGCTGCTAAGTAGGAATTAGTTGCTGCTTAGGATCAGTTCATTTCTCAGTCCATGATTTAATGTGACTGCAAGTCTGCAGTTAGAGTAACTTGCTAGATTGTGTTTCTTAATCACAGCTAAAAATGTCTTGTGCGATAGTCCTGGTCTATATTGGAATTCTGGTATCTTGCAATTACTGTTTTTGGCTTCTCAAAATTTATTGTGCATTTAAGTTGACGTGTTTCTCTGAGCTAGGCAGTACCTCCATTGTCAGACGTATCGTTATGGTGCCATTGCTTCTGGCTTGAAAAATTTGAATCTTTAGCATGGTAGCTGTTTTGTAATTCTTACAGACGCAAGTGGTTACTTTTATACTTCCATGTAGAAAGGTCTTGAGAATGATTTGATGTTGTAAGCCACATGGTGGGGGCATGCTGCTAGAGGTATCCATGGCAACCCTGACACAGCCCACCACCCAGGAACCCATCTCATGCCTACACTGAGCAACTCAGTGGAAACCAGATACTTAACTGTGACCCATACTTACCAGCCGGGAGGGCGGGAAGGGAGCGAAGTTTGAGAGCAAATTTGCAATGCAAATGCAAGCCAACACAAGAGCAATAGCAAGCGAGCAAGCTGAACAAGCAAAGGCTGAAAGCACTCCTGCAAAGGCACCTGGGCCACACTACGTGACATGTGACTTGATGGCCGACGTCCGCTGGCCAGCTAAGGAATCTAGATAAGCGGCACAGCAATGGTTTCCATTTTAACTTTGCCTAAAATACTTTGCCACACAAAAAAAGCGGGATCAAGACAATTGCTACAGTTGCAAATTTTCAGTTATTATCAGTACATTGCTTTACTCTCGTTTTGGCTCTCGGATTCCTGTGTTATCAGGTTCAAAACATTGCAAGAGTGAAAAACTATTTCTCCTTTATACTCTCTTCTACTCATATAAAGTTTGATCTTCTTGAGAATTAAGCTTAAACATTGTGTTAAATTGCGAATACAACATTTTAGATACCTGTGGGATTTGTTCAAAACTCTGTCAGACTTTCCTTTACAATTTGATGTGGTCCTATTCAGCTTTTTTCCAAAGAAAATAAACATAATTTAGAGTGATTTTGCTATTTTTCAATACAGTCATTGTAGTCTGTTAGCAACAACATGTAAGAAACTTTGCTCCACACTGTCTCTCTCCACCCAGATGTATAAATGGGTACCGGCAACAAAATGCTGGGGGTAACCCTGCGATGGACTAGCATCCCATCCAGGGGGAGTAGCAATATTCCTAGTTGCTTCATGCTACGGAAACCGGGTTAAGCTCCGGCCGTGTGGGCCATCGTGGCCCGAGTGCGACTATGTCCAGGTTTATATCATGTTTTAAATATTCTTGTTTCTGGGCAATTCTGAGCTGATACAGTGAAAAGTTGATTGGTGATCATACTTGTATTTAAAGTTCTAAATTTTTAATGATTGCAAAACTTTTTTGAAATTTTCATAACAAATATTCTGGTAACTAACAGTTATAAATTCCCCAGTAGGGGGGCAACCCTATGTTTTATGATGTTACATAGGCACTCAGAGCTAAAAAGAGTTGTACATGTAGATGGCATCAAAGTGCTTTATGATTACATCTATGGAATAAAATTATTATTCTAGTTAACATCAGTATGAACGAAAATGCAGCAAACCAATCTTTGTGTGCCTTTCAGGCTTAGACGATTCCACAGACAGAAGCTCAACTGGAAAAGGGAATAGAAAATCTGACAGCAGCTCAACTTATCCTGTGTCTGCAGAGGAAAATAGTGGAAATGTCAGGTAATAATTGTTCAGTAGATTACATAAAACTAATAGTCTTCCAAACAAAAATGATTTGAATATATAGTCTCAAAAAACTAAATATTTTACAGTTTTCTATGGCATTATATTCCCACCAAAATTCATGTTTGCCACTCAGTATTTATGCTTGCTAAGTTGCTGTTCTATATGAGTTCCACCCCTCAACATTAAGGTTTTCACTTCAACATATACAGTAGTTCCCAGGGAGGTACTCTCATATATGGGTATAGTTATATAGGTATGTGCTGCTGTGAATGGATGGTTTTCAGGGATAGGGTATAGAAATCAGAGAGTTCTGGTTTAGACTAGGGTATCAATTATTGCGTAGGGAAACTGATCAGTGGTGTGATGAATTAAGTCTAGAATAGGAATTGAAACTCGGAAGATAAAGAGCCTTACCTAAAATGAAATAAAATCATCGCGGCAAGATACTGGCTCAGATATGTGAAAATCATTAACTGACAGCATGCAGCTGGAAATTGGTGACTGCAGTATAAACTAAAAATAAGAGGCTACACTGGTAGCCTGTACTCATGCGCTTGCATAAGAAAGTTTTACGGTTTATTTTAAATGGGTCATGCACCCCCCCCCCCCAGCAAATTTTGCGTGACACACTCAAGAACATGTCAAGACACGTTTTCTGTACTCGCAGTGAATATTTAATTTATTGATTCCAGATCAAATCCACACTCGTCTAATATTTCCCAAACAGCGACTTCTTTCTGTTACATTTGAAAAGACTACTTTTAAAAGCAATGAAATCAGTAAACGACTGGGCTATTTTTCAATTTTAGCAATTCTCAAAAACAGTATATTTATGCGACCATCTGTAATACATGTATAAGATTGCACAACTGTACTCTCTTTGAATATTTAATTTATTGATTCCCGATGAAATACACAATCATCTTTTATTTCCCACACCATGACTTCTTTCCGTTGCATTTGAAAAGACTACTTTTAAAAGCAATAAAATCAGTAAACGACCGTGCTATTTTTTAATTTTAGCGAGGCGATGCGTGTGAAGTTAGAACTATGAATTTAGGTCTTGTTTTGTTTACATATGATATTGTTACGACTGAATTTGTGTACGTTTTATAAACATTACTCTAAAACTAACAAGAACACAAACAAAAAGTCAATCACAAATTGATATCAACATAAATTCCCATCGTAAAATCTAACTTATTTTACGGTAAAGTACCTCGGCTTGACTCGGCTGCTTGATAATTCTTTAAAACTTCACTTCTTCGAAAGAAGCAGCCCCACATTGAGAAAAATGTATGATGTTCCTCGAAGCAAGATTTCGTTGCCTAAGGTGGCTCCATATTGTTCAGCCCTTTCGTCTTTTACATGCCATTACAGCTAGCCCGATGGTTTGGCTAAAAATCTTTTACTTGAAACCAGTACATCTTTTATCAGTCAACAAAGTGGTATCCAAACGACGTCATCATTCGTTGCCATGGCAACGCGAAAAGAGGTCAAAAATACGCTATTTTGGACCATTTGAGGCTAATAACTTATAAACTGCACAGTGAAAGTTTTTGTTTTCGATATATTTTTGTTTAATTGGCAAGAGAAACATTTTAACAACTTTTTAAAAAATTCTGTAGTTAGAGTTCAGAGCTACCTTAAATTTATGTAAAAATGACATATCTCTGAATCCTATGTACAGATTTTTTTCAAAATTGGCGTAAATGTTTGTTATGTTTATAAGATGAAAATATATAAAAATCAAAAACTAAACGTTTTCTCTTAACTTTACTGGTGTAGCTGTGATTGAATATCATAGATGTATCACGATAGAAATGTTTAAACTATTAGGAGCCACCTTAAGCTCTCTTTTTCTTCACAACAGCCGCTTCTGAGTATTCTTTAAAGCCTTCTCTTTCCGTTTTGAATATTTTAATATGTGTTATTACTCCGATAAGACAAAACTATGGTTTTGAAAACCAAGCACATGCCGAGCGCGGCAGACATTTTTGTAGAATTTGTATGTAACCTGACGACCCGGTTAGTAATAATATATGCGTGCATAAATTTGCATGCAGAAATGTGACACCAAAAAAAAAAATGACGAAGAAAAACGAAGCCGGAACCTTACCTCATGCGTGCTATGCACATGAGTAATAAACAAATAGGTCATTGTTCATATTAATTTAATATGCACCTTTAAAGCCTGAGGTAAAAGTGTGTGAGTCACAAGTTGAATACCAAAGCTATATAAAGTTGGTGTTTGTTCTTTTGACGCTTTCGTCTCCAGGTTTTTCCCTTTGGTGTTTATATCAATGGCTGTTGTAGGGGTGTAGCTAAGAAAAACTTACATGTTAGCCGGCTCATTAACAAGCTCAGCTGGTTTTTCTGGCTTGTGCACCTTCAAAATCATCCCAAGTCTTTGTTTTGTAGTGAAATTTCAGCCAATGATAAGTTCTCTTTCAGCTGGTGAAATTAGCCAGTTACCGGCTCTAAGCTACATCCTTGCTGTTGACAACATTGTGAAACTGGATCATAGAACTGAACAAAAAATACAACTTTGAGACCATTTTTTTACAATGTGACGTTGTAATATCTGTTTCAATTAGTGTATAGTGGACTGTAATACAGATACAATTCTAAAGAAAGTATAAAGTCTGGGATAGGGTAGGGATTTTTGGTGTCTAGTTTAGTAGGTTTGCAAAATCAGGTGAACATCCCCTCCCCTTCTTCTGTTTTTTATCAGTTTGAAGGAAGATTCTGGATACATATCTTCACCTCAGGGTGGCAACCTCTCGGGTCATGCCACAGTCAGCAGCTCAGTGTGCATAGAGGAAAATAAAGAAAATGTCAGGTAAAAATCGTTGAGTAGATTATAAAACAACTAATAGTCCTCCAAACAAAAATGTTTACTATGGCATTATATTCCCACCAAAATTGATCTGTGCCACTCAGTATCTATGCTTGCTGAGTTGCTGTTCTATATGAGTTTCACCCCTCAATATTAAGGTTTGCAATCAACATGCAATGCCCAGGGGAAGCGGGATTCAGCAGGAGACATGGAGCTATTTTTTTTACAAACGTTATTTCTTGAAAACAACCAGTGGGAACAAAACAACAGAAAAAATTCTGAACAATGTTTTGCAATTAGTTTGTGGTAAACATGCCAAAAATGGACAAATCTGAGTGAGAAAAATAAAAAATGATCTGAAAAGCAATATATGCCCTGAGCCCTTCAATTATAAATAGAACTTTGAGACCATGTTTTTAAAATGTGACATTGTGAGACATTTTTATACATGGGATAAAACTAATCTTTTTTCTGTGTTTCATCAGTTTGATCCAAGATTCTGGAAAAATGTCTTCACCTCAGGATGGCAGCCTTTCAGGTGGTGTAGAGGAAAATAATGGAAATGTCAGGTAAAAACTGTTGAGTAGATTATTAAAAACTAATAGTCTTCCAAACATAAAATATTAATGGTTTGAATGTCTGGTCTCAAAAATCTTTATTTTGTGGTTTTCTTTGGCATCATACTCCCTCCAAACTTCATTTTTTTCACTCGGCATTTGTGCCTGCTGCATTGCTGTTCTATATGAGTTCCACCTTTCAACATTAAGGTTTGCAATTTAACATGCAATTCCCAGTGGAGGGAGGGAGGGTATTTTCATATATAAATCTATCTCTCATAAGGTATGTGCCACTGTGAAGGGTATAGTTTTCAAGTAGTTTTATTAAAGTCTGGGATAGGGTACAGAAATCAAAGAGTTTAGGTCTAGAATAGAGCATCGAAAGCTATATAAAGCTACATGTATATAAAGTTGGTGATTGTACTTTTGACGCCTTCACTGCCAGGTTTTCCCTTTGGTGTTTATATCAACATGCTGTGGCAGGAGTGTGGCTAAGAAAAAATGTACTGACACATGTTAGCAGGCTCACAAGTTCAGCTGGTTTTTCTGGCTTATGTACCTTCCAAATCACCCCAAGCCTTTGTTTTCTAGTGAAATGTCAGCCGGTGATAAGTTCTCTTTCAGCTGGTGAAATTAGCCGGTAGCCGTCTCTTAGCTACATGTACATCCTTGCTATTGACAACATTGTGAAACCGGATCATAGAACTGAACAATATTATAAATAAAATTAATGTGATGTTGTAAGATCTGTTTTAATTAGCGTATATTAGACTCTAATAGAGATATAGCCCTAAAAAAATTAGAAGTCTGGGATAGGGTGGGGATTTTTGGTGTCTAGTTTAGTAGGTTTGCAAAATCAGCTGAACATGGTCTGGTATAGGGTAAGGGTTTCAGAGTATCAGTGGCAGACCCCCACCCAAAAATTAAATAGAGTACCATCCCCTGGGATAAAACTAATCTTTTTTTTTATGTTTTTCATCAGTTTGAAGCAAGATTCTGGGAAAATATCTTCACCTCAGGATAGCAGCCTTTCAATCGATGCCACAGGCAACAGCTCTATGTGTGTAAAGGAAAATACTGGGAATGAAAGGTAAAAACTGTCAAGCAGATTCTAAATATGTTTCGAATACAGTAGCTCCATATATAGTCTCAAAAATCTTAACTGGTATATTATAGTTTTCCATGATGGTATATTTGTTATTCCCACCAAAATTCATGTTTACCACTCAACATTCACGCCTACTACATATGTGCACAGTCATGCATTCTATTTGGGTTTAACCCCTCAACATGCAATAATACATGTATGTTGCATCACAATATTCAATCATTTCCATTTCATGTTTCATTGGCAGCTACAAAGTACATGTAGATGTTATCAAACCGCTTTAGTCTCAAACAGAACGAGCCCTGACTAACCAAGACAATCCACAGCAACCAAGACAATAACGGGTGTTACGAAAACTAAGACCTAAGACCTAAGACCCATCTTAGTTTTCGTAATTACGAAAACGAAGACCCGTGGTCTTAGTTTTCGTGATTACGAAAACTAAGACCCCCATATTTATTAGTCGGCGGCACCTATAATGTCAACCAGTTGATGCCACTGAAACTACAATGATTTAATGATTGCAATAAAGCTCAGAATAACAACAATGAATCTGAAACTGGCAAACCGTATCATACTTTCATTTGCATCGGTTACGTTATCTTTCATTTGGTCTTAAGATTACAATGCATATGTATAAATTCATATTATATTCCATATCATCCTTCCGGTCTGTTTCTTTGAATGTAAAGTTATATTTACGGGTAAATTTACGGGGTCTTAGTTTTCGTAATTACGAAAACTAAGACCCACGGTCTTAGTTTTCGTGATTACGAAAACTAAGACCCCGTAAATTTACCCGTAAATATAGCTTTGATCGCACTGTAACTACAATGGAAGATTAACATTTTCCAGTGAAACTTTCTCTCAATAAGAGGCCGCTTTTTAAGTCGACCGAAATAAATTCAACATGTTCGTTTCACGCCGCGACCCCAATTGGCGTGACCTCAATATGTGACGCCTCAACCGGAACAAGTTGTCTTTCTCGCAATTAATAATTTCGTTGAAATTACTGTATTTTGTGAATATGCTTAATTTACTTCAGGCGGTCGGGGTGGTGACCTTCCCAAAAAAAAAAAAAAAGAAAGAAAGAAAAGAAACGTCTGTAAATAAACTACTTGAGAACTATCACCCAACTCCCTCCCTCCCCCCCTCCCCCCTCCCCAAATGCTCAGTTTCCGGTTGATGCGTCACACATTCAAGTCACGCCAATCAGGGTCGCGGCGTGAAACGGACATGTTGAAATTCGTTCGGTCGGCTTGAAAGCCCTTAATTGCAAAAAAGTCTCACTGGAAAATATCATTCTTCCATTCTAGTTACAGTGCGATCAGCTGGTTGACATTATAGGCGCCGCTGACTAATAAATCTGGGGGGTCTTAGTTTTCGTAATCACGAAAACTAAGACCGTGGGTCTTAGTTTTCGTAATTACGAAAACTAAGACCCCGTTAATTTACCCGTAAATATAACTTTACGTTCAAAGAAACAGACCGGATGGATGATATGGAATATAATATGAATTTATACATATGCATTGTAATCTTAAGACCAAATGAAAGATAACTTAACCGATGCAAATGAAAGTATGATACGGTTTGCCAGTTTCAGATTCATTGTTGTTATTCTGAGCTTTATTGCAATCATTAAATCATTGTAGTTTCAGTGGCATCAACTGGTTGACATTATAGGTGCCGCCGACTAATAAATATGGGGGTCTTAGTTTTCGTAATCACGAAAACTAAGATGGGTCTTAGGTCTTAGGTCTTAGTTTTCGAGGGTCTTAGTTTTCGTAACACCCAGATAATAACCCACATATATGACCTAAAACCACTAACAAGGGATGATATGGACATGTATCCAAAGCAACCAAAAAGCACATAGCCAATGACCAAGTACATAGCTCCTCAGCAAGGTGGTCTATAGTACTTGCACGACTTGTTTTAAAATGTAAATCACATTACAAATAAAAATAAATAAATAAATAAATAAATAAACAGATGCGATCACATGGCTTGAGACTAACGGTAGCCAACAAGCCAAAGTCTAGTAAAAAAGCAGTTCTGGCTAGTAAATTTCCGCTTTAACTAGCCATTTTGGCTAGTGAAAATTGAACAGAAACTAGAAATGATTTCCAGTGAATCGCAAATTAAAGCAAGTGAGAACAGAAACTAAAACATAGACTCACTGTAAACAGACATCGTATTATAATTAATGCCTTAAAGTGATAGTTTGAATAAAGCAAAAAGCTGCCAAAGAGCCCTGAAAGAGTTTACACATGGCTCACCCGCTGGCAATACACATTATTTTTGGGATGGTGAAAATATCCATCATTTTTTGCCAAAAAAAAAATTGTGAAAACGTAACCAACCGGCCTTGCCTGCTGACGAGCAAAGGTAATGTATGTACTGTATTACCAGCAGCTTAACCATGCGGAAACACTGAAGCTAGCAATTATGAATGTTTCACTGTTGAGTAATTCAAGCAATCCAGATGTTGCAAGTGATCATAATTATGGAAACTAAACCTAAAGTAACCTTTATTTGTTTTTATTAGGAATTTGTACCAGATATATTTCTCTGACTACAAAGATCACCTGGACTGTGAATCAACAGGCAAGGAAACCATTCTTGACATGGTAAAAAATAGATTTAAGGTGCATGGTGTTAAAAATCGCAGGCCGAACTTTGAAAACATGCTCTTTACGAACAAGAACAATATGCTTCTCAATGTTGGTCTGCCAGTTGGAGTTTTATCCACTAAAGAAACCTACAATTGCAAATTTAAAAGCCTTGTCTGGCACCCCAGTGACCATCAGCGCCAGTATGCTGTGGATATGTACGATAAAAACTGGGGCAGGGTGATGGGACATTTTTTTGTATTAAAAGATGAACTTCCTCCTCGAGTCAGCAAATTTACAAGGATAATTACGGTCGGCATGAAAGTTGATTTCTTCCATGGCGAGACACTTTTTCAAGCGTTGGTAAGGGATGGAAGATTCGCTGAAAAAGAGCTACGATTTTGTGGTGTTAAATGTGATGGGAAACAATCAAGTCTTTCCTATATGGCCCTTAATTACAAAGGCAAGTCCATTCAGATTTATTCTATGAAGCAGAAGGATCCCAATTTGCCTGAGTCCATTCCACCCCTGCCCTACCCAGATGCTGATGTGACTAATGTTAAAGTTGAACCAAGAGAGATGCAAGAGACAGGTTTGGCCATAGCAGGGCCTAGCACTGGGGCACCACAGGCTTCAAGCACTCCCTCTGGGGAAACGAGGGGATCTTCCAAGTCACAAATGTCTAAAGAGGAGTTGGTGCATTTGATTGAGTGTGCATTTGAGATCAAATCTCAAAAGTTACCTGTCAACGGTGAAAAGAAATTAGCAAAGGAGTGTAACTTTGCTTTAAAGCAAGGCAACAATACCTTGTTTGTACGTCTTGCAGAGGCCCTCACTGAAATAGCTAAGTCAGTAGGGGCTATTTTCATACTGAATTCTGTAAAGTGTCATACGTTGATTGGCACCTGTTTTAGAATAGGTAAACAGTACATTATCACCAACAATCATGTGATGAAGGAAATTGAGAATGTTATACATAGGCGCACAACAGCAGCTGAAGTCAACGTTTTTATTGATTTCAACTTCATGGAAGGTGAAAAACCAGATCCGTCCAAGCGAAGATATGAGGTGGAGCCCGTGCCTGTGGTGTGGTCTGAGGAGCTGGATTATGCAATACTTAAAATGATGGATCCACCAGATGAGTTGCCACTATGTATTTTTCAACGTGGTGTCAGCCTCATGGAGGCTGACACCTCACTAAAAGATGAGCATCTAAGGTTCATCGGCCACCCCAACCAGCAAGCAAAGCTGATAGACCCCATGTGTCCTGTGGTTTCAATTCCGCAAGATGACCAGGAGTTTTATGTCTACACCTGTAGGCGGGGTGGTGATGTAACCCATGTATTTAAGGACCAAAAAAGAGGAAAGTACCATGTCAGTAATTTTTTTCATGGCTCATCTGGATCTCCAGGGATCCTGTTGCAAGACGGCAAGAAGCTGTTGGTGGTTCTCCACACCAGAGGGTTTTGGTTTGACGATTCAGACAAGAGCTCTATTGAGCAAGGCATCCTCTTCACAGAAATATATAAACATGTTCAGAAATCTATCGAGAATGCTCAGCAAGATCCCAGTGGTGGTCACAATGTATTGAAGGATGTTAAGCTAGAAGACATCTTTCCTTCAGTGGAGGAACCTCAGCCAATGGACATTGATGATTTCAGCAACTGACAACGACAAGCTCTTAAAAAGTTGGTATTACCATCATGTGCTTGAATTTGTGCTGTAAATGTTGCCAATAATTTACATGTATAACCGAAAAATATTGCCTGAAGAGTTTTTATAGCACTTAGCAAAAACATTTACCGCTATTTCGCAAAATAATTTGATGTAATATAGACAAAAACAACAACTTGTTATAACAACTAAAGACATGTAGGTTAGGATATTAAATAGTTACCATGAATTAATACACCGAATGCAAACATGGTGGCCGATTTATTATCCCTTTATATGTATGTTAATTAGCCTGACTAGCCTCGTTAGCATGTGCAAAGTTCAAAAGAATGTTACTCTAAAATGATGCTAGTCAGGCTAATTAACATACATATAACGGAATAATAAATCGGCCGCCATATTTGTATTCGGTGTATACACAGTCTGGGGCTGTGTCATAACAAACTCAGGTAATGGGGAAAAAAAGGTGTAGCATTTTGCAATGTTTGGGAATTGTAGGATGAACCTTCAAAATTTTTTTCAATGAGTCAGTGTCCTCCAATCGGCGGCTTGCTGCTCGACATCATTATTTTGTATGTATTTTAGAAATTTCTTGTTTTGACATTTTTAGTCTTACAAGTGACTTTAAACCTTGTTATTTAAAAACACATCAGGTGTCTAAGGGTAATGTAATAGAAGCCACTTTTACAAATGAATACATTGCATGATAATCGTTATTTTGAAATGAAATTTTAACATTTGTAGCCTAGTCATGAGTAAAAACTCAATATTTTTATAAATCCAGGATGACAAACAATAAAGTAGTCTTAACTTGGAGACGTTTGGAGTACTTCTTGCACAAAAGGTTTTAAAGCAAGTGGAACAATGCCAAATTGAGAGAGAGTGAAATAGGTGTGTAACAGAAACCCATAAGTGGGTTGAAATGTGCAAGGGTCTCTTGTACGCTTCAAAACAAGCATCCGATTATTCAATTTGCTAAGAAGTTGTTACAGCCATAATTTTATTTGGAAAATCAAGCTAAAAATATCAACCAATCAATTCGCTAGAACAACTTGCTTCCAATCTCGAGGGACCAAGGGGTTTCCAAATATGGTACTAAGGAAAAACTGCTGTGAATGCACATTACATGTTTCAACCCATTTATGGGTTTCAAAATTCCCCTCTCTAAATTGCTGCAGCCAGTAATTATGGCAACCAACTAAAAGTTCTAAATAGAAGCCTTGATCCTCTCGAAATTTGTTGAATCCCAGTCCTAAGTTATCCCATCTCGTTCACTCTTACGCAGCTCGTTTATTCGACACAGTCGAAACATTTTGTTTGAAACCTTTTGATTTTGTATGAGAATGGAAACGGAATAATTCAGGGCCTCGTCATTCGAAGGACGATTAGCGCTAATCCAGGGTTAATTGCCATGACAACTCATATGTTCTGTTGACAGTTAATCCTGGATTAGTGCTAATCAGGCTTTGAACAACTCAACCCAGGAGATTAAAGGGGCATTGTCACGCAGATTTTGCTGTGTTTTGGTCAAAATACACTAAATATATCACGAAGTACCTTTGCTCAAACATAAAATTGCTTTTAGAACACCAAGAAGATAATATCACATGATTTCTTCAAGGAAGAACAAATCGTGATAAGTTTTTCAGCGATTTTCCACGACTCTTGGGAGGAACTTTCAATTGGCCAATTTTTTCAAGTTGCAATCCATTTCCATCCTCGCCATCCACAGCCAAAGATAACGAATACTAGTTTCTGTGCACTGGTAGAGTATTTGTTAACAAAACTGGACCCTTATTTTAAGGTTTCCATTGAAACAAATATGTTTTTTGGCTTTTCAAAGTGATGCTAAAAATAGGTCGCAGTGTTCCTTTAAGTTAATGTTAAAACTGTTTGTTTACTCTTTGAGTCCATGTGGCATTAGGTGCGAATATACTATAAAATTTTGCCTATCACATCTATAATCATATTCGAGTCAGAGAAACTTAAGTTTATTACAGTTCGACCACGAAAGCCGTAAACGCCGCAAATGTCTGGAGTGTTATGTCTTACGGCCAATCAGATTCAAGAACCAGCAGACGAAAGCCGACAAATTCCAACTGTTGTATCGAGTCACACAACGGCGTTAATTTAGTTTTGTGACTTCTTTTAAAGTAGTCCGAATTTTTTTATACAGGCGTTTGTTTCTTATTTATTTGTTTTGTTTTTATTTTGTTTTTGTTTTTTTTTTAGTGAAGAAATGCAAACTGCTATCCTGTGTAACCAACCACGCTCTCCCCTCAGGAAAAATTTGACAGCTGTACACAGGCTAGCAAACTGCAAGCGTTTTCAGAAATAGCCGTGCGGACATCGCATGATGATTGTTTACGTGCATATACAGCTGTAACATGCAACCTTAAGTTTCTGCTTTCATCAGGAAATCGCTGCTAGAACGGTTTTCAATTGAGTATTAAAAGTAATTTGGCAACTGCTTTGGTTTTGCATTGCTACGCTTTGTGATTGGCTAAAAAATTTCGTGCCACTTTTTCAACCAATCAGAAGGAAAACCAAGCGTGACTTGCTCACACGTTTTCCCGCGCTTGGCGCCGGTTACATGTATTTGCTTGGAGTTGTGATTGGTTCATTGGATTGTCTGTGTCTGTTGTGATTGGTCAGAGTGTTTATTTTGGTTTTACGACACTCTGAAAACTGCTCTAAAACAATCAGTCTACCTTTGTCTGGTCTCTTCAAGAATATTCTTTTCCAAACAAACTCGGAATTTGAACGATTAGAATCTGGAACCTTCGAGTGCCGACTTGGACTCTTGTCTCATGTGAGTTGAAAGTTCTTTCTTCTGTTTTTCCACAGAAGCTTCCCCGATTCGAACACTAAACCTCAGGTCATGTGCCTTATTGCTGGGAATCAAAACATTACATGTAAGCGTCCGTGGTTTGTGATAATAGCACCAAATACTGGGATATTAGTTAATAAGATTATCATTTTACGGATAACACTATAGGGGCTATGTCACCATTTTTTGTGTTATTTTGATAAGCCCACAAGACATACATCAGTGGAAACCCAGTTTTGTTTCAAATTATTCTACTAGTGCTCTAAGAGTAAAAATAAGTTTCTTCGGCTGCAGATGGCGAGGATGGAAATGGTTGCAACTTGAAAAAATGTGGCTAATTTTTGTAAAGTTAATCGCTTCTGTCTTGGAAAACTCGTTAAAACTCAGATTATGGTTTATTTCCTCTTCATAAATTCACTTGATATCTTTGTGTTCTATAAGCATTTACCGTAGGACAAAGATGATGATAATAATAATAATAATAATAATAATAATAATAATAATAATAATAAATTTACATGGCGCTAATACCATAAAGGTTTAATGGATGCAAATACCGAACATGCAAATGTGAATTTAAGAACAACGTTCTTCAACAACTTGACTCCTTTTCCTTGGAAAACGCTCCTAATTTAGAAATTGTTTGTTTCTTTACAGCAAATATATTAACTGAAAATATAAGAATCCAAAAATATGAGCCGCGCGTGCTACAGTTGATTTAGGTTCAAACGTCGAACTTCACATGTGCCGAACCTAATGCAAATGAGCAAAATCTATTGTTCTTGCTCATTTGCATTAGGTTCGGCACATGTGAAGTTCGACGTTTGAACTGGGCCTTAGCCTATACCACATGACCAAAAACAGCCAATGAAACCGCGCGTTAGGTCCAACGAAACTCCAGCTACATAGTGTTTTGTTGTATAACCAAAAAAAAGATAAAATAACCCGGGTACAAATGTCGGTTGTAAACTTAATTTTAGCTTATTTGTCAGTTGTCAATTTTAGTCGGTTGTCAGTAAACCCCATCCTTGTGGATAGGCTCTAAAAGAAATTGCAACCTAAAACTCTGTCCAGAAAAAAATTTAAATGGCAAAAGGAAAAGGTCAAAGCACTGGGCGTGTGGCTCTCTACGGATCACCAGTTAACAATCTCTCTTAATTACAACGAGAAGTTAGCGAAAATAAAAAATATCTTGGGATTCTGGAAATTTAGAAGACTTAGCTTATCATCATCATCATCATTTTATTTCAATAATTTAAATTTAACAAATTAGAGAAATATACAACCTGCATATAGCAAAGCTAATCAAGGCAGGTTGTATAATTTACAATCAAATTTAGCAAACAAACAGGTAAATAATAATAAATAATTAATTAATTAAAAATAATAATAATAATAAATTAAATAAATAAATAGGTATACACACACATTCACAGATAGCTAGCATTTACATGAGTAGTGCAAGAACCTATAATAACACATAGAAGATAAGGAAGTAATAATAATAGCTGGAGTCTGATTAATGATAATTGGTAATTCCCTAAGTTTACGCAGGTTAGGCTTCAGGCAATTCCACAACTTAGCTCCGAAAATGGAAAACGAATTAAGATAAATACTCAGTCTTGATTTATTAACATATAAATTCCCAGCATTAGAAAATCTAGTGTTATATGTGTGAACGTCAGATGAACAGGTAAAAAGATCACAGATATTCTGAGGCGCAGAATTAGTAGATACGTCATGCATAAGAGAACAAACTGTTTCAAAATAAAGCATACTGAGGGGTAAAACATTAGCAGAGGCAAACAAAGGAATAGTATGAGATCTATTACCAGCAAAGAACATTAGCCGAAGAGCTCGTTTTTGTAAGATAAAGACCTTCCTCAGATAGATCTGGTAAAATAACGGTATTAAAACCCTTGTAGCATCCCATCTGGCCTATATACTTACACCTCTACAAACAAATCACCAAGCAATAAAAGAGATCAACAATTCCTTTTTTAATTTCTTATGGAATGATAAAAAGGATAAAATTAAACGCTCGATTATGTTCAATGACTACCCAGAAGGAGGACTAAAAATGATCGATATTGTTTCTTTTAATAAATCACTCAAAGCTGCCTGGGTTAAAAAAAATATTTAGACTCGGAAAACCATTTTAAATGGAAAAACGTCTTTAATGTAGCGCTGGGAAAATATGGAGGCAGAACTTTATTTGAAGGAAATCTTAATAGGAAGGATATTGATAAGCTAAAGATATAAGACACATTTGTCAAAGAAATTACTGAAATTTGGTCTGAGACTTTTTTTGAGAAGAGAGTAGTATCAAAAAACCATTTTCTATCTCTACCTCTCTCACAAAACTCATTAATAAGAATAAATAACGCACCATTTTGCTGCAATGATTGGCTTACCAGGGTATGACAAAAGTTAAACATCATGTAATGGACGATAATTCTTTCAATTTCCTTTCCCTCGATCTTTTTCAGAATAAATATAATATTCGAGTAAAACCTTTAATGTTTTTCGGAATAGTCTCAGCCGTGAAATCTTTGCAACGACAAATCCCGAGAACACACCAGAAGTATGAAAGCTCTTTTAACACATTTCTTAAAAGCCGAAAATCATCAAGAATTGTTTACAAGCAACTAATAGCAAATAAAAGCGAAAAACCAACATCTTGTATAGACAAATGGCATAAAGACATCCGATCTTCAACCGACAAAAATGTCAACTGGAGAAACGCTTTTCAAGTAGCAAACACTTGAACAACGAGCTCAAAACTAATTGATTTTATTTTAGATTTTTACATAGACGTTTACTAAGTAACAGTGATCTGCAAAAAATAGGAGTTAGAGAGGACGGTTAATGTACTTTTTGCCACGAAGAGAAAGAGGATTTGACTCACTTATTTTGGAAATGCCAAAGAATCCAAACTTTTTGGGAGAACCTCATGATATGGCTTCAGTCGTGCCAGATACTTCAACCAGGCAATTACTTCGACATGACCACTGCTTTGGGCCTGACGCCAGACAGCTCTTCCTTTAAGCTCCATATAAATTTCTGTTGCCTTATAGCTAAGAACTTCATCTGGATATGCAGACTGAAAGAATGTTATCCAAATCACAACAATCTCTTGCTTAATCTGAGACATATATACCAGTTAGAAAATAAGACACCAAGCAACAACAACAAAAAAATAGAAATCTTTTATCTCCTCGCTGAATCTTGTCTCTTGAGTCCAAAAACATAAATTAGTTTTATGTTAGTTTTATTATTTAGTTTTATCTGCACCTACCATGAATATTTATATTTCTTTCACCATGAAGAAAACAAATAAATGTAAAAATTAGATATAAATTATACTAAGTGATATATAGAATTAGCAATGTTGTACTCTAGTTTATAAGCGAAATTGTAAGTGTTGTATTTTTTTTTGTTTACTCGATGTAATTTTTCCTTTCGTGTGTGTGTGTTTTACTTGTATTTACTAATTAATAATAATAATAATAATAATAATAATAATAATAATAACTTTAGATTATAGTTTTTAGATTTGTAGATATAAGGTTTCAGTAACTTATTTATTTATTTATTTATTTATTTTTTTTTTTAAGTTTCGCTCTTGCGCACAGGTTACGCTTTGCGCCCTGTGTTGCTTTATAACACTGTGCATACAGATAGTTTTACTGCATAATAATAATAATAATAATAATAATAATAATAATAATAATAAGGCTGTGTGGCCACGCTCAAGAGAGTGTCTCTCACATCCTGTCCGGGTGCACTGCGCTAGCTCAGACCAAGTACTTGTTCAGACACAACATGGCTTTAAAGGTCCTGTTTTATGAGAGCTTACATGACCAGGGTCTTCTCGAGGAAGTGCCACCATGGTACTCGCCAGTAATGCCCAAGCCGGAGTACAGGTCAGAACAAGTGGAAGCGTGGTGGGATGTACCCGTGTATGCGGACTACCAGGAGGTTCGAGCCAATCGTGTAGATGCGAGAGTTGTGGATCATGCAAACAAGAAAGTGCTGACCATAGAGATGAGCTGCCCTTGGATCAACAACCGAGAGAAAAAGAGCGAGGAGAAAACGATGAAGTATGGCCCGTTAAGGTGGGAGCTAAAGCAGCAGTATAGAGGGTACGAGGTGATTCAGCATAACATCATCATGGATGTGCTGGGAGGCTGGTCGAGAGAAACCGAAGCCTCAGTTCAATCAATGGTAGGACGTAAGGCGAATCAAGTTCTAGAGGCTATGCAAAAGGCAGTCTTATCGTCATCCCTAAATATAGCGAGAACTTTCAAGGTTGTGATGTGAAGATCCGCGACCAAAGCCCGACTGTCGGCCAGGAAAAATGAGAGACATTAGGGATATTTATATGCTTAGTTTATAGTTTTTTTTTATACAAAGAACGAGAGATATTAGAGACATCTATATGCTTAGATTATAGTTTTTAGATTTGTATATATAATGAGAATGAGAGATATTAGAGACATTTATACGCTTAGATTATAGTTTTTAGATTTGTAGATATAAGGTTTTAGTAACTTATTTATTTATTTATTTTTTTAAGTTTCGCTCTTGCGCACAGGTTACGCTTTGCGCCCTGTGTTGCTTTTATAACACTGTGCATACAGATAGTTTTACTGCAATAATAAAAGTTAACCCCATGCAGACCCCTTGTAGTGTGCTCTACTCGAATCCCTTGCGCTATGTCTCATGATCCGTTTGGGGGCGTTTTGGGTTAAAAAATAAATGGCGAGCCGAGCGCAGTGGGTAGGAGACTGGGATCAACCTAGTTTCCAGGGCTTTTTCCTCTCAAATTTAAAAGAAAGAGAAAAACCCTGGAAACGAGGTTGAGACGGATATAACAAATGACTATTTTGCTAATGTTGTGTTCCCAGTGCATCTTGGGTAGTTCCAGTCCTTTGTGGGGTCAAACGACCAGTTTGGCAGGTAATTTGAAATTTTAATTTTGGCCGTTTGCCCCCACAAAGGACTAGAACTACCCAAGATGCACTGGGAACACAACATAAGCAAAATAGTATATTGGACAATTGCCATTCTTGTGGAATTTTGAGGACTTTTAGCTGTTATTTCGTCTCTTAAGTTCATATTTCTTTGCTTTCATCATTTTTGGTGATTGTTTCCTTCCTATTTCAAGATGATAAAGTAAACTTATAGCAAGCTCCTGGACATAATCATGCATGAAAACACGATATATCTGCCGGGACAGTGTCCCTTATGCTAATCAGGACAAGCTGACCAATCATACTTGCCTGACGCGCGGATTTGCGCGCGTGGTACAGGTTTCATTAGAAAATAATTCTTATTGATTAATTGTGGTATATGCGCAACTACTTAGGTATCTCTCACTACAGAATAAAGTCATAAATGATGTCAGTTACGTGACTGGAGAATCGGTGTTGAAAATCTTTTTAAGTTGATCCTTGGTGTAGACCTAAGAGAAACACTGAGATCTCCTGTGTGGCTGAAACTACTTTTTTATTGGTCATTTTGCGCTTATTAAGAGATTCGATCGTTTTGCTCTTTGTTCTACGCACAAAAGAAGTCCGCTCTTTAGGGTCACCTACACACTACACTATTCGAATTATTCGCCCGGACTGGACTCTCAATTCTCTAGGCTTTAGACCAAGAGTGTTGGAGTCTCTATGAGCAATTGATCCGCTATGAACTTGTTCACAAACTTTAGAATATTACTTGACGTAAAACATTCATTTTGGTATGTAACAAAACCTTATTAGCACTTTAAAATGTTTCGTTAACAATTCTAGGATTTAGCTGGTACATATTGTATTAACAAGCTACCAAATCCTGACGGATTTTGCACACATTTTTTAAACAATTTATTTTAATCACATGGTATTACTTATGAGGACATTTTCTAATGTGTACCTTTTCTCATATCTTCGCTAAAGTGGGAAATAAAACCAAGAAAACAAATAGATGTTCAGTAACACAAACAAGATGTGTTTTCTACTTTCCACAAGTGCTACTGGCGGTAAAGTCAGTCGCATGCAACACATCACTATTATGAATAATCATTTGAGCGGTTTACAGTTGAGTGTCGTAAAACCAAAAACAAAATAACCACTTTAGCCAATCACAATAAGTGCAGACAACCCAATGAACCAATCAGAACTCAAAGCAAATACACGTAGCCGGCGCCAAGCGCGGGAAAACGCGTACGAGTTAGGGCCTAGTCGCACTACAGTCAAAAACAAAAATTAGCCCGTGCAAAATGACATAAAAAACAAGAACATTCCACATAAAGCGTGTAACACCGGAGCGGTTGCTTTTGTTTCCTCAATTTTTACACGGGCTTATTTTTGTTTTGGACTGTAGTGCGACCAGGCCCTCAGTCACGATCAGTTTTGGTTCAACTTCTGATTGATTGAGAAAGTGGCGCGAGATTTTTTAGCCAATCACAAAGCGTAGCGAGACAAAATAAAAGCGATCACGAAATTACTTTCGACACTCAAATGAAAATCTCTCTAGTTCCCTAATGCCTTTTGTTATTTTTCCTGGATCAAGAACCCCGCGAAAATAAAAGGCATTAGGGTTCCCTTAGGGGTATCGCAAAAAAATACAAACCGAATTAAAACTAGCAGTTCTCATTGTACTGTCCTTTCAGCCCCTTTCTTTGTTGGTGAGTGACACTCACCCAGTCCTGACGCACATCACAATAAGACGATCGAAGCTTTCCTTCCGAGATATAACCTGAGAGCAAATATTCATGGCCTTGTTCAAGAGCTTTTAGAGAAGGAATGCAAGCTGCCCACCATTTTGCTGGCGAATGAAAGTCGACGATAAGACTCGGGCTACGAACGTCAACGGTGTGAATTCCTAGCCATACAGTGACGTTTTCTTCTCCCTTGAATATTTTTATCATCTTTACGCTGTAGATGTCATCTGGATCATACGAACTTATTCGACTGAGTTCGTCATCGTTGGGTGTAACCTCTTGTTTGGGTCACGAAAGAATTTTGGTGCGCATTACTGTCGAAAAAAATAAAACACGATTTTCATTTAACTTGTTCTTTCCCAAGAGCGAGCAAAATCAACAATCAAGACTGAAATTCCTAATTTTATTTTGCCAAATTATTGCAATTCACTTTCCTATGAATGAGCCCCACATTTCTTTAGAAAATAACGTACCCCTTTCTCCATTTTCTAACAACACAGTAGTCTCCCAAGCAGCCGTTATTTGTCTCGTCACGCAATGCTCCTCCCCACTAATGGGGAGGAGCGTTGCGTGACGAGACAAATGACGGCTGCGTGGGAGACTAACAACACAGATGCTTTCCTATTCTCCCAAGATTCAAATATGGCTCTAACTTTGAACTGCAGACTTCAGTAGAAGGGTAATTTCCGTGGTTTTTTACATTTAAAAAAACAAATCAATTGTTCTATCTCTATATTGGCAGTTTTAGGATAGAAAAGCTACTTACCAACAACTGCCGCACAGAAATCTCTTTGAAGGTCAGTCTCGGAACAAGAAGGGCACGAATAACAGGCGTGACTGACTGTAATGAAAACACAAACTAAAACCACAATGGAATACAAAGCAAACATGTTTGCTCTTGTTGCTGTTGGAGCGGTGTTGTTTCTTTCCTTCAGGGTGAAGTCCTGTCTGAGTTGATTCCTTCTGTGCTCAATGCGTTTCTTTTTATAGATGGTTTTCACCCACGCGACCTTCAGTCCTGTGGGACTCAAATGACAAAGGCCATGGTGGCCATGTTGGTGCACATAACAAAAGAAGTTCATTAAAATTCTTTTGTAGGTGTGCACCAACATGGCCGCCGTGACGTAACGAGAAAACCACCTATTCCCATCAGAGGAAGTCAATTCAAACCGGATGTTTATTGGACATTTAAAACCAGAAGACGTCACAAGCTTTGTACATCGCACGCGTACGTTCGTGTTTTAGCCGTCTATGGTTGTAGCAACACACACCAACAAACGGAGGAACTGAGAAACCGCGACACTGGCATTCTTGTATTGACGTCACAGTGGACTATTTCCAGTCTTTCTTCTTGCGCGGTGCTGTAACCCAGCGGAAGTGAAATTTCACGTTTTTAGACGGCTAAATCACGGACAAGAAAAATCGATATCGAAAAACTTTTTTCGACTTTCTTATCAGAACGCCATGTATATCTGTCATATACACTTTAAGATTTTATAACCCATAAAAGTCGCTATTTAATTTTCACACAATCATAGACAAAAGTATTGGGAAGGTTGGCAGTTTTTACCATTGGATTCTTTCTCTCCCCTCCCCCTTTTACAATGTTGGTTATAGCTGGACTTTTTTTTAATGCAAAATTGTTGGCTGAGATCCCAACATTACATCGGTGTAATTCAGCACTTATGCTATTCATTTTTTACAACCTTCCCAACTGCTTTCGTCTGCAATAATAGTTCAATATAAAGTTGTTTTTTTTTGTAATGGCTTTTGAAAATTTTTGTTTGGCAAACGCACGCGTCAACTGTTAAGCATATACTTGCATTTTTCAGGCCACTTTGCCAACGTTTAACCAAAATTGTCAACCAGACGAAAGCAAAAATATTTTTACTTAATAGAAAACAGGTGGGTCGTTGAAGCAAAACGGAGGGTACGAACGTTTTTATTCACGAGTTGGCTCATGTGAGCTTTTTATTGATACGTTCTGAACACAAGTCGAAATACAAGGTCCTGGTGCTTGCTGCCATTACAGCTTGTAACTGTGAGGTGCGTTTAATTTTCCTTTTAGATCATAATCCGTGTAGAGAATGGCGGTGGTCAACTTGTAGCGGAGTTTGTTGCAGAGGATCCTCTTCCGAACTGTGATGGAAAGTGGCACACAATCAAAGTCTGGAAAGATAATAATGTTGTGCGGATACAAGTGGATGATAACCCTGTGATTGAGGGAGAGAGGAAAGGGGCTCAGACCAGCGCCGATATATACGATCCGCTGTATGTTGGAGGAGCGCCAGGTAGGAATGGAGATAATGATAAAAATATTATTTTATTTATCTTAAGGCCTGTTTAAGTTAAGTTGTTAAGGCCTGTTTAAGCGGAATCGGAATCGCAAAATCCTTACGATCTAGTGGAAATCAAAACAACGGAAGCGGATAGTAAGAGACGGAAGCAGAAGCGGAGTCGGAAGAAAAAGGAAACCTTCTGATCCTTCCGATTCCGATTCCGTCGAGCTTCCAAATCCGATTGCGACGCCGTTTTTTTTTTATTTCCACCGGAACGTAAAGCTCCTTACGCTTCCGACTCCGCTTGCGATTAGGTCGCTAGTTGGAACCAGTCCTTACACATACGATCTAGTTAACTCCTGCGCGCCAGCTCGAGCGCGACAAAAGTTTATTAAAAGTAAATTCGCGATGACTTTGGTTTTGCATTGCTTCGCCTTGTGATTGGCTAAAAACTTTCGAGCCACTTTCTCAACCAATCAGTAGCAGACGTTTTCCCGCGCTTGGCGGCGGCTACTTGTATTTGCTTAGACTTCTGATTGGTTCATCAGGGTCTGTTGTGATTGGCCAGATTGATTACTTTGGTTTTACGATCCTCAATTGAGAGCCGCTCTAATACATAGAAGTGGGGTGGGTTTATAAGTAAAGTAATTTTGTTTGTTTATTAAAATTTGCCATAAAGCAATAAGTATATGCCGGTTTTGCATTGCCACGCTTTGTGATTGGCTAAAAAATCTCGCGCCACTTTCTTAACCAATCAGAAGTTAAACCAAAACCAATTGTCTCCTGCTTGCACCCGTTTTCCCGCGCTTGGTGCCGGCTACATGTATTTGCTCTGAGTTCTGATTGGTTCATTGGATTGTCTGCGTCTGTTGTGATTGGCTAGACTGATAATTTTTGTTTCGATTTTACGACACTCAATTGAATGTTGTTGTTTTTGTTTTTGTTGTTGTTGTTGTTTCAGCGTATGGCATAAGGTGCCGCTCTAATACAGATAGATTGCCATGTGCGATTTACTTGTCTGGTGACCCTTAAATTATAAGCAGATAGTGCTTTAATGCCGGTTGTTCTAAAGAAAAGTTTCTGGCGTGGTGGAGACTCTATAATTATTTGATGTGTTTGTTTACTCGTATACAACACTTTTAGAGCGGCAATGTCGCCTATGTTAAGATCCAGAGAACGTAGTTCTATCAAAAAAAAATTAGAAAGAGTGGTCAAATATTGTGAACAATTACTGTTTAAGTGCAATGAAACTGTTGTTAACTGTCTTTGGCTGCGGAAGGCCAGGGTGGAAAAATCGCACAAATCTGGTTATGGTTTGTTCTTACTTCATGGGAATCACTAAATAGTTTTTATCTTGATTTTCTAAGAGCATAATTATCATGTATGATGAAATGAAAATTGTTATATGTTTAATGCAGTTTTGACAGTGATGTGGCCCCTTTACACATGGGAGGGAATTATTTTTAGCTTTTCATATTTAAAACATTGTTCCTTTAGTAACATTCAAGCGCCACCTAAAGACTTATTTATTTAAATCCGCGTACGGACAATGACTACTGTTAAGTTATTTTGATCTTATTATACATTTAAATTATATTTTGTAAATTTGTCAGGCGCGTAGGAAGGGGGGGGGGGGGGGGGTTCGAGGGGTTCGAACGAACCCCTTTGAAGATCAGTTATGGCGGACTACAAATGAAACGCTGATTACTTCGCGTTTAAATTTATGTAATATGTGCTGGTGGTCAATTATCATTTATTAGCTGCTACGTGTTCATTGACCTTTTTAAGACCTTTTTAAGGGACTTGTTAAGTTAAGTTAAGTTAGGCCAGGATATATGTATCAAGAGTTATATGTATCAACCTAACAAAATCTATCTGTAAGCACTAAAAATACCTGTCATTTTACACTTGATCGATATTGATTTTTTGACGAAATATCTCGCGGAGAATGCTGAAAATAGCATTTCCGAGCCTCTAGATTTCAAAAATTTCTGGGGGGACATGCCCCCCAATCCCCCTGGAGGCTCGCGCCTCCGGCGCTCGCTGCATTCACCCTCATTACAGAACCTTTACATCAATACGAACACCTCTTCTGAAACCCCAGCCACGCGCCTGTTTGTTATATTGTTAGAGTGGTTTTACTTAACCCGAAAAACACTATCCAACAATTAGAGTGCGATAGTCCATATTAAACAAAAGAAAACAATGGAATTATAGTCTATGGTGCGTACTATAGACCTATCTATTTCACTGGTTAAGTAAAATCACTCTAATATGATTCTATATATAGCTTATTTTATCTGTAAATTGTTGTTATTCTAGTTTATATTAGACAATTACAGTCGAACCTCTCCATACGGACACCTCTCTAATTTATTTATTTATTTATTTATTTATTAGACTTCGCCTTCAAATAAACTAATAACAAACAAAATGATAGAAACAAAGAAAACAACTACTGGGTTATGGCAGGGTGACCACAACAGCTGCCGCCAATTACTGTGGGCCCAAGATTAACCAAATTCTAAACACTCGTAAAATGGTAAAATATAGTAACTAATAACAACACGAAATAGGCTCAGAAAGGTTGCGTGGCGTATAATACGGACAGTTTCCTATGTACCGACAAAATTCTCATACATTTCCTCTAAAAAAACCTCTATAATACGGACCCTCTCTAAAACGGACAACGAACACTAAATCTCGGCCCTAGGGAGCAAATTCATACAAATTTAACCTCTTTATTACGGACACTCCGGGGATCAGGCGTCGATAATTTGCGGTAAGTACCATTTCCTGTCGGCGGTTACACAAACATTCAGCGATACCATTACCCAGAACATATCAAAATGTTAGTTTTCAAAACTTACATTTACAAATGCAAATACAATACAGTGTAATCGAAAATACTCGGTTGCAATAGCCAATTCAATATTCTGCATGCAGTGCAGTTCAAAAGCTCACAAACCGGCAACGACTTGCGAAGGCTGTCCAGAAGAACATTACAGACTTTTTCAATTCTTAAACTACTACAGTTACTGTTCGCTGCACCTGTACACTATCGCTACACCTTTGTTAGAATTGTATTTTTGTAATACGATGTGTTAAGTTCCCAGGTGCAGTATTTCGTTTTGTTCCAAAATTCGTATGTACAGCATATAACTGAAAAGTACAATAAAGTTATAATATAATCAATTTAGATTCAGAAATTCACAAGACAGTCAATTTTGGGCCTGATTTTAGTTACTGAACACTCTAAACTGTCAGTGGAGACTTAAAGGTGACGTCATCATAGTGACCTCTCTAATACGGACACCTCTCTAATACGGACACTTCGCTCTGTCCCTTCGGTGTCTGTATTAGAGAGGTTCGACTGTATTTATAGCATTATTCTTAATTGACTTTAAATATGAGAAATGTTTATTTTATTTTAGTGTAGATAATTACTTATTCTTGATTGTAATGCGCATCTGATCATATACTCATGTATTTTGCGCAATATAAATTATAAAATTATTAATTATTATTGTTTTGTTTTGCAGATGGCGAGAAGGCTAAGGGCGTTACAGTCACTGAAAGTTACACAGGGTGCATGCGTAACCTGGTGTCCAAGGATCCTGGTCAAAAACCCAAGAAGCTTCCTCTCGCCAAACCTCTCATGATGACTGGAAATTTGTACCTAGGAGGGTGTCCTTACAAGTGAACAAATAGTTAATTGTTCACTTTGCAACTGTTTAGATCACAAGCTACTGCTGTTTTGTCAGAAAACGATTGCTTTACACTGTAATAGTAATAGTTTTACTGCTTTATAGTTTTTTACAGTTCTAAAGTAAAGGAAATTTTCTAATTAAATCCAGTGTGCTTTTCATATCCAACTTGTCTCTTTCTCGTGTTTTTTCGTTTTTGGTAACTTGTTCGAGATCACGTTAAGCGCGAGGCAGTATTCATGTGCTTGGTGTGCATCACTGCAAAGCTGTCCAATGGCCCTGGCCTTTGCAACCATACAATCATGTGTTTACCTATAAAGCTGTTACACATTAACTGGTAATTGCTAAAAGAAAAGTGCTATTTTCCGGGTGAGGTCGTTCATCGAGCCACTGTAAACCAATCGCAAGAAGACCTGCAATGATTCGCCTTCGGTCTTGTATTCCATCTATTTCCTTTTGCATCTTAAGTTCTTGGGAGATTGGCATTGCTTCGTCTAGTACTTTAGTCGCTGAAGATGATGTTTCCCTTAATAATTTCCTTTAGAGTTTCCTATTTACATATTTTAAAGCCTTTCGACCGACAGTATTTTCGTTTGTTTTTAAAGCTGAATTACAGTCCGTACTGCGCAATCTCAGGGCTATGTTACACTTCGGTAATAGCATACATGGAGTAAATGGGAGTAAACCGTCAGTCCACCATTTATAGAGCGTATGCACATGACGTCACGGCGGCCATATTGGTGTACCAAAACAATAGAACGGCGGCCATGTTGGTGTACCAAAACAATCCTGTGGGATTTGAACGCTTTTCTTATGTTAACACTTTCTTTTGTTCCAATAAATTTGCATAGCTGCTTGCCACGTGAGTGCATACGCTCTATAACGACCGTTGTGTTTACGAATGCGCGATGAGCTGAAACGTCGGTTTGGGAAAACTTTGGGGTTCTTTTACTTATTATTATTATTTGGCAAGGATATCTGACGTTAATAATGAAGGAAAAGGTAAGTTTGTTCCGTAATTTTCATTTCCCCTGGTAAACGTTCCGTTTTCAGGCCCGAAAACGGTTTTCACAAACATTACGTTTATACTGAGCTGAGACTACGCAGTACAGTCTGTATTTCATCTTTAACTTACACAATTGAGTAAAGACAAGTAAAAACTACGCAGTACAGTCTGTATTTCATCTTTAACTTACACAATTGAGTAAAGACAAGTAAAAAACATTCCAGTCGGTTCAAATTGAAAGTTCCCGTTCACTGAAATCGAGACTTCTGAGTAAAATGTTCTTTTTCAAGTCACTGTATAGAAAGCTTTCATGAAATAAGTGCTTGTTCCAGTTCCAATCACTTTTGGAATTTCGATTGGACCGATACTTTCGGGGGCCCGGGAGTCGGTTACTTTTGGGGGGACCGTTACTTTCAGGGAGACCGTTACCTTCCGGGGAACCGTTACTTTTTTGGGGGGACTGTTACTTTCGATTGGGCCGTTACTTTCGGAGGGACCGTTATCTTCGGGGAACCATTACTTTCGGGAGAGGGGACCGTTACTTTCGATTGGGCCGTTACTTTCGGGAGGACCGTTACTTTCGGGAGGACCGTTACATTCGGGAGGAACGTTACTTTCGGGGGGACCGTTACTTTCGGGAGGACCGTTACTTTCGATTGGGCCGTTACTTTCGGGAGGACCGTTACATTCGGGGAGACCGTTACTTTCGGGGGGACCGTTACTTTCGGAGGACCGTAAATCGGGTTGGCCGTTGCTTTCGGCGGTTCCATTATTTTTGGGTGCGCCGTTACTTTCGGAAATTATCAGAAAGGCCCAAAAATTGACGTTACTTTCGGGAATGGTGGGGAGGGAAGCTGCTTTCGCGGGAACTCTTCTCTAACTACTTGGGCCGTTGTTAGTAACAGGTAACGCTGCCATGACAAATTTTAAAACAACTTTTAAAAAGAGACTTTTTTCCCTTTATTCTAATTAACAGTAAATGTATTTTTGCAGTCGTCGTTACCACTACGTCACGGAAAATAGAAAATGATAATTATTGATTGATTGTGGTATTCTCACAACTACGTTGGTAATAAAGTCATTTATGACGTCAGTACAGTTGCGTGACTGGAGAATCGGAGCGCTTCCATCCGACCAAAAATTCCGGTTTGAAATTCCGGGTATTCCATTTGGCAAATGGAACAGTATTTTCCGGTTGGCTGCACCGTCGCGAGGCTGTCCTAAAATTCCGGAATTTTATTCGGGAAAATTTCTGTTCCATTCGCTTCCCAAATCGGAATTTCCGGAATTTTTGGTTGAATGGAAAGCGCCCTCTAGCTCGGTGTGGAAAATCTTTTTTAGCTGTTCTTTGGTATAGACCTAAGAGAAACACTGAGGTCTCCCGTGAGACTGAAAACTGTTTTCTTATTGGTCATTTTCCATTCATTTAGATTTGGGGAAATTCGATCGTTTTGCTTTTGTTCTACGCACAACTGAAAGAAGTGCAGTCTAATAGCTTAGGGATTCAATGTAGGTAACACTTAGGTTCACCTACATTGAATTCCTGAATCCCGATCCCACTCTAAAAATTATCCCGCACTGGACTTTCAATTCTCTAGGCTTTGGACCAAGAGTGTTGGTGTCTCGATGAGAGCGTTTTGTTTCAGCAATCGACCCGCTATGGCTTTGTTTACAAACATTAGAACATAAATTGATGTAAAACTTATATTTGATGTCACAAAATTTTATTAGCACTTTAGAATGCCTTGCAAACAATTCTAGGATTTAGCCGGCACATATTTTATTTACAGGTGACTAAACTCCTGACGGATGCTACATACGTTTTTCAGACAATTTTTTTATATTTTTAATGCCATATGATTACCAGAAGGGTATACCAGAAAGGTAATCATATGACATTACTTGTCAATGTACCTTTCTCTCACTTGATACGTTCGCTATTTTGTGGGAAATAACGAATTGACACAAGTTTAGCCTGTAACTCCCCGAATATCGCGAAATCTATTTTACCCGCCTAAATTTACCGGCCAGTTTGCACTCGTTTTCCCCAAATTGTGAACCCCGCGAAAATAAAAGGCATTAGAGTACCCTTAGAAGTATCGTTAAAATTACAAACTGTGTTAAAACTAGCAGTTCTCATTGTACTGTCCTTTCAGCCCCATTCTTTGTTGGTGTGTGACACTCTCCCAGCTCTGGCGCACATCACAGTAAGACGATCGAAGCTTTCCTTCGAAGATATAACCCGACAGCAGATATTCATGGCCATTTTCAAGAGCTTTCAGAGAAGGAATGCAAAATGACCACCATTTTGCTGGCGAATGAAAATCGACGATAAGACTCGGACTGCTAGCCCGGCGAAAGCGGCGAACGCCAACAGGTTGAATAATTCCTGGCAATGCAGTGACGTTTTCTTCTCCCTTGAATATTTTTATTATCTTCACGCTGTACACGTCATCTGGATCATACGAACTTAGTCTTCTGAGTTCTTCATCGTTGGGGGTAACCTCTTTTCTGGGTCCCGATAGAATTCTGGCGCGCATTACTGTTGAAAAGATAAAACACAGTTTGCATTTACACGAGCAAATCAACAATCAAGACTCACTGAAGACTGAAAGTCCTAATTTTATTTCCTAAAATACTGAGAAATAAACATTACCATAAACATTACCATAGTCTACCATAGAAAAGTACTACCATAGAAAAGTACAGCCAAAGAGATTTCATTTCAATAAAACATACCGTAAAGATTTTACCTACAGACCGTTAAACGTTTAATAGTGCTATATCAGTACATGACTCATGATTTAATTAATCGACTCTAATCGATCAAAAGTTTTAAAATATAGTCATTTTGTGAAGTACGAGCAACACGTAGCCCTGTAAGCTTATTGAATCCCAAAGTTATTAAATTGAACAAATTAAAATGCGAACTTAATATCTTGACTAGGAGAGCTTCGGTAAGCACACGTTTGACGAAACGTGCGTCGATGACTGAAAATCCTAACGAGACGATTAGTTATGATATGTCAAACACGAGCAGAGAGAAGTGAGTTGAAAAATCGAAGCGCAGCCGAGTTTTTTTGAACCCATTTCAAGGTGTTTGGATACCTGATGAAGCACTCTTTCGAGGCGCAGCCGAGTTTTTTTTCCGTCCACTTCAAGGTGTTTGGAAATCCGATAAAACAGTGTATCGAATGTCTGATGAATGTCTCGTGAAATGGCTCTTGACGAAAACGTTTTCGGAAATAAGAAATTCGCCGACACGATTTTGTTGATTATATGTTAGCCTAGCTTCTGTCCAAATTTGAGGAAAATCGAACAAATTCCCTTTGAGTTGTAACTCTTTAAAGTGTCCCCAACAAGCGAAAAATTAACTTTGAGAAAACAGCGCTTAAAAAAACATATCGCTTCATAAACAAACTCCGCCCACAAAAGTTATACCGTCATTTCTCCGTCAATTTTCACTATTTTTCGATAATTTTCTTTTGGATGAAGGTTCATTCTGTAAACTTTATTTTGACGGCAAAAAAAATAATAAATTCAATAAATTTTCGATCTGAAGGTACACTGTAACCTTGACTG
Organism: Cladopsammia gracilis; assembly: GCA_022457155.1. Taxonomy (NCBI): domain Eukaryota; kingdom Metazoa; phylum Cnidaria; class Anthozoa; order Scleractinia; family Dendrophylliidae; genus Cladopsammia; species Cladopsammia gracilis. The sequence continues at coordinate 1,116,506 of JAJGOT010000255.1, read as the reverse complement.
GAAAGCTACTACTTACCAACAACTGCCGCACAGAAATCTCTTTGAAGGTCAGTGTCGGGACAAGAAGGGCATGAAAAACAGGCGTGACCCACTGTAAAGAGAACAGAAACTAAAACCACAATGGAATACAAAGCCGACATGTTTGCTCTTGTTGCTGTTGGAGCGGTGTTGTTTCTTCCCTTCAGGGTGAAGTCCTGTCTGAGTTGATTCCTTCTGTGCTCAATGCAGTTCTTTTTATACTATCAGAGGAAGTTGTTTGTTTGTTGTTTGTTTGTAACCGGATATTGTATAGAGTGATTTTACTTCATCTGTGAAACAGAAACTATTAGTTAGTGTGTAACACTATCTTTCACTATCTATTACACTAGCGCTAAACCTTGATAGAGTGATTACAGTTAAGCCGTGAAACACAATCTAACAATTAGTGTGTGATAGTCCAAATTAAACAAAAGAAAACAATGGAATTATGTCTAATAGTGCGTACTATTCTACTAACTATTTCACGGGTTAACTGTAATCGCTCTAATATTTGAGGATAATTGAAACTGATACGAAGTACTACAGCGTAAAATCCTACTATCTATTTCACAGATGAAGTAAAACCACTCTAGCACACGCCCGTTTTATTTTTTTCCTATCGGAGGAAGTTGTTTGTTTCTGAAACCGGATGTTACATGGAGTTTAATTTCGCGGGAGTTAATTTTTTGCAGATTAATTTCCTTTGATCCGCAAAAGAAAAAAAGAAAAACTCCCGCAGAAAAAAACTCCTGCATAATTTTCCGCAGCACAAATATACTCTCGCAGAAAAATTAGTAAATCTTGTTTTAATGGTGTATGTCAGCTTAACAGGAACTTTTTAACGGTGAACATATTGCTCTCATTACTCCGAGCGAGCAGTCATCTGTATTCCCGATACAACTCCAGACAGGTCCTCAAAAGAACCAGAGACTGTCATCATAATCGACAAGAACGCACAATAATTCACTCAACTCAGGTTTGCTTGTTGTTTATGTTTATGTTGGCGTTATTATTAGAACAGCAACCAAGTATGGCCCGAGGGGGGTACTCCCATATATGAGCTATATAGGTATGTGCCGCTGTGAAGGGTATGGTTTTCAGGTAGTTTAGTCTGGGATAGGGTATAGTTATCAGAGATTTTTGGTCTAGAATAGGGTATCAATTTCCGCGTAACTGATCAGTTGCGTGAAGAAATTAAGTCTAGACAAGGTTTACTGGCACATGGCTTTTAAAAATCGGTACCGATGGCAGTACGGCATTTTTACTGACGCCTGTTAACTAATAACTGTGACAGTGAACGAGTTTCTGGAAAATAGCGAGTCTGGAATAGGTCTAGAAAAGGGTAGGGTTTTTTGGTGTTTAGTCTAGAATAGGGTTGCAAAATGCAGCTAAAATGGTCTAGTATAGGCTAAGGGTTTTTAAGTCCCAGCGAAGCACCCCCACCCAAACATTAACAGAGTACCACTCCCGGGAAGTATGGGAACTATAGAAACTTCCGGTCAGGACGTAAAATTGCAATTTTTAAATTATTAAAATGCCGATACTACCTTGAATTTTATTTATATGTGACCAGAAATCCGCAAACATTTCCTCCCAGCAGAAATTTTACCTGTCTCGATCCGCAAAAATTTCCTCCCGCAAAACAAATTCAGTTGGCAATCCGCAAAATTTTCCTCGTACACGGTAGCACACAGACGAGGAAGTTGTTTAATTGTTTGTTGTTTGTTTCCGAAACCGGATATAAGAAACCTGGTGTGAGAAACCGTATATTGAGTATCTGGGTTTGGCAACATCAGCGTCACGTTACTGAGGCGTAACCTAACAGTGGCGCTTTGTGTGTGAAGCCGTGTTGCCCCGGGGGGGGGGGGGGGGGGTACCCAACAACGTTTTGTACGGGGATGCTCCGCCCCGAGGTTCAAACCCTTACCCTTTCATATACCGTTTTTGACAGAAAAGGTACCCCTTTCATATACCTTTCATTGAAAATGGTACCCCTTTCATATACCTTTTAATGAAAATGGTACTCCTTTCATATAGCCTTTACGTACGTCTGTTTGATTTATTTTGAAAGGCCCTTTTTATTAGACTTAAATGGCAGTTTTCCCTACCTTTTTTATGCCTCATCGGCGTGTTTTCGGTACCCTTTCCTATTCTTCGTGAAATCCCTACCCTTTCATATACTTCAACTCGTGAAATCACGACCCTTTCATATACCTCCAGCCTCAAAAAGGTACCCCTTTCGGGCGGAGCATCCCCGTATAGCACATTATAGGGAGTACCCCCCCCCCCCCCGGGCGTGTTGCGTAACAGCGCAAATTAAAACTATATGGGAATTTAACAAACATTTTGTTAGAAATAGAATCGGGATTAAAAATGCCTTACCTTGTTTCCTTGTTGTACTTGTCTCTGTTTGGGGATTTAGCTACTTGGGAACGATTCCAGAGAGTTTTAGTTTTACCGATTTCTCTCTCTCTAGAACTGAGTGATCTATCAGTGATACACGTACAATGAGCCACCGAAAAAAGCCAACTGTGGAGTAAAATGCTTCGTATTTTTGTGCCAGAAATCTATTTTCAGTGGGAAAAAAGTGTCAAACAGTGTTTTATCTGTCTTAATTCAGAAAATTATCTAAAAAAGCGCTTCATCTTTTACTTCAGTTTCCCTTTAAGAAAGGTACTATTTCCTTGCGCGCAGTTTTGTTTTATCTTTGAGGGATGACTTTCTGGTAGAACATTTTACTCCAGGGAGCACTTTCTCGATTAGATTGTTTGGGTAGCCGCTTAGCCGTAAGTATTGTTTGAATTTATTGATGTTTTCCTCGAACGTTTTCTTCTGCTTTGACACTGAAAACCTTTCGTGACTCCTGGTGAGTGATGGTGAATTGACTGGTCCCAGTCGGTTTAAACTGTGTGCGCGTATCAAGGATAGACTCTTCGTAAATGCGTGTATCTAGAAAAGTAATTTCTTTGTCGCAATTTCAGCTAAAAATTTGATAGTATCAGTTGTATGGTGATATCTATTCGCTTGTTTAAATAATGAAGATGTTGACTTCCTCTTTACCAAAGATGAAGTTAACACCTTCATTAAATGAAGGTGTTGACTTCCTCTTTGCCAGAGGAAGTTACACCTTCATTAAACAAGCGAACAGATATCGCCACACGAACGGTTTGTGTCCCATGTGGAGAACACATCATCGATATATCGTTTCCACTGATACCAACGGTTTCTTGGTAGAGCCTAAATGCTATAGCTCAGAAGGAGGTCGGACATCTTTTAAGATGTCGGACATCTTTTAAAAAGTGCCACTACGACGAATATTTTTGTATTTCTTTTCCGCTTTTTTTAACTCAAATGTATCTAATAGGTTTAAACAAATGCGAACTGCTATAAATTAGATTGATATATTCTTATACAGCCGAGAAATAGCTGGCCGAAAATCACGTAAAATCCGTCCGCCATTACTCCGTTCATAAATCCGAGCCCACGTTCTACTGGTTTGCGATCTGATACACGTGACTTATTTTGTGACGTCAATGACTCAACGCGCTTCTTTCCTGGTCACAGACAACAAAGCCGAAAGGCACGTTTTATAGAGTCATTGACGTCAAATAATCTTTAGGCCAACTCGATCCAACTCTCAGGGTTCGGTCCCGGGCATCGTTTGAATTGAGTAATGGCGGCAAGCCGAATTCGAAATGTAAAGTTAAAATAATGGCACTTCACGTACGAGTTTTGACTTGAAACTTCGCAAGGTAAGTAACGAGTACTTATATTTTCAAAATATGAAGAGAACAGAAAATGTATATTTTTTATTATAGTTATAATGCAACAACCAGATTAACTACCCATAACCTTAAGCCTGACTGGTTTAGTGTTAATCAGAGTTAGGGTGAGCAGTTTATATAGTTAAATTTAGACCTAAACATCCCGAGAAGCTAGGTGGTACTCTGGTACGGTAGGCTATGTAAGCCTAAGCCTAGTTCAGGTGACAGGTTCAATCCTGAGTGGGGATTTTAGATTTTCTTTTTTACACTTAAAAATGTATTGACATTATGTCATATAACCCACAATAAGGTGTCCGACCTCCTTCTAAGCTATAGCAGGTAGACTCTACCCTGTTTCTTAGTGCGATGGTTTATTATTTCTGTTTCTATCTTTGCCGAGAAAATTTATTGGCGAGATAAAACTGTCATATATTTTTGTTTCCATTGCGGTGCTATGAATATGAAGGTAGTCTTTCCGAATAAATTGGAAAAAGTTTTCTTGTAGTACAGTGGAACCCCGTTAATACGGTCACCAACGGGCCATGAAAATGTGTAAAATCGGTCCTTGCAGTGGTTTGTTGCTTATCACTGTTTGTATTTGATCCAATGTGACGCAATAGATCGTTCACGGTATCTGCAGTTTAGTTTATCATGAACATTTGGCCGTATTAACGGGGAGGGGTCAAATTTCATGAAATTGTCTATGTTTCTTTTCCATGACAGGAAAGTAAATTGCTGTTTGATTACGTTAACGACAGAGGTCAATGACATGACAAGTGATAGGCGTTGTGAATATATACAGTATTGTTTCTCAAGTACTGTACAGTATTTGTTTCGTTTGGTCAATAATTAGTGCGTATTTGGTTCGAGTGGCCGTATTATATTAACGGGGTAAAATTATAAAGGATTATACAGGTTGGGATTTGAAAATGTGGCCGTTGGCGGAATTAACGGGGTGGTCGCATTAACGGGGTTTCATTATAAGAAAATGTATGGGTGTTTCGCCGGGACAGCAAAAAGTGACCGTAAGGCGGGGTTTGTTCGATCCGTCGTGAATTGTAATAACGTCGTAAATTGTAATACCTGTCGTAAATTGTAATAACAGTTGTCGAGAATCAGTGTAATAACTAAGCTATCGTAAATTGTAATAACACGTCGTCGTAATTTGTAACAAGCCGAGCTGCCGTAAATTGTAATAACACATTGTCGTATTTTGTAATAAGACTTAAAATAACTGCTGAGGGCTTATGCAATTTTCTTATCGATCAGTTTAAAAATAGCCTATCAAAAATATTTCAGCCATCATATAAACCGCAGTAATGGCAACAAATGAATCATTTGAGCGACCACCTAGTGAACTATTCAAAAAAGCCAACCGACCTACATACTGACCAACTACCTGCTACTTTCACCAACATTGCATACGCCGGACCCCCCCTAGAAGCTCGCGGCTACGACGCTCGTTGCACGCCTTCGCTGTGTCTGCCAGGATTCAAACTAATCTGGTTACGCCTACAACTAATAAAAAGCATCGCTATGCCCCTGCTTGGGCCAGATTGAAGCGTTGCAATATATCTGGAAAGAGCTCATATTTGAGGGTTTAACGGAAACTGGCGCTGAAAAGTTCGTGGTTTATAAACATGTCAATTAAGCAAGGAAGGAATGACATTAATCTGTCATTCTTGTTAAGCATTATACATTCTTTTTTATTGATAAATAATACCCCATGTTATTTTATAAATTGGATTGAATTGCAAGGATTTCCCTCTTCATATCTTTACACTGTGTATATCGATGACGTCACGTTTGTTAACGTTTTTCCTTGTTTAAGGCCCTATTTACATGGAAAGAGGGTCATCCTAGTGCCAGGATCATCCCATCTGAGAGGTAGGATGATCCTAGCGCTAGGATCATCCTAGCTCCATGTAAACGACCTCGGGAGCCCCAGGGTTATCTTCACGTTTGTTATTATCGCCCGCCATCTTGCTTTGCGACCGCGCCGAACTCAAAGGCACTTGGGCCAACCTGCCGCATTTTTGCATATAAACCAAATGAACCTTTTAGAATCATCCTAGCACCGTTAAAAAAAAAAAATGACAGATTAATGTCATTCCTTCCTTGCTAAGTTGACATGTTTATTAACCACGAACTTTTCAGCGCCAGTTTCCGTTATGCCCTCAAATATGAGAACTCTTTCCAGATATATTGCAACGCTTCAATATGGCTCGAGCAGGGGCGTGGCGATGTTTTTGATTAGTTGTAGGCCTAACCAGTGCCGGGACGTTTTGCGTGCATATAATTAAGTCTTCCACGAAGTACAAGCCCCTAACCAGACCTGCTTGAATCCTGGCAGACACAGCGAAAGCGTGCAACGAGCACCGCCTAGGCGCGGGCCTCTAGGGGGTCCGGGGGAATATTTTTTTATTATTTCTCTAAATACTTTAATACATATGTCACAAATACTACTGTTAAAAAACAATGATACAGGCAACTATGGTACAGTTACAATTTTAAAGATCAAGGGTCAGTTTTTTCTAGTTTCCATAGTAAAACTAAATTTTAATAGCAATACATTTTTTAAAATCAAAGTTTTCTTGTGATATTTTGCTAACGTAAATATATTGCTTAACGTGTAAAAGTAGAAAGCGACTGAAACTTCTTTCTAATGTTTTCATTTACTATCTGAGGAGAAGGGGAACAGAAGGATCCGGGGGCATGCAATATTGGTGAAAGTAGCAGGTAGTTGGTCAGTATGTAGGTCGGTTGGCTTTTTTGAATAGTTCACTAGGTGGTCGGTGAGATGATGTAACGCAATATGGCGGAAAGCTTATCTCTTTATGCATTAGATAATTCCAGCAGTGCCCATCCCCCCCGGGCTACCCCGGGGCATTTGCTTACGTTGGCAGTCCCTGGGGTGGGGCATGAGCAGTGTTTTCGCGGTCCGTGGGTGGGGCATTTGCCTACCCCCCCCCCCCCCCGGGCGAACCCCTGGGCATTTGACTCGCACGTGGTTTCCACGGAAATTGGTAAACATGGAAGAATTTCTTAGCAAAAGCCGGACGAGGGTTTTGTGGTAGATTGGCTCGTTCGTCAAGGACTTGAAAAGCTTGTGGATGTTTTTAAAGGTATGTTTTCTCAATTTTATATTACTTTATTTCCTGTCTGCCTATAAAAAGCAACAATTTGAGCTAGCCTTTTTGATCACTCTGTTAGCTATTGCAAGACCGGAACGTTCAAAATAAACACGTATTTCGCATTCCAATCTATTTTAATAATATACAAACTTGTCATGAGTTTTCTTTAAATGTATGGGATTTATACGATTTGCGAATTTTACAAGACAGAACATGCTTTAAAATGTCATGATTTTTCACAGAAAACGTGAATGTGCCGGCCTCTGTTTTGTATTTTGTTGTCGACGGCTTCGTTAATATTTCTTGGTTGAAAAAAAAAAACCCGGCTAGTTTGAATTAAGTTTCCCCACAACTATAAACTTCCTGACTTTTTGTTGCATGTAAAAGATGTTAAAAGGCTTTTAATTTGTGGAGTAGTTTGATTTGGATATTGGAATGCGAGATTTTAGCAAAGTGCGAGTTTTAATTTGATACCAGCTGAAGGTGACAACGAAGCAAACTCGAAGCGCTTCTTGCAACAAAATCACCCGCGTTCTAAATTTTCCCGCGCACTGCTGTAAACTTCATGACTTTTTGTTGCATGTAAGAGATGTTAAAATGTTTTAATTTTATATAGAATAGTTTGTTTTGGTTATTGGGGGTGGGGCATATGCCCTCTTTTCACTCCCCCACCCCGGGGAATTTGTCAATCCTTGTAAAAAAACAAGTGGTAATGTCCGGGGATTAGCTCGGGGGGAGGGGGGATGGGCACTGCTGGAATTGACTGATGCATTACACGGACACGGTTCCATATTTTTTAAAATTAAACGTAAGGATTTTTGACGAACGAAAAAAAGAAACAGGAAATTATTTTCATAATTTCCAGTCCGAAAAAAAAAGAGAAAGGAGAAGAAAAAGGAAATGAGGTGTCTTGAGCGTGAATTGAACTCGTGACTTCTGACTGCGAGGCCCGGCGCTAGACCACTAGACCATCAACAACACATGCTCATTTTGGAATAAATTTTATTACTTTAAGGTAGCTACGCATCAAAACGCGTGTCTCGATCGGAAAATCCTCTTAGATCGATTTTAATGTTGCATTTAAGACTCCAAATACGAAACATCTTTAAGCTTATTGTTGTTTTTATCGCTAGATTCACGTTGTTCTTGTTAGGAAACGCATTCGTAACAAAGCATTACGTCACTAAGTTTACAGCTGATGAAAGGAGCGAGGGAGCGAGTACGTGAGTGAATGAGTGAATTAGCCACCGGTACCTGACCGATAACCCGTTCATTACGCTTGCGCGTATTCACGGGTTAAAAAGGGGGACACACAATGACTATGTCTAAAAGTGAGGAACGGGAAACGAGGAACTTGGAACGGGGAACGTGGAACGGGGCACGTCGTACGGGGAAAGGGGAACGTGGAACGGGGAACGGGGAACGTGGAACGGGGAACGAGGAAAGGGGAAACAGGGAACGAGGGAATATCTAAAATGGGGATTCTGAAAAGTAGCTGACACGAGAAATGCGATCACGAGAGTTTTGTCAAGGCGCCCGTGAGTAAAGCTGTCCTCTTACGATAAAAATTCCGCTCAGAAAACTCTGACTGAAATTCAAGATGGCTACAAACAAGAAGTCAGATGATGCGTTAAGAAGCTTATTTTATACCTTGTTTTGTTTCATGATGATGATGATTTGTTTATTTATCACTCTCGCAGCCTATGGCTGAATTACAGTGTAGGTCGATAATAAATATATACTAACAAATAGATAGTTTCACAGTAAGTTACTCTATAATTTAATATGATAATAAATTACTCTATAACACACACACACACACAGACACACACACACACACACACACACACACACACACACACACACGCATGAATGTATGAAGAAATAACCGAGGACTAGATGACGAGCGCTCTATGCGCATATTTTACGCTGACAAAACTGCCAAATCGGTCGGTTTTTGCCGCTATAGTGGTATGCGCTTTTGGTCTCAGATTATAGCGAGGGGACTGTCCAGTGATCTGCGAGTGTATAAGAGGGTGCAGGGGGTTTCCGGGGGCGATTTTACTTACATACTTACTTACATTACATATTGTGTGACAAATCATGCTTTGAAAATAAGTTTCTGGTTTATAAGTTTGACTACGTGTAAATATCCAGTTTTGATTGCGAAATCGTCACACAGGTAAAAAAACAATCCATGTTCAATTAAAAATGCACAAATCCCTCTGCTTTCTGTTAAGTTATGATAAGATTGGCATGTCCAATCAATACATAACGATAATTTGAAAACTAACTGATATAATTAATATACTCTATAAAAATGAATCGATTATCATCGACGCTTGTTCAAGATGCGACGGAGGCTAACTGGCGATAAAAAGACAACTAGGCCTTCATATCTCCGCAATACCTTTTTACTTACATTAGATTTCTTAGCCTCATGTTAGAGATTCTCCATTTTAAAGATTCTCTATTTTTAACCCGTAAAAGTACGCGCAAGCGCAATGAACGGGTTATCGGCAACGACGGCTAATTCACTCACTCACCCACTCACTCAGTCGCTCACTTGCTCGCTCGCTCGTTCCATCACTTATATATTATATATTAATTAGATGTAAACTTTTTTCCGCATATCTACGTTAATATAACAAAATTTGACGTTGGTAATTAGTCAAGTCCTAGGTGGCGCAGTGTGTAAGCGGTCAGTCAACAAAGCCGAAGGACGTGCGTTCGATTCGCGTTAGGACGGATTTTTCTTTTCTTTTTTCTTTTCTTTTTTTTTCAAACTGAAAATTACTGGGTTTTTTTGGTTTGCTTGCGTTCGTTAAAAGTCGTTTCATTTAATTTCCAAAAAACCCCGTAATATTGCATTACCGCTCACTCGTTCCATCACTCAGCTGTAAACTTAGTGGCGTAATGCTTTGTTACGAATGCGATTGTGATAACAATAACTAATTTGCCGTATACGAATATGAACATCAGTAAGCTTAAAGATCTTTCGCATTTGGAGTCTTTAATGCAACATTAAAATCGATCTCAAAGGCGTTTGCAACCGAGGCACGCGTTTTGATGCGTATCTACCTTACAAGTGAATAACAAAATTTAGTCTTATCTTAGTATGTATTCCGCTATGGTCTTGTGGATTAGCGTCACGATTGACAGTCGGAGGCCCGAGTTCAAGTATCGCTCGCGGCATTTTTTCTTTTCTTTTTTCTTAGGACTGGACATATGAAAGTGATGTCCTTTTGTGTGTGTGTGTGTGTTCATCAAAAATGCTTACGTTTAATTTAAAAAATACATCGAAGCGTGTCAGTGTGAAAACATAAGCTTACCGCCATATTGCGTTACGCGTTACCATTTCTTATTCACGGGTTGGCTCTAAGGAGCCTTTGATAAAGATCGGATTCCCTATGAAATTTCTTACCAGGACCCTTTATCCACAGGATCACCATCCAGCGGATAGCGGACAGTTGCGTTATGCACTGAATGGAGATTTATTTATTGAATAGCGTTAACCACCTTTTGAACAGCCTGTAATAAGAGACATAAGAGACGTATGTGGCAAGAGAGAGAGAGCGCGCGAGAAAAGCCTGTGGTACCTAGGGTACATCGCTTTGAGCTGCCTGAGATGTAATCCAGTGTCGTAGTTCTCCTCATCCCCCACCCCCTACCTCCCCCAGAACCAGCTGTTCTGGTTTCGAAGCCTTTTATAATGTTTGATTAAAAGATTTTCCCCTGTTACTATTGTATTGGTGTGGTTAAATTTGTCTTTTGTCAAAGTGAAGCTTAATAAAAAAGTATTCTGAAATTTGTTGCTTATCCCCAAGGTGATTTTTAAATTTATACCAAGAGTGGTACAAGAGCGGAGAAAGGAACACTCCTTGGGTTTTATTCTGTGTTACGATGTTTAAACCTCGTTTTTTAACCCGTGAATACACGCATGAGTAATGAACGGGTTATCGGTAACGGCGGCCAATTCACTCACTCACTCACTTGCTCGATCCATCACTCAGATGTAAACTTTTACCTCATATCTACGTTGAAATAACAAAATTTGACCTTACTAATCAGTCAAATCCTTGGAGCGCTGTGCATAAGTGAAAGGACTATAAAGCCAGAGGCAACCGAAGGACCTGAGTTCGAATCTCGCCCAGGACGGATTTTTTTCTTCTTTCTTTTTTTTTCTTCGAAATGAAAGTTACTTTTCTATTCTTTTTTTTTTTTCAGAAAAAAAAACCCGCAATATTTCCTTACCGTTAGCATTTCGTATTCACGGGTTGGCTTGAAGAAGCCTTTGATTTTTATAATAGGTAGCCCATTGCAGTAATTTACATGATAAATTGAACCCCTTATCTTTGATATTTTCACATGAATAGACTGGAAAAGTGCAGATACCAAAGAAACTTACCGGAAGAGATTAATTTAATAGTAAAGAGAACTCAACAAAATAAAAGTTGCTAACAACTGAATTTAAAAAAAGTTGAGAGGGGTGGCATCCATCCCTTTTGTTTAACGCCCTTGGGTTAATGAATATTCTCCCCTCCCCCCCCCCCCCCCACACACGCCCCACGCCCCCCCCCCACCCCCGGTCAGTGCAAAAGCTAATCGCACTAATGTATTGAAGCCGCTTAAAAAATATATATCTCTGGTTTTCCGTTGCTTGGCACATCCTTCAGAAAAATATCTTGTTGAATGTAAACTTTGTTATCATTTGTTTTTTTTTTTCATGACTGAAAAGCGTGCAAACGTTGCCACCCCAAAACCTTTGACGTATTTGTCAGCGATTGGCTTAAGTCTCTTATCAATATTCATGAAAAAATCGTCGCCCTCGCCGCAAATGAAGCAGGTCGTGTTGCTGTGAAGATGTGTTGCAAGTTTGGAAACGTTTTGGCGTTCTAGAGGCAACTTTGAAGACTCTGGGAACACGTACCGCCAAGAAAACAGTCGCCCCACAAGTACAACCGAAGGTAAGAACCGTTTGTCAAAAAAGTTACATTTGTTCAGTGACAGAGTATAAAATTTTGCTCGGAGAAGTGAACACGTGCGTTAAGTTTGTGTTCGTCTTACAACGTCTTCTATGCGTTCTGGTATTTTGTTTGTCGTGCAATAAGCGAAGGAGTTGGCCTTCAAAAAATATTTGGCTGGTTAACTTCGTCCATGCTGCATATACTTTGAAAATAAAAATTACTGATATACTTTAACCAGGAGCTATTGCTGAAACAAGATTTTGAAATTTTGTTTAGAAATATTGTATTCTTTCAATGCGGACAGTTAACTTATGATGAAATTATGTCCAATGCGTCTAAAATTTAAACCCTAGTCGTCTGTAAAATAAAAATTGAACATTTATCTTATCAATCGTTCATTTGTATTTTCAGGAACTTCAAGGAATATGAACAACAGGAAAATGGAGAACTGAAACTTGGAAACAAGTGAAGAGGACAACCTGGAATGGACGAAGCAGGAAGGAACTCTTCAAAGATGAGAACTTTGTTATTTCATATATATTTTTGTACAAATGGTGGCTGAACATGGGCAAATACTTTTGTTTGTATTAGTATCAAATGTATTGATTCTGAGGAAGAGCGAATTTGGATCTGACTGATAATTGACTTAATCTTCTCAACATCAACAAACTGACAAGAAGAACCGGAAAGGGGGGGGGGGGGTTGCAGTATTGAAGTCTATTTATTTTGCTGGGTCGCGTACTGGCTGCTAATTGTCTGAACCAACAAATCAGCATAGGTTTTACAATGGAAGGTAGGTCTTAGGTAAAATTAACTTCTGAGAATTTTAATCTCAGCCACCATTTGGGCGTTGAGCGATCGTTTGATTTATACAGTTGATATTTTGACGATTCAGTTTACGGCTTGGTTTTGTTTGTTTCGTTTCGGTGAACATATCTTTATGCAAACAGATGTAAAAATGTGATAAAATTGCTTACGAAATTTCACTTGCAAAGGAAATACGATTTTGTTTGATCGATCGCTCAGCGTGTAGGTATAAACGTTACATTTATAACCTCAGTTGATGTGGTGGGTATTTTAAGGTGGCACTGACAGGTATCAACATCAAATTATTTGTTTCCATGGTCACATTGGCTGTTATAAAATAACTTCCTTATTCCAAATTAGCCAAATTCTGGAATTTTGTTAATCATGTGATCAATAGACGGGTTCACGCTCATAGTTGCATCATGGGTAATCAGGGCAAGATGGTGGGAATTTCAAAGATTTGTATTGGAATTCAAAGCCAGCTAATTCTTCCTGAATTCATATATTTGACACTTTCTCTTTGAAAAGTGTAACTTACGAATTAAGAGAAACAATACACTAAATCTGGAGTGCAAAGAAGTCCATGATGAGTTTTTAGAAAACCTTGATTTCTCCATACATTTTCTGTAATTCAACAGTATCAAAATTACAGAAAATGTATGGGAAAATTGAGATTTTCTAAAAGCTGATCTTGGACTATTATGCACTCCAGATTCAGCTTATTGTGTCTTTGAATTCATAAGTTACACTTTTCAAAGAGAAAGTGTCAAATATATGAATTCAGGAAGAATTAGATGGCTTTGAATTCCAATACAAATCTTTGAATTTACCGCCATCTTGTCCTGATTACCCATGATGCGACTATGATCGTGAACCCGTCTGTTGGGAATATTTAAAGACTCTTGTCTTGTTACCTGTCAGTGCCTGCTTACAATTGTTCACACGTTCCCTACATCAACTGATATCGTAAGTATATTTGGGAGCTCAGTTTATAAAGCCTTGATATCTGGTTTTGAGGAAAGCCGCCGGTATTTTCGATTGTCAATAGTCTGTCGAGTGTAATCGTCCGGGTTAGTGTTGTTCTGAAAAAAAAGTTGTTGTTGTTGACAATGACTGAAATTTTTACAACCTGAGCGGAAGACATCTTCAGAGCAATGTGAATTGTAAAGTATTACCCATACTACTTCACGCGGACAAACCTAGCGACAGATAAGGAGCAGTATACAAGATCACATGCTGCGACTGCCAGGAATTTGAACATACGAGCGACGAAAAATGGTGATGTCAACAATCACAGAATTCACTGGGACTTTGCTGAATGCGTTACCTACAGTACGGAGTACGGACTACTACAAACGACTCACTCTAGAACAAACCACTCACTCTAGAACAATCCAACCAATGCCAACAGAAACACCGACCAAAATTACACTATCAATCCACGGATCGAAACGCACCAATCACTGACTTGAGTCTCGACAGCCAGACGTTAATACCATCAACTGACAGTTCACAATTCACATGGCGCTGAAGATGACTTCTGCTCAGGTTGTCGAAGCGTCAGTCAATGTCAACAACAACAGTTCTTTTCAGAACTACACTAACCCGGACTGCAAAATAGACTTCAGGGTTATACAGACCAAAGGAAAAAACAAAAACAGATAATGTTTCGAAGTCAACTGCGTGAACACTTCAAACAAATAATTTACAGTTTAGTTAACCTTTTTTCACCAAAATTTTATGCTTAGTTGCTCGATTCAAATTCTCAAACCATTACAACAGGAATTCAAAAAATCAACAACTATGCCACAGGCTTACCATCCTCTATTTGAGTGGTCTTCTGTGTTTTTGCAATGGATGTTTCAGATCTTTAAAGTTCTCATACTACTTTCAACTGTTTTTTTCTCGTGATCTCAATTCCTGATTGTAAAACATTCGGTGAAAACGTGAACTCGTGCATGGTATGATTCCTTTTCTAAACTGTCTAGTAAGCCGAAACGACAACAAACTACAGGAAACCGACTCATACCGACAGATTACTAGACCAGTCATCGCGCAACCCTACATCTCACAAAGCGACGACCACAACTAACGCAAAACCTGTCACCACAGCGACGATACCCTACATCAAGGGTACTTCTGAGACTATTGCACGGATCTTACAACCTTACAACATCCGTGTCGCTCACAGACCCATTACTACTTTACGACAGCTTCTCGCAAACGTTAAAGACAAGGACGAACCTAACGACAAGGAACAGGATGATCAAATGCTGCGACTGCCAGGCCTCTTACATCGGTGAGACTGGCAGGAATCTGAACATACGACTGACTGAACACAAATGGGCGACATCAACAATCACATTGCTGAACACCATTTACGCACGAATCGCAGAATTGACTGGGACTCTGCCGAATGCGTTACCTACAGTACGGACTACTACAAACGACTCGCTCTAGAAAGTTGGTTTACTAACTTAGAACAGACACCACTGAACAGATGCCAACAGCTACCTGCGGCTTACAAACGACTTGCCAACAAAACAGACGAACAATAGACTGAACTCACTGACAAATTACACTAACAATACACGGATCGAAACGCACCTATCACTGACTTGAGTCTCTACAGCCAATAACAGTTATAACCAGACGTATATAACATCAACTGACCATTCACAATTCACATGACTCTGAAGATGACTTCCGCTCAGGTTGTCGAAACGTCAGTCATTGTCAACAACAACAGTTCTTTTCAGAACTACACTCACCCGGACGATCACAAACAACAGACTCGTGCATTATTGTTTGTTTGAACAAGTTGGACACTAAACAAAATATAATGAATTCAGTCGCACAGTTATTTATGCAAATGTGGCGTTCACTTAGCGTATAAAAGTGTTTGAAAATGCGAATGAAAAAAGAGCAACTTTGGTTCCGTTTATTATTATCATAGTCTGTATAACCTTGATTTGATTTTGGGCATTTATATTTGTTTCTTTTTTGGAATAAATTTCAATTGTCAAAAAGAAATGTGTTTAGGGTAAAGCTTAAAACCAGACATTGGGTATTATAAATGGGCTCTTTATCATTTAGTTATTAAGTCGAGGAAAAGACCTTTTTCTGTTGGCACTCGATGTAGCACAGAATGAAATATTTCAGTTTGATTTGGTTAATTTGTCTCGTGCAAGATCTCTCGGAAAGAAAAATGGAGCCAAGCAATTGTATGTTGAATCTGCCAAATTATTTAACTTGCTCCAAACTTGGCTCATGTAAAATTTGATGTCTAGAAAAGGAAATGGAGCCAAGCAATTGTTTGTTGAATGCTCTAAATTATTTTACTGGCTCCAATCTTAGCAAAAGGTCATTTTGGTGCTTAGTCTAGGTACTTTCAGTCAATTGTATTTGTGCTACAAAGAAAACTAGCTAACAGTAAAAAGGTCTTGTTATTAAAGGCAACATGGCAAGCTATGAAAAATCTAAAAATGTCTGGCATCGATAGATTCAGAAGCAAACATTTGTTATTAGATAAACAATGAGAGAACTTAGAAATATCGAAAATCCGTTACCAGGAGGATTCATCATAGTAAAATATAAAATGCGTTCTCTGGTAAAAAAAATATTAAAAACTGTGAGCTTTCGACAGATAAAAATGTGTGATGAAATGAGGTGGCCAATTCGCATGGATAAGTGCTAAAATTAATGTTACATTGTCTCGGGAGCGGGCATGAGTTGTTGTCCGCCTCCCATGATTACAGTGTCTTTCTGGTACGATTGTTTTCTTTGCCAATGATCGTAGAGTTGTCAAAGTCCGATCATTGACAAAGGAAACAATCGTACCAGAAAGACACTGGAATCATGGCACACGGCCAAAACTGTTGAGGCGGACAACAACTCATGCCCGTTCCAGAGACAATATAACATTCTTTTTACATGTGAATTACCCGCTATATTCCAAAAATTGTTACATCTCATTTCATTGCACATTTCTTATTTGTCGATAGCTCATAGTTTTTAATACGTTTTTACCAGAGAACGCATTCTATATATTTTACTATGAAAGAACTTAGTAAGCTTTAATTTTCGCTATTCAAAACGTTTTATCTAGTATATAAACAATTTTCACGAGCTTGCCATGTTTCTTCTAATATCCTCGATGTATACACTGTTTCGTGCACGAATTTTGAAGATTTAAGGCTGGTTTTCACTGGCGACAGAAGTATTAGTACAAAGATACGAAGAATGAACACACTTGTTCTTCTTATTCTGTCTTCAAAAGAATTGACACGGTTTAAACATAGGCACAAGTAAAAACACTTGGTCTTTTTTCTTGTGATTATGTTTATGTCGCATTGATTCGTATTGAGGACAGCATAAGAAGAACGAGTTTGTTCGTTTTTCTTCGGTATTTGTGCTTATACTTTTGTCGCTTGTGAAAACCAGCGTTAAATTTGAGGCTTTTTGCACGAGATATTGCATACTTTTTTGGCGGGTTTAAATTTGTACTCCTTGAACATCTGTTTATCTAAAAAAATTTTAAAGGGTGCCCCTTAATTATTTTTGGTCTAAATTGTTGTCAGGGGAAACGCTGTGCAAATTTTTTCAAATTTTCCCGCCAATAGACTTAGTATATTTTTGAAGAAAAAGTTTGTCACACCTTAAATTAGTTAAATGATTTTTACTTATTTAATTAAGATATTGAAAAAGCATTGTAAGAAGAGAGAATAAAGAATTCAATAAAACTGAAACAACTGTTTAAACTTTTATTGTTGACTTGTAGTTATTTATTTAATACAATACATCACTGAATATTAAATAGTAGCTTTAGAAAAATTAAAAAAAAACCGGCGCATGCGTATTTTGGGCGCCCGGTATTTTTCTAAGTCTTTTGGCGGGAAAACTGTAGATTTTTAAACAGATGTTAATTAGTATGAATGATGAATAAAAATTAAAAAAAAAAAAACGGCGCATGCGTATTTTGAGCGCCCCGTATTTTTCTAAGTCTTTTGGCGGGAAAATTGTAGAAATTTGAACAGCGTTTACCACGGCCAAAACATTGTACATTCAAAAAACAAATGAACACTGAGTTGAGTATAGAAAGCTTTTTAATCAGTTTCAGAATTGTACTGAATAGTTACAGATTATTTTTCCGAGGTATAAATTGAGTATTTGTTCTGTTCTTGAAAGTCTTGTCCATGGCAAGTTTTCACGGCACAACTTGCTTTTGACTGCTACACACAACATTAGAATTTTTCGTGGATTTGGAAACATTGATTTTAAACAATCGTAAATCCATCAGAAATACCTACGATTTTAGCACTTTGATTTATAAAACTCTGTTGTAAGCAAACTTGTACCGTGTAAATTGCCTTTAAGTACTGAGACAGTGCAATACAGGTATAACAAATGTGATTGAACGCAAAATCAGTGTAGAACTTTATCTGCAGACAAAGTCAATGAAAACTATTGCTGATCGTAAATGACAAGTACAAGTGAAATCTGATAAATCCTAAACATGAGACCATGGCAGCATATTCATTGACAATCCTAATCTGCAAACCACAATAACGAGGAGTTGTATTAAAAGTCCTTAACAACGGCCTAGTATTTACACTGAGAAATCTAGTCAAATGTTAACGAACAGTTAAAACTCAGAACCAGATCCCAACCTTGGAACTTATTAGTGAAATTGGTTATACTCGGCGTAATTCTAGCAATATTCTGGCTTGCATAGGCGAATGTCATTGTTTACATTTTGTTTCATTAATTAACATACTAATCTGTGCAGAGAAGGCACCGTGCTAAACATGAATTCATTTCAAACGTTGAAAGAGTTTGTTAAACTTAGGCATTTTCATGTAATGTTTTAGGAAGTATCTGCTGGCAAAGCGCAAATAAGCATACATTCTCTGTGGACTTTTGAGTTCTTAAAACAGCATTGCACGTAGACTATCTAATATATCGGGCTTAAATTTTCTTAGCAAGCTTAATTTGCTATGCCCTTTCAATATTCGGAGTTGATTTTTTGGTATCTTGATTAGAAAATGAACTGCACATATTAATGAGGCAACAATTGTAAAAAAAGATTCGCCTGTTGATAACAGATGGAAAAAAAAACTGCTCACAGTTCATTATGATTATTCTCATTGATTTCAAATCTAACGAAATAAACTACTATTTTCAATAAAAAATCTATAGTGTTTTCACGTCCTACAAAGCTGTTTCTAACATGGTATGTGGATACCAGTGTTATAATCTTTCACAAAAAGTTTCAGGTTTTAACGATGTTTCGTTTTCGATTTATAAAGTTTGTAAATGTGTCACGTAATGTGTCACGCAATTCGTCACGCTATTTCAGATAAGCTGTGAAAATAAACAAAAATAAACAAGTTGAAAGTTATTAATGAATTATAGATGCTTATAAGCCGATTTCATGCCTCTATAGTGAATACAATATTTTGTGATGAGATTGTTGGTGTTATTAAGACTTTTAAGACTTTAAATTTAAATTATGGCCGCTCCACACATTTCTTACTAAAAATGTCTATACTCGTTCACCAATAACTCTTGAATGAAGTGCTCTTGCGCCTCAAAATTTGGTCCAGATGTGTAGTTTTAAACACTCTACAATTCCATAAACATTTTAGAATCTAAAACTGCTTCTGAATTTTGATATGACGTCAGTGAAACATTCTATTCGTACCCTGAAACATCTTACAGAAAGCTTGACAATTTAACAGGCAGAATCAAAGTATAAAGAAAATAAAACTGAAAAACGGAGAACATGCCAATTTCACACTGCAAACTAACAAGCAAAAATATAATATGAACGGAACATTTACACTGAGAAATTGCTTATTGAAAACTGCTGAACATAAAAAAATAGCCTTAAAACTTGATCATGATCGTTATCATTGATTTTTACTACGATTTTTGTTGAAAGTTGAAAATAACAAAGAAAAAATCAATACGAACTACATGAATTGACCCTGTTTGACAATTGACAATAATCAATCGATTCGTAGCCTTAACCCCTTGATAAATTAAGTGGAAAAACTCAAAGTAGAACTGACACGTTTTTCTCTACAAAAATGTTTTAAAACGATAACAGTTTTAACAATAGCTCATCTTAAGTTCTCACCCTTTTCCCCATCTTTCTTCCACTTCTAAGGAAGGGGGAGACAGAAAGATGGAAACAATTTATTTTAGCTGTATTTAAAAGCTATAAGCCTGATAAATAACATGTTGATAGTTGAAAATAAGAAACGAATAAGAAACGAATAAGAAACTAAATGACCTCTATTTCCAATAATCAATCCATTCGTTGCCTTATGCACCTTTCTGAAAACTTCACCAACAGCCAGAATCAAGTTTAAAAAAGAAAACTGAGAAAATGCCAAACAAAAGAAGTGACTTGAGACGAGAATTAGCTGAAGACAGAGTAAATCTATAGGCAAAATGGTTTCTTAAAAGCTTTATTGAAAAGGAAAAGGAAAAGAAAAAGAAAAAGAAAAAGGAAAAGAAAAAGAAAAAGAAAAAGAAAAAGAAAAAGAAAAAGAAAAAGAAAAAACGGGAAAAAAGGAGACAAGGAGACGAGGAGACGAAAAGACGAAAAGACGAAAAGACGAAAAGACGAAAAGACGAAAAGACGAAAAGACGTCAAAGTAACTGACAACTAAGTCACCAATAGTGCGAAAAAGGTTAATTCAAACAGACAAAATTGGGGCCTATAATTTTCATCGAGAACTGAGTAATTTCTGTCCCTTCTTAATCTCGAAAAGTAAACGAAAAGTAAACGAAAAGTAAACGAAAATTGACGTTAAAGTTTCACTGAGATATTTTTTAGACGTTTTAAGAACGGTCTTAATTATTTCGTAATTAGGATTTCTTTTCAACGTAAAAAGCCTTACTCAAAACTCGTAGTTTGTAGACAAAACGCAAATAATGTTCAGACATTAGGTTGATATCAGTTGTGCGTATATTCCACAATCTTCTAGATCTTGATACAGCTTAGATCTTGATACAGTCCATTCATTACATGCCTCCACCCAAGCGCAGGAAGCCCAGGCAAAGTAGGATTAAAAATTGGCCAGATTTTTAATAAAAATTGTTTTTGTTGTGTATTTTCAACGAACCAAATGAAACCACATCAAGATGACAGAACAACTGATATATATTTTATAAATCAAACCTTGTGTACAACTGTACATGGTCAACAGGTCACATGCTCAAAATAGTGCACAGGACACCCAACGAATATCTAACAGTTTTTGCAAGCGTAGAGGCTCACGCCTCAGTGTAAAGGAATAACTGAAAACTGATCAGTTATAAAATGATAAAAAAAGACACAATGAAAAAGGGAAAACAGATGGCATTGCTTCATGTTTATGTAGAAATTGTTTGAAATTTGTAAACCCGTAGCAGACAAAATTTACCTATGATTCACTACCAGAGAATGTTTATTGGAAGGAGATGACAAAATTAAGCCAACAATTCTCAATCATGGGTTTCCTTACAGCCAAATGGCCTTCCATTTTTACTACGTAATGGTGTTGTAACATATAAATCCTTGCTACAAGTGATATACACAAAATTAAGACAAAATTAAGACAAAATTAAGACAAAATGGCCAACACTGTTCACTGGGAAATTGTTGTATTTTCTTAGCAACCTTCATTAATTTTGAATCAAGAAAATGATCTACGAGTTTCTCTGAAAAACGGCTGAAAAACGGCTGCAAAAGGCCTACTATTTTCACTGATGAATTGCTGTGTGACAGAGTCAAAATGTGAACTAAAGACAATAAATATGATGCAATATCTTAACTGAAAACGTGTGTGAGGGCGTCAAAATAGTCAAAACAGACCAACGACTGTTACATTTTACAAATTGACTAGAAAATTGTCAACCTTAAAAGCCTAACTGATTTAAAAATAACATATAAATAAATGTGGACTGGGCTAAAAACTAATTATTCCCCATCTCAACCTTAGACTTTTCTTTAAACGCCTTAAGGAGGCTCGACTCGGTTTGTTGGATGTGGGGTGTATGTAAATCAAAATTTTGCAAGAAAGAAATGATTTGATTGCTTTCAAGCTTCACCAAGTTTATAAATTGTGGTTAAAGTTTTATGTTTCACTGGTTGTCAATTGACAGTAGTTACCATAGCAATACCGGCTTATTTCCATTTGTTTTAAACAATATAGTTTTTCTCAAAATTTAGTCTGACAGACACTTCAAAATGAAACATTTAAATTTTGTAGTACTCATGTATCACTAGCAGCAGACGAAGTATCAAGAAAATTTATAAGATGGTTTTGAAGTAAATCAAAATTCATTTTTAGGGCACGATAGGCAAAACAGCATTAAAGCATGGGCAGAAATGAGGGACAACATGGTGGCCAAGCATGTGTAAAGTCTTTCATTTGGACTTTAAAAATGGCTCTATATAGGTCTTGTATGGAAATACATAAATTTCAAATTTCTGCCGACAGCAACTTAAAACACTCAACTTCCCTACATGTACGTCTGTATTATTGTAAAATGGTCCCAACTTCCACCAGGAACATTTTTATCTTACTGTCAAAGAAGCTAAAAAGGTTCGCTAGGCATGCAAGAAAATTGATTTCGGGCTAATATGATTGGGACATATACAAAACATGGACCCGGGTCCATGGACCACCTCGTGGACCACCCCTAATTTTCATTAATTCTAATTTTTTCTCAAATTTTCTGTCAATAAAAAGGATGGACTGTGGGCTGAGGACAGGTTTAAAACACAGTCTTGAGTTTAAATAAATATGGCATTCATGACATCGGGTATGGGTTCTTTTACATCCCCTTCAATTGACAAGGATGGATGCAGACAAGGCCAATGACCAATGTCACTGCCCAATGATGCGATCATCTGAACTGAGACAAGGTGTTAATCACAGCCAGCATGATCTTACCAGTTATTCAAAGACCCTGGTTGGTGGTCTGGTCGGGGTTTGAACCCACGAGCTCCCGCTCAGCAGACCAGCGCTCTATTAACTGAGCTATCCAGGCGGTGGTATGCATTCCGATTCCTGGCTGGTATTGTTGGAGCAGGAGCTTGTGACGTTTTAGTGCTCTCCCCACTGATTTGATTCGACGCATGAAGAACAAGAAAGACTGGGCCAAGACCCAAGCTACATGTACTATTATTATGGGATGCAGACAATCCCATGTGCTTTTCTTTTGGATTTGGATAAAACAAAAGCCCAGTGGAGTATAAACAAACACATGCCAAAGCCACCATACTGATTGTTTCATGAATACTTGCAAAGAGCAGTGTTTTCGAAGGTTTCAAATTTAAAGTAAGAATTAAATACCAAGTTGAAAAATATATTTCCACTAAGAATAATAAATTAGAAACCTTTTATGAAAAATGGCCAAAAGACATTTCTCCCCTTTAATTAAGTTCGTGTGTATGTTCATGTGTTTTTGTTTTATTTTAGGGTGTACGGTAAATAAGTGTCAAGTTCTCTTTTATCAACATAATTAAGCATTAATTAATTTCTTTAATATAAGCCTCATTCAGCAATCGCGCAGCTGTTTTTTGGCTGTAATGTATATAATCTGTGAAATCTTGACAATTGTAAGTATGTCTGTTATGGCGGTTGTTTAGAATATTGTAATTATTTTCTTTTAAATGAGTTCTTTGTAAGTATAGTTGTTTGTAGTTCTTTGTAATTAGTTCTTTGTAATTAAAATGATAATAAAAAAAGTGTTTTCATTTTGTGTTCTCGGTGAGGGAAGGGGGAAGGGAAGAGGGAAGGTGAGGCAATGTTCAAACCTTAAGGTGGCTCCATTGTTATTTTGGGCGCACTCGTATATGACAAACTTTAGGTCATATCTTTTCTGGCTCTAAAGCGATGCTTATAAACCTTTGCAAACCTTTCAGCTATTATTTAGCAATAATATGATAGAATTCGATTTCCCAGTGAAATCAAATTCTATCATATTATTTAGCAATAATATGATAGAATTCAATTTCACTGGGAAAAAATATATCTAGTGAGAATCGGGCCTAAATGGACCCCACGATTTTAACAAAATCACACCCTGTGATAAATTTTGCTGTTATATTCGTGTTAAATTTCTGGAATCAGCTTACATTGACTTAATACATACCCTTACCAAGTTTCAGCAAAATTGTTAGAGCAGAAGTGCGGAAGTATTAAAGGCCATCAAAATTTAGCCCTAAAATTCTCTTGAAATTTAAAAAACTCGAGGCTCTTTGACAAAACAATCTACGAACCCAAATTTCTGGGAGAAGCCTTCCCAATGCTTGCTAAATCTAAATTCTAAGCCGATTGCAAATCATGCGATAGAAATATGATAGAATTTGATTTCGCTGGGAAAAAATATTTCTAGTGAGAATCGGGCCTAAATGGACCCCATGATTTTAACAAAATCGCACCCTGTGATAAATTTTGTTATATTTGTATTAAATTTCTGGAATCAGCTTACAGTGACTTAATACATACCCTTACCAAGTTTCAGCAAAATCGTTGGAGCAGAAGTGCACAAGTATTAAGGCCATCAAAATTTAGCCCTAAAATTCTCTTGAAATTTAAAAAACTCGAGGCTCTTTGACAAAACAATCTACAAACCCAAATTTCTGGGAGAAGCCTTCTCAATGCTTGCTAAATCTAAATTCTAAGCCGATTGCAAATTGTTGTGAATCGTTAAAAAGTTCTCACTAGTTGTGTAAATATTATAAAATGCTCCAAAATCTCTAATGCTGTGTTTTCCTTTATTTTTCTTAAATTATCCAGCAGTTTGGTGTCAAACACCTTCCACATGAATTTCAAGGTACTGCAATACTGTTGCATCGATTGATTTTAGCTTAGAAGGGCTTTCAATTTGAGAAACAGTTGTTGGGATTATAAGCTGCTCCGCATCTGAACATATAAAACAAATATAACAGCAAAATGTTTCACAGGGTGCGATTTTGTTCAAAACGTGGGGTTCATTAAGCCTGATTATCACTTAAAATATTATTTCCCCAGTAAAATTGAATTTTATCATATTATTGCTAAATAATAGCTGTAAGTATTCGCAAAGTTTTAGAAGCATTGCTTTAGAGCCGGAAACGTTATGACCCAAAGTTTGTAATAGATGAGTGCGCCCGAAATAACAACGGAGCCACCTTAAACACTGCTCTTGGTGAGCATCCACAAAGCATCTAGAAACAATAACAAACAAAACCAATCTTTATCTTGTTCCGACACTTTTCATAAGTATGGTGGCTTGCATATCGTGTTTGTTTATACTCCACCAGGCTTAGTTTTATCAGTATTTTCTTGACTGCACATGCACAACAAATCTAAAAGAAAAGCACATGGGATTGTCTGCATCCCATAATTATAGTAGCTTGGGACTTGGTCCAGTCCTTCTTGTTCTACTTGCATCTTGATGTTGCTACTCAATGTTGAACGCCACATTTATTTAAACTGAAGACTGTTTTTTATACCCTGTTCCCAGTCCGCAGTCCATCCTTTATACTGACAGAAAAATTCAGAAAAAATATTAAAATTGACGAAACTTAAAGGTGGTCCATCAGGTGGTTCATGGAGCAGGTCCACAGGGGTGGTCCATGGACCCGGGTCCATGTTTTGTATACTTCCATATAACTGTCTGTAATATCGTCCGATTCGCTGATTTCGAACCAAAATTAAGTTCACTGCGACTTGACTTGTCCAGCTTCCCGACGTCTTAATAATCGTCTCGTAGAATACTTAACTTCGTTTTCCCATCCATTTTAAGACTGTTGTCGGCTGAAAAATTAGTTCGTTCAGCTTGTGAAATGCAGCGATTGTTCAGGTGCACAAATTAACCAATTTGAACGTTGAGGTAGCCGAAATCAGGCTACCTTTATTTCGACAGTTTTCTTTAAAAATCGGACTGGTTTGGTCGCCATATTTTCCTGTTTGGGAGGTTACCAAGTATAATAAAAGAAAACCGCTGTTCAACACTGATAGTGGCTTCAGATATTTTGTGTTTTACTCTCGGGTCCTCTCGATTTTCTCGATTTTGTGTGATGTGGAGTGATGTGACTTCCAGTGTGACAGACATTGAAAATTATTGCGTAATCTTAAAACAATGCAAATATGATTTTTACTTGTGTCAAATGGGACTTAATTCAGCCACTTCAAGGAAGAACAAACCACAGTAAGTTCTTCTGCGATTTAGTTCCACGACACTTGGGAGGAACTTGAAAAAATTGGCCAATTTTTTCAAATTGCAATCCATTTCCATCCTGGCCATCTGTAGCCAAAGATAACAAATTCTAGCTTCTGTGCACCAGTAGGGTATTTGTTAACAAAACTGGACCATTATTTTTAGATTTCTATTGAAACAAATATGTTTTATTTTTGCTTTTCAAAGTGATACTAAAAATAGCTGACATGGCCCCTTTAAAAAATATGTAACGGCATTTTGGAAATATTTTTCTTTATGCTTTACTGCTGTTTTGCCTATCATGTCCTTAAAATGATTCTGTTTTGGATTTACTCGAAAACCGTCATATTAATTTTCTTGATACTTCGTCTGCAACTAGTGACACGTGAGTACTACAAAATGTGAAAGTTTCATTATGAAGTGTCTGACTCGATTTTGAGAAAAACCGACATTGTTTAGAACAACTAGCCTCCTTAAGGTGGCTCCCAACAGTTTCCAGCACTTTCCAAGACTTAGAATTTGATGGGTCATTAAAACCACTCTTTATCAGTTGATGCTACAATCATGATATCAAACGAATGCCCAATGATTGGTGAACACTTACTACTTACTTATCCTTTTCGGGCCCACGAGGACTCTTGAGGCCGGCGAGAAGATTGCGCCACCTATCCCGGTTTGCCGCCGATGCGACAGCAGCCTCCCATGATTTCCAACCCAGCTGATTTCTTTATTTCTCCACAGTTCGTCTCCACGTTTCCCTCGGCCGGCCTCGCTTCCTCTTACCTTCGGGTGCCCACGTAAGTGCAGTCCTCGAGATGCTACCATGACTTTTCCTCAAAACGTGACCTATCCAACGCCACCTTCTCACTCGCATGAGGGTTGACACTGGTATGCTCCCTGTTGCTTCATACAGCTCTTCGTTGCTCAGATGGTTCGGCCAGAATCTCCTTAATACTCTCCTCAAGCATGTGCGATGAAATACATCAAGTTTGTTAAGATCAGTTGTTGTCACTCTCCACATTGCAGCCCCATACAGTAACACAGACAGCACATTGGAGTTCAGGATACGCAGCTTGGTCTTGTTGCTGAGTCTCCGTGACCTCCAGATGCTCTGTAGTCTGGTAAATGCATTCCTGGCTACTGCTAATCGCCTCTTGATGTCTGCTTCTGTGCCTCCATGTTTGTCTAGTACCGATCCTAGGTATACAAAGGATTCCACGTCCTCTACACCCTTTCCTTCTACCTTGATGTTGTCTGTGCATCTGTGGTTCATTCTAAGCGTCTTTGTTTTGCGTGGGTTGATATTAAGACCCACAATACCGGCGATGTCCACTAGTCTTCTCCTGTAGATCAGCAAATCTGCTTGAGAGAAGAGCCACATCATCAGCATAGTCCAGGTCTTCTAGAACCGATGTGAGCTTCCATCTCAAGCCGCGTTTTCTATCGTTTGTGTGCCGCATGACCCAGTCCATGATCAGGACAAAGATGAAGCCAGACATCACACACCCTTGCCGCACGCCGCTCTTCACTTCAAACCAACTGGAGTACCTTCCACCTTTTATAACACAGCTTGAGCTCTGATAGTAAAGTGCCTTGAACGTCCTGATAAAAATGTCAGGGATGCCGTACTGTCCCATTATGTCCCAAAGTCGCTCTCTGATTATGCAATCAAACGCCTTCGAAAAGTCAACAAAGTTAACGTACACAGGTGCTTGCCATTCCTGGCACTGCTCGAGGATGTTCCTCAAAGCAAAGATTTGCTCAGAGGTTCCCCTTCCAGATCGAAATCCTGCCTGCTCCTGTCTAATCATTTCGTCCACACCACTCTTTACTCTGTCAATGAGGATCCTGCACAAGATTTTACTTGGTACGGAGAGTAGGGATATGCCGCGATAGTTATCACACTGAGTGAGGTCTCCTTTCTTCGGCACTTTCACTATGAGTGACTTCTTCCAGTCTTCTGGTACACGTTGTTCTTTCCAGATGGAGTTGAGAAGTACTAAAAGTAAGTATAATTGCTTCACAGCATCGCTCTCAGAGCACTTGAGCATCTCAGCACTGATGGCATCCATCCCCGGACTCTTGCCATTCTTCAGACGATGGATAGCTCTCTTGATCTCAGCAATTGATATGTCTCCCGTGTCAATGCTTGTGATGACTTCAGGTGCTCAATCCATTTCTGGCAGTGGTATATCAGGCCGTGGTACATTCAAAACTCCCTCAAAGTGTTCCCTCCACCTCTCTAAGACTTCATCTTCATTTACAAGTCGCTTACCCTCCTTATCTTTGATGGTAGTCATGTTCCTTCCTTGTCCGGCTATCTTTCTAGTAAGCTGGTACAGGTCACCACTGCAGTTGTTTCTGGCTGCTATTTCAGCTTCTTCTGCTAAGTTGTTAAGCCTTCTCCGCTTGTCTGCACGGGCGCTGGCCTTCGCCTCTTTATCCTTCACTGCATAAGCAGCAGTGGCTCTTTCCTTCAGGCGGGCAGACCTTGCACTTCCTATCTTCTCCTTTAACCTTCGTCGTTCTTCAATCTTCCTGTAGGTCTCTCCACTGATCCAATCATTCTTCACTCTTCTCTTCTCACCCAGCACCTTTCCGGCACTTTCGTCGTAGACCTTCTTGAATTGTCCCCACCTATCTTCAATATCTTCTACGTCATCCGCTGCCAACACCTGGAATCGGTTGCTTACTTCCAGGCGAAATACCTCTTTGACACAGGGTCTCGAAGCTTCGTGGTATCGAAGATAGTCCTTTCCTTGCTCTTTCTCTTTGTGCTACATAGCTTTAGCCTAACCTTTCCCATCACCATGTGATGGTCCGAGTTGGCATCAGCCCCTCTCATTGCTCGGGTATCCATCAGTGAACCTCTGTACCGACCATTGATGACAATATGGTCGATCTGATTGTGATCTCTCGTATTCGGGGAGGTCCATGTGATCTTATGAATGTCTCTATGCTTGAATAGAGAGCCTCCAATCACCAAGTCATTGTTGCCACAGAAAGTTGCCAACCTCTCTCCATTCTCGTTCATCGTTCCAAGTCCATGTTGTGCCATCACCTTCTCCTATCCTTCATTGTCCTCTCCAATTTTGGCGTTCAGGTCTCCCATCACAATCAATACATCATGCCTAGGTGTTGTTTCTACCTCCCGCTGCAGCAGCTCATAGAATTCTTCCTTAGATTCGTCCTCGGCGTCATTGGTAGGCGCGTACACTTGGATGACAGTGAGTTTTGCAAAGCGTGAGTTGAAGCGTGCGCTCATGATTGGTGAACACGTTGTAATCATTTTTGTGTCACAATATGTTACTATAGGAACAGTATAACGTGCTGAAAACACCCTTAATTTTAGCTTTAAGTGTCAATAACTCAAAAATGACTCGGTGAACCCCATTTTTATTGTCGAATTTTGATCAGTAGGATAAGATGCGACTTTTGGCAAAGTTTAAAAAAATTCTGTAGGTGGGGTTCAGAGCCACCTTAAATTTTCGAAAATTTAAGGTGGCTCTAAACCCTACCTACAGAATTTTTTAAAACTTTGCCAAAAGTTGCATCTTATCCTACTAATCAAAATTCGAGAATAAAAAATGGGGTTCACCGAGTCATTTTTGAGTTATTGACACTTAAATCTAAAATTAAGGGTGTTTTCAGCACGTTATACTGTTGCTATAGTAACATATTGTGTCACGAAAATGACAACAACGTGTTCACCAATCATTGGGCATTCGTTTGATATCACGATTGTAGCATCAACTGATAAAGAGTGGTTATAATGACCCATCAAATTCTAAATCTTGAAAAGTGCTGGAAACTGTTGGGAGCCGCCTTAAATGAGGAAAATGTCTGTTTTGATCTGAAAGTTTTTATACGCTACAAAATTACAAAATGTACGGGTGATGTTCAAATACCTAGTCTGTTGTGATGTTATTTCGTCAAGTCTCTCGTGTTGTTGATTGTACCAAGTCTATTCTTGCTTTTTACATGACGTCATAAAAATTGAAAAATCTGAACTATACATCCTACAAAGCTGTTTCTAACACGGTATGTGAATACTAGTGCTACAATCTTTCAAAAACTGCTCAGAGTAAACATGTTTCGATCATGATTTGCGCAATGCATGCGCCGCCAGATGTGAACACTTGTCATAGTCAAACGTGTTTCATTCGTGATCAGACTAACATGCTACGCCCTAGTTTGAAAAATTAACACAATTGATACTTAACGCGCACAACTAAACACACCCTAAAATTTTTACCAAAAATTCGCTTTGTTTACTGTAACTTGTAATCCCCAGCGTCACAAATAAATCGAACAAAATGGTCTACTACCTCATCAAAGCAGAGACATTTTTCCTAAGACACACAAAATGGTTCATGATATTCACTGAGACATCCCTTATTGAAGACAGTAAAAACTCCATTCTTGTCAATTTCCTCTGAGAAATCGTTTTGTAACGTAAAATCCTTTTCTAAACACTGGCAAGCCATGTTGAATTGCATATCCTAACGGCTATTACTGACCAATCGTTTAAAACCATTGAAATCTAGTCTTAACTGAAAATCCGGACATAGCAAAAAAAGGTTATCATTTTACAGAAAAACTTAACAGGGATTCGATATTCACGAATAAATTGTTCCATAAATACATTCCTTATTGACTACTTACTTTTTGCATTGTTAGAGCAAAAAGAACATTACATTTATAAAGAAATATATTGAACTTGAGAGAGGTCTTAAACAAGGAATGAGCCATGCCTTAACACGAGTGTAAACAGTAAAATGAGTCTTGCTTATACTCCTACTTAAATTCTTAGTGAAAACCGTGAAAAAACTATTAGTGTCGTCTCTCCTCGATTTAATTTATTAACGACCTTACTGACAACGTTCAAACACTGAGAGTTTACGACGCTACCTTTAATATTAATTCTTAATTGCCTAACTGGCTCCTAAATATTTATATAGCGTTGATATTCTCTTAACTGATGTATGGATAAACAATGCAGTTATTCGATTTCGAGCTTTCATTCTCTTCGTTCTATCCGGCATTTATCAGATCGTACTAGAGTTCGCTCGTTATACACGGCGGCGAAGTTTGTTATATCTGTGTTGCACTTTATCTCGACCGAATTAAAAATTTTTTTTCAAATTTGGTAGCGATGAAAAAAATTGCTGCGCTTAAAGTAAAACTAAGTTTCTCTACCTCTTCCTTGCTTAAGTTGATTGTCTTTCTTTCTTCCTTGCTTGATTCTGACATCAAGTTTTCTTGTACACTGCATCCTGCATAGAAATAAAATATAAAATATATCAATGAAGGCCATTACGTTTTGACTATCGAAAAGGTAGACACGAAAATGGGGTTTTCTTGATCAAGCCTTCCGAGCGCTAGCCTTTCGTCAGAGTTAATCACAATGGTTGGCGCTTTACGAATGATAAGGAATGCGAATCAAGAAGCTGAGGGTTTCGTCAGAGCGAATAACGTAGCTACTATAGCCGGCTCGATATGTCAGCTTTTGAATCTCTTGCCGGTGGCCAATTTATCTTATCATCACAGTTAAGGTGGTTCCCAACAGTTTCCAGCTGCACTTTCCAAGACTTACATTTTGATGGGTCATTAAAACCCGCACTCTGTATCAGTTGGTGCTACAATCATGATAACAAACGAATGCCCAATGATTGGTGAACACGTTGTTATCATTTTTGTGACATAATTTGATTGTAAATTATACAACCTGCCTTGATTAGCTTTGCTATATGCGGGTTGTATATTTCTCTAATTTGTTAAATTTAAATTATTGAAATAAATGATGATGATGATGATGATAGCAACAGTATAACGTGCTGAAAACACCCTTAATTTTAGCTTTAAGTGTTAATAACTCAAAAATGACTCGGTGAACCCCATTTTTTATTGTCGAAATTTGATCAGTAGGATAAGAGGCAACTTTTGACAAAGTTTAAAAAAATTGTGTAGGTGGGGTTCAGAGCCACCTTATATTTTCGAAAATTTAAAGTGGCTCTGAACTCCACCTACAGAATTTTTTAAAACTTTGCCAAAAGTTGCATCTTATCCTACTGATCAAAATTGGACAATAGAAAATGGGGTTCACTGAGTCATTTTTGAGTAAATAACACTTAAAGCTAAAATTAAGGGTATTTTTAGCACGTTATACTGTTCCTATAGTAACATATTGTGTCACAAAAATGATAACAACGTGTTCACCAATCATTGGGCATTCATTTGACATCATGATTGTAGCATCAACTGATAAAGAGTGGTTTTAATGACCCATCAAATTCTAAGTCTTAAAAAGTGCTGGAAACTGTTGGGAGCCACCTTAAGAAAAGTTAAAACACATTTTCGTTTTTCACTTCCCCACTGCATCACCACAGTTTATTTAGAAAATAACCCTTTTTTATCAAGAAGATAAAGCGGGTACATTTTTAAGTATTCCTACTAAACCACAGACAAGTTAAGTTTATTTTGTGAGATATGTGCCTTTGAAGCCAATGCGCGAAAGAAGTCGCAAAAATCAATACGTCTGCGAAGAATCTATACCATTTAAGACAGCACATCTTGTATAAACTGTGTTTTACTTTCAGCCCGAGAACTGTTTTGTTCGTTAACAAAACCAAAAAAAAAATACCGGAAGTTAAAGTTTATAAATCAACTCACCTCTTCAAACATTATCATGTCGAAGTTTGATGGAAGCTCTGCTGTGTTTCCTCATTTCTGTGTTTAACCTAACAAAAGAAAATTATCATCTTAGTATACGTATTCGCTGGGTAATGTGTCTAAAGATTCGCAGGCCAAAAGCTTAACAGGACTAAAGGCCCCCCCCCCCCCCCCCCCCCCGCCCCCCACAATACCCCTTTCCAAATTTCTTTCAAGGGAAATTTGTTGCCTTGATCTTAAACACTGATATTTACTGTGACAAAATATATGGTCTTTTACACATTTTTGCAGACTACTATTAGTCTCTCGTTTCTCAGGGATAGTCGCGAGGCTGAAACACGCGCATGAGTCACGTCTTCTCGTTGGAGGCGATTTTCAAGCAGAGTTGTGGTCAGTTTTTTACCCATCGAAAGTCGCGCGAGTAAAACACGCGCGTGAGTCGCATCATTTCAGGACAGGCGATTTTTTTCGCGCTGTCGCGTGTTTTGCTCGCTCGACTATCCCTGAAAGTTATACGAAACTATTTGTTGTCTTTTTAAGACAGGAACCAATAAGGTATACATCTGATCATGAAGAGTTTCGAGATCTCACCTCCTGAAACAATAAATGATGAAGTTGATGGTATTTGCCACATTCTTCCATTCCACGTCTGACATTTACCTGGAGATCGAGGGAGAGAGAGAGATGAATTAGTGTTATTGTGATTATTGTTATTTTGTTGTTAGGTCATTTTCTCTGAAACATAAGCCAACAACAACAACAGCAGTTTATTCTTTGTACAATAACACAAAAGTTAGGTGGTTTGATTTGCCCTGCAAATAGCTGGAAAGCTAATCGTGGCGGGGCAAAACAAGTACATGAATAACACAAATCATCTAATAAAATCAAAACCTGATACTATTACAATTACAAAGCCTTGCAGATTGCACTAAAAAATAAATAAAACACAACGGCGCTTATGATTAAGATCGTTATGTCGCTAGTGGGTACCAAGCTCCCGCTCCTTACTTGTCCGTGTAATAGGAGCACAAAAACAGCTTTGCACTTTTGCTGTTCCAAAATATGAAGCAATATCGGGAAAAAAGAAAAGAAAAAAGAAAAGCGATTATTCTTATAATTAATACGTACCTCAGGAAACGTGTGCGTGAAGAATCACAAGGCCGCGAAAGACCGTAGAGTCTTGATGTTCAGAACTCGCTCTTTCTAAATCAAACTTGCGCTTGCATGCTACCTAAAGAAACGATACAAAAGGAAATAGGCATTAAATTATTTAAAAAACAACAACAACAACAACAACAACAACAACGCTCGTGCTGACCCAGTGGGCTAAAACCACACAAAAAATGACTTAAAATTTTTAAAAGCCGTTTGTTAAAAGTAAAATTATAAATAACAAACTGCGATTTATTTTGCCTTTTCTTTCACATTAGCAATACATCAAATACTGTGTACGTAACAAAATTGTTGTATATCGCGTCAGCAACAACAACAACAACAACAACGATCGTGCTGACCCAGTGGGCTAAAACCACAAAAAAATGACTTAATTTTTTAAAAGCCGTTTGTTAAAAGTAAAATTACAAATAACAAACTGCGATTTGTTTTGCCTTTCCTTTTACATTAGCAACACATCAAATACTGTGTAACAAAATTGCTGTATATCGCGTCAGCCCGGTTTGTGTGTATCTCTAACTATATACACTTGTTATTGTAAATGAACGCTAACCAATTTGAATCAATGCTTAACCCTAAATATACTGTAAATCAGTCCTACAGTCTTTAGGGTTAAGCACTGATTCAAATTGGTTAGCTTTTATTTACTGTTGTGGGCGAGAAACAATATTCGGCGTTTGGCGTTCGGCAAATTATACCCCTGACGCTAATTATTTGATGTACACGAGTCGATTAGAGGCAACTGACAAAAATGGAAGCTGAAATTTTATTTGCGGAATAACTAAGTCGTATCTTATCAGCGTCCAGTGTAAATTGACCAGAATAAAATTGCTGTATATGGCGTCCAGTCTATGTGTCTCTCATGCAAACCATATACAACGGTTGTATAATGCACAGTTATGGCGGCTGAAATGTTAGTTGCAGACTGGCAAGGTAGATTCTTGTTTGCGTCGAGTGTGAGTTGGACCATCTGACCGTTCATATATTAAGCCATTGCTTCATATAACAACCCTCAATAAATGCTGCGAGAAATCTATATAATATATTTCTTACCTAAACAACGTCCTTGTAGAATTCGTTTCAAAGTTATCGTCATTCATCCACGTGTTGACAAATGCTCGCTTCAGAAACAATGTACTGGTCTGTATTTTGAGGCAGATAACTTTGTTCTCATCTCGAACAACATTAAAGTTATTAAAGTTTCGTTTGCAATCTAGAGTTCTGTCAGGATCAATATAACTCCTTCAATTTCCTTCGCTTTCGTCGTGGCGAAGGTGCGAAGGAAAAAAATGAACATTGAATAATTAATTAATTCACTATTTGCAATTCAAATAAGAATATATTTTTAAAAACATTTTCAACAGTTGGAAGCAATTATTCAGAAAAACATGTTTCCGCGTAGATAATATTTAGAAAAAAACGTACACAGTTTTAAAAGCTCGTGGTTTTGTTCTCGCCATTTTTTCGTTTTTGTTCCCGCCTTTTAAAGGAAGGCAAACACGAAAAGATGGAAATAATTTTCCCCCAAACTTTTTAGCTATATATTTAAAAGCTGTAATCGTAGATACCCTTGACTAATATAGCCAAACTCAACTTAACATAGTCTCACAAGACTTGTTCTAAATAGGCTATCTATATATGAAAATAGAACTCAAAACTGCAAAAGACCGCAAACGATAATGTTGTAAACGATCTCAACGTTTGCTTTAAGTTACTATATAAGGTCACTTGTGTATATTTTTCGAATTTCAAATTGTAACGTTTCTTATTATTTCTTAACGTTTTTACGTTTTAAGTAGGCTTCTTCTTCTTATTATTATTATAGTATCCTATTGCAACTCCACGTTTAAGTTGTAATGTTTTTTGCCTATAGAGTCAAAACCTGTAAGACCCTGAAGAAGAAAGGCTGTGCCTTTCGAAATATTGGATTCAAATACAATTTCCGTACCGTTTAATCAGCCTTGCTTTTATATCATACTGTTTCATTTTTACGCTGATTAGATCCTTCACTTCAGGATCCGGTGCTTCTATTTTGTTACGGTGGTCCTTGCAAACACAGTTACGTTTTTGTAAACGATACGTAGGATCTACGAAAGACCTAATCAGCCAAAAAATGAACAAATATAACCGACAAACTGCAACGCTGATCTGACTACGTAAAAAAGTAGATTTTGCGAGACACCAATACGACAGAAACCGACAGTTTGTCGGTTATCTATATATGTACGAATATAGCCGCATTTCCTCGCTTCCAGCCGCTTTTTACTGCAGAAGGAGAGGGAGAGAGCTGCTAAACCTTTTTATGAAATGTCTCCGTGAAACCCAATAACCCCCCCCCCCCTCGCCCCACCTCCCTTTCCATCCAAATTTACCGAAAAATACCTCTTTACTTTTTAATTAATGGCTATGTTGTTTTGTTTGTTAAAGGAAGCCATCATATACTTTGGACAGAACAAATGGACGATTTCTGGCCATGTGTTGGGATGACTGTGCGCGTGCAATGCGTCATAACTTAGGAAACAGGCCGTTTACTATCGCAAAATTAAAGCATTTTTGTTAAAACCAGATAAAAACTCAACATTAAAAAAAAAATACAGTAAGATATTAAAAAACTAGATAAAACTAGATAACGTTTTTTCCTTTAAAATCCAGCACTTAAACCCCCTCCCTCTGGGGCGGGAACTACCATATAAAAATGGAGGAGGTGCTAATAGTTCCTTTACGGGGTCAAAATTTGTAGATTGGTTCCGTTTAGGGTGCTAAAATCTAAAATGACCACCGTTAGAATTATCGCGGTACAGTCAACTCTCTCTTAACGGACACCTCTATAAGACGGACACCTCTATAAGACGGACACCTCTGTAAGACGGACACGTGGTGTTGGTCCCTGCCGTTTAACAGTCATTTTACGGTAACTAAACTCTCTAAATGACGGACACCTCTCTAATACGGACAACGGACACTTTGAAACCGTCAACGGACACTTGAGAAGTACCTTTTTTTAGTGAAAAAACTTCAAAACGGAAATGCCTTTTAACTCGTATCTACTTCAAATGGATGTATCTGGCACTGTAAATTCGATGTAAATGTTAAGAAAGCTATGTTTTTGTCCCCCTTTAAGGCGGGACTCAACCTAAATTTCAATGAAATTTGATTTAAGAGGTTTAAAGAAAGGATAGAGGAAAGAAAATAATTTTTGGAACACCAACAGACTGTTGATACCCACGTAAGAGCACCCCAGGTTGCTAGTGGACTAACTTGGTGTCCGTCTATTAATTATTAACTACTAATTATAATTTTAAAACTTCTCTAAATCTTCAATATTTCTTATTTTTCTTAATTTTACCAATCCTTCTAGAAAAACTATCTCCTCCCAAACTTATCCAAAAATTCACAAAACACCCCACAACAATAGATTCACGGGATGAGCATAGAGTTTTTGGATTGCTTGAAACGTGAACGAGATATTTCCATTTAAGCCATGTCAAGTGGCGGGAAAATGGCGTTTAGGTTAAGTCCCGCCTTAAGACGGACAGTTGGGGCCGGTCCCGACGGTGTCCGTCTTAGACAGGGTTGACTGTATACCTCAGTTTGGATATTGAGCGGAAAAATATCACAGGAACTATATGTCAGTCAACTGGTTTTTATCGTTGTCTTATTTATCCAAATTGTCAAAGTGGTATTTCATGTGTTGTTTTGCCCATCAAACAAGATTCTGGTACCTTTTTATAGGGTGTTTGGAACTAGACAGCGCAACCTTCGGAAAGGTATGCTCATAGCGGTTATCCACCAAATGGCAGGAACGTTAGGGACACAAGCGAAAACTGCGAACTTTCGATTGTTAACTAAAACATTTGTCACCTCAATGGTAAGAGCTTTGGGGATGCGCGTTCTCTATAAACGACCCTGAGATTTATAGGAGAAATTATAAAGAGAACAAATGATTTAACTACGTACTGTCAGTTTGGCTAATAAAGACAAAGACAACTGTCCACGATTTCTACTCCACCGTTAGTTAATATGTACGCGTTTTAAACGCAACATTTTGTTTGGGCAAAAACATTTCGTTAAAATCGTCTGCGCGCTTTATTACACGATGTTAAAATGGAAGAGACTAAAAAGCACACATATCACATGTCCCAAGGCGCTTTACATACACTTATGAGAATGAGATCGGACGTCAGCTTATGAAGGCGCCTCAGGCAACCACTATCGGTCCATTGTTGATCTCATCTCCCCCACCCCACCCAAGAACGAACAATGTATGGCACTGAGGGTGGTCACAGTCAGGGTTTTGTTACGTCCTCAGTGGTTCTTTTACGTCCCCATCGGAGACGGGACCGCCATTTCTACGCGGTCATCCGAGCCACGATGATGATGATGATGCAGATGTCATTGCAAACTAAGGCAGCACCTCAAATATTTGGCGAATTGCTGATAAAATAAAAACGCTTTTCTGATGCAGATTCAATATTTCCAGCCCCTTACGTTTGGAATGTTCTTCCATTGTTCTCTGAAAAAATTTTGTGAGGACAAAGCTCACCAAAATGCAACCTTTGATTATTTATAACTATAATTTTAAAACTTGAGGACAATCATTCCAAACGTAGAAGGTAAAATATACCTAATTCAATAAAGGTTCCTTTGGCAATTGGTTATTGGTAATAGACCATTTCCGAGTTGCCTTTAGCCTCTCTATCAAAGCGAGGCTAGGTGCTCAACCTTTCATATGAAAATGAGTTTTCATTCACATGCAAATAAACTATAAGCTAGTAAAGAAGTATTTTTTCGTTTGTCTCACGATGTAGTCACTTCCGATGTGGATCGCGACGTTTCGACTGCATACTGCTAGTCTTCTTCAGGCGATGGGGTCGACTGGTTACGCGTCACCTTATGAAGCACGATGTTCTGCTGTGATTGGTTGGTTTTCAACAGCTGTGACTGGCGCATTTTGATCCTCGTTGTTTCGGCGAATTGTTCCCTCGGCGGTCCGTAGTCGTACGGCTCTCCTGTTGTTGTGTTTCTTCATCGTGGGCATCCATGCTTCTGGAATGTCTATCCCACTGTCCCTGTTGATGTTGTTAGAGTTAAGTCTTATGTGGATCGCCTCTTTGACCCTGCGTGTGTACCAATGAGGATCACGATCAATAAACTTTACTTCATTCCAAAGCGGGTGGTGTCCGGTGTTGTTGGCGTGCTCTGAAACGGCGGAGGTCTGGGTACGGGCGAATCGGATGTCTCGGTCATGCTCTTTTTTTCTGTCTTGCATAGGTCTTCCAGTCTCGTTTCAGAGCACGCCAACAACACCGGACACCACCCGCTTTGGAATGAAGTAAAGTTTATTGATCGTGATCCTCATTGGTACACACGCAGGGTCAAAGAGGCGATCCACATAAGACTTAACTCTAACAACATCAACAGGGACAGTGGAATAGACATTCCAGAAGCATGGATGCCCACGATCAAGAAACACAACAACAGGAGAGCCGTACGACTACGGACCGCCGAGGGAACAATTCGCCGAAACAACGAAGATCAAAATGCGCCAGTCACAGCTGTTGAAAACCAACCAATCACAGCAGAACATCGTGCTTCATAAGGTGACGCGTAACCAGTCGACCCCATCGCCTGAAGAAGACTAGCAGTATGCAGTCGAAACGTCGCGATCCACATCAGAAGTGACTACATCGTGAGACAAACGAAAAAATACTTCTTTACTAGTGTGTTCACCACGATGAACAACAACAACCCTTTTTACGAAACTATAAGCTATTAGCTATATTAGCTTATTAGCTATTTTCCTCTGCTATTCTGATTGGTTAAGCACGGACATTTCCTAAAATTTATCTGACGCAAATGAATTTTCTTTATTTTAATAATGAAATATAATTATTAACCATCAGCTTCTCCTCTATTCTTGAAATCAAAGACATTCTATGTGGGAAGAGCCAATGCCGCAGAACAATGATGTTTGCTATCGTTCTTATGTGGAGCATTACTTAAGTGTCAACCATATTTTCGGAACCAGAATTTAAACCCAGGCCTTAAGGTGGCTCCATATAGTTTTTTGGCGCGCGAGGCATGGGCACGAAAATGGCGCAAGCGCGCGTTTGTTTTATTTTGATGACGTCACGAAAATAAAGCGGTTTTTATGGTAACTAAAACGTTCATTGCGCGCATTTTACACGGTGAATTTTTATAAAAATTGACAAATTTGTAGGATTTTCTTTGTTCTCAATCACTAAAAAAAGGCAACCATTTTTGTACATACACAAACCCAATAAACGTAAAAAACGAAAAGTGAGTAAATTTCAGAAAATTATGTACCGATTTTTTTTGGCTTTGTTAGATTAGACTTAAGCCCTGGCTACACGTTCTAACATTGTTATATAACATTGTTTGGTTCAACAATATTAGAACGTGTAGTCGGCATGTTAGATGACGTTTGTCTAACATTTTTTGTTAGAAGAAGTGTTTGATCGAAATCAAAACATTCTTCTAACAAAAAATGTCAGACAAACGTCATCTAACATGCCGGCTACACAATGTTATATAACAATGTTAGAACGTGTAGCCGGGGCTTCACAGAATGTTTCTTCTGTATCACCAAAAATCGTGAATTTTTACCTTGTAAAAACCGAGAAAATCCGTTGAGAAGTTTGCCACCCTTGAACAACAATCCCAACAATTCAATCATTGGTTACCATGGTAACGAGACAAGACTGCCAGATTAGACTTCTCCGTAAACGAGAAAGCCTAAGCTACGTTTTTGTGTACATTACGCCTAGCATCGCGAAACAAAACTCTCGAAAGACAGCAATAAGATCGTATGTATTTTATTTGGAAGACTGGCCAATAACTATATGGAGCCACCTAAAACTGCTAGACAATCGTTAGAATCATTGCATAAAGCCACGGAGCTCTGTACTTTTCTTTACTCAACAAGAGGCTCCAAGCAGCCTATACTCATGCACATGCGTAAGAAAGTTTTATGATATATTTAAACAAGATAAGATGTCCGACATGGAGAAGAGTAACTCCTTTCATCCAGTCATCGTTCCTGCAAACCACGTTGTTTACTATTGATTGTTTTGGAAATGAAGGCTGTACCACAATGAAGCCAGTGATTCTTCTAAGTCTTATATATACCAAACGTGAACATTACTAATGAAAGTAGGGTTGAAGGAGACGCTGTCGTGACACTTAATTAACGCTCTTTTACCGGAAGTGAGAGTAGCCGGAAGTCACTAAACAGGAGGTGTAGTGGCAAAGCTATGGACCTATATGCGTGCATAAATTTGCATGCAAAATCGTGACAAAAAAATAAAAATAATAATAATAACTTGAAAAACGGAGCCGAAACCTTACCTCATGCCGCTTCGCGCATGAGAAATCAGGTGTTTTCATCTAAGTCATATCAAAATTTAGAAGCATTAAAAAAGCAGATTTAGACTCCAAACTGTTTACAGACTTGTAGAGAGTTTAAAACTACACATTTGGGCCACATTTTGAAGCGCAAGAGCATTTCGTTCAAGAGTTATAGGCGAAAGAGTGAAATACATTTTTAGTAAGAAATGTAAGGAGCGGCCATTTTGGTGCCCCTGAGTAACTTGGCGGCCAAAACTTCAAAGTATTTGGGCGCTTACCATTTGTCAAAACTAGCCGGCCCGACCGCTCAATTTGTAAATATTATTCCATTATTTTCTAGAACTGGTCGGCCAGACTGGTAAATTTGGATCTAGTATGCACATCCTTTTGATGTTCACAGCTTATCTGAAATAGCGTGACGAATTGCGTGACACATTTAAAATATTTAAAAGTCGGAAGCAAAACATCGTTAAAACCTGAAACGTTTTCTGAAGGATTGTAACACTGGTACCCACATACCATGGATGTTAGAAACAGCTTTGTGGAGATGTATAGTTTAGAGTTTAGACTCTAAAGGAAATAAATATGGGAAAACATGACACTTGTTTATCTTCAGCGACTAAAGTGCTCGACGAAACAATGCCAATCTCCAAAGAATTTAACATGCAAAAGGAAAGAGATGGAATACAAGACCGAAGGCAAGCCATTGCAGGTCTTCTTGCGATTGGTTTACAGTGGCTCAATGAACGACCTCACCCGGAAATTAGAATTTTTTTTTCTGTTAGCAATTACCAGCTAATGTGTAATAGCTTTATAGGTAAACACCTGATTGTATGGTTACAAAGGCCAGGGTCATTGGACAGCTTTGCACTCCCAAGCGCAAAAATACTGCCTCGTGCTTACCAAAAACGAACAAACACGAGAAGAGACAAGTTGGATAGTCCACACTGAATTTAATTAGAAAATTTACTTTACTTTAGAACTGTAAAAAATATAACATATATTTTTTTTTAAAAACTATAAA
The DNA here is from genome assembly GCA_022457155.1 of Cladopsammia gracilis. Classification (NCBI taxonomy): domain Eukaryota; kingdom Metazoa; phylum Cnidaria; class Anthozoa; order Scleractinia; family Dendrophylliidae; genus Cladopsammia; species Cladopsammia gracilis. The sequence goes on along the minus strand of JAJGOT010000255.1, from coordinate 1,074,373 downwards.
GCAGTAAAACTTTTACTATTACAGTGTAAAGCATTCGTCTTCTGACAAAACAGCAGTAGCTTGTGATCTAAGCGGAGCCTGTTCAAAGGCTAAAACAGCAGTTGCAAAGTGAACATTTAACTATTTGTTCACTTGTAAGGACACCCTCCTAGGTACAAATTTCCAGTCATCATGAGAGGTTTGGCGAGAGGAAGCTTCTTGGGTTTTTGACCAGGATCCTTGGACACCAGGTTACGCATGCACCCTGTGTAACTTTCAGTGACTGTAACGCCCTTAGCCTTCTCACCATCTGCAGAACAAAACAAGACTTTCAGTGAACAATGCCTTGCGCAGCCAAAGACAACAACAGTTTCAATGCACTAAAACAGTAATTGTTCACAATATTTGACCACTATTTTTAGATTTCTTTTGATAGAAATACGTTCTCTGGCTATTACAATAGGCGACATTGCGGCCCTAAAAGTGTTGTATACGAGTAAACAAACACAACAAACAATTATGGAGTCTCCACTACGCCAGAAACTTTTCTTTACAACAACCGGCATTAAAGCACAATCTGCTTATAATTAAAGGGTCACCATACAAGTAAATTGCGCATGGCAATCAATCTGTATTACAGCACACAACAGACGCACGCAATCCAATGAACCAATCAGAACTCGAAGCAAACTGCCAAGCGCGGGAAAACGCGTGCAATCAGGACACGATTGGTTTTGTTTTTACTTCTGATTGGTTGAGAAGGTGGCGCGAGATATTTTTAGCCAATCACAAAGCGTAGCAATGCAAAACAGGCATATATTTATTGCTTTATGGCAAAGTTTAATAAACAAACAAAATCACTTTACTTATAAACCCACCCCACTTCTATGTATCAGAGCGGTTCTCAATTGAGGATCGTAAAACCAAAGTAATCAATCCGGCCAATCACAACAGACTCTGATGAACCAATCAGAAGTCTAAGCAAATACAAGCAGCCGCCGCCAAGCGCGGGAAAACGTCTGTTACTGATTGATTGAGAAAGTGGCGCGAGAGTTTTTAGCCAATCACAAGGCGAAGCAATGCAAAACCAAAGCAATCTAGAATTTACATTTGACACTCAATTAAAAATCACTCCAGTAAATGGACTGAGTGGTTCACTATTGTAACACTTTGTAAATGACTAAGTTACACGAGTAACTATGAACAGGATTATGGCTCCTACTGTCAATTTTGTGATACATAATACAAAGCAATGATACATCCTGCTAGTTTACACAAGCAATTTTGTACGCCATTTTTGTCCCAATTTTTAATGAAGTTTTGTCGCCCTCGAGCTGGTGCGCAGGAGTTAACTAGATCGCATGTTTAAGGACTGGTTCCCACTAGCGACGTAATCGGAAGCGGTGCCGGAGTCGGAAGCGTAAGGAGCCTTACGTTCTGGTGGAAATTAAAAAACGGAGTCGCAATCGGAATCTGAAGCTCGACGGAATCGGAAGGATCAGAAGGTTTCCTTTTTCTTCCGACTCCGCTTCTGCTTCCGTCGCTTACTATCCGCTTACGTTGTTTTGATTTCCACTAGATCGTAAGGTTTTTGCGATTCCGATTCCGCTTACGATTCCGCTTACATCGCTTACGTCGCTAGTAGGAACCAAGCTTAAACAGGCCTTAAGCTAAACATAATAATATTTTTATCATTATCTCCATTCCTACCTGGCGCTCCTCCAACATACAGCGGATCGTAGATATCAGCGCTGGTCTGGGCCCCTTTGCTCTCTCCCTCAATCACAGGGTTATCATCCACTTGTATCCGCACAACATTATTATCTTTCCAGACTTTGATTGTGTGCCACTTTCCATCACAGTTCTGAAGAGGATCCTCTGCAACAAACTCCGCTACAAGTTGACCACCGCCATTCTCTACACGGATTATGATCTAAAAGGAAAATTAAACGCACCTCACAGTTACAAGCTGTAATGGCAGCAAGCACCAGGACCTTGTACTCCGACTTGTGTTCGGAACATATCAATAAAAAGCTCCCATGAGCCAACTCGTGAATAAAAACGTTCGTACCCTCCCTTCTCCTGCACGTTTTGCTTCACAAATTAAAAAGGGTTGCTGTTATTTTTTCAGTCCAATATTTAACCCTTTCACTCCTAAGGTCGATTATGGAGACAATCACATGAAGTGTAGTTCTGACTTTAGCCTGTTCAAGGCGTTAAGTTTGTGGCGCGCGAAAGAAAAATCGGGTGCAGGAGAAAAAAAAAACAGGGGAGGCTGGGGAGGCCAGTCTTTCCTCGCGCCGAACCTAGCGCCGCGCGCCGCTTTTCGCTGCTCCCCACAATCTTAACGCCTGGAACAGGCTATTCTGACTTTCGAGTCTGTGGACGAAATCCTATGGTGTGATCATTCAAATGAAACCTCTCTGACGGTACTTTTGCATGGTACAACTTGTTTTTTAATATGTTTGTTTTTGTTTTTCAAAAGGGTTAAACGGCTAAGACTAGCAGGGAATACGCTTGAGGGAAACAGATACCTTAGTATATACTGAAATTCTAATCCCGTTAATCAAACAACGGTGTTCAGATGTAACATGGCATCATCTCGCTTTTAAGATCTTGAATATTTACGATGTTATACAAAAGAACGTTGATTCTTAACAATGGCGGCAACCATATGACGTCATAAAACATCAACATGGTGGCGCGCGGGAAGTTTAAAAGCGAAAATAGACGATACTCATAACAGTTCTTTTGTACACTAAATTACTACTCACATTTCCAAGTTTCATCTCTAAGACCAGGTAGTCTCCTTTTGCATTTTGCGTCGACAACAGAAGTCCAGTGTGTGATGTTGGCTTGATTTCCAGTGAGATTTCCTCAGTCTGACCCACAGTGTATGCCTTTGCTGAAAGAATACAACAGAGCGGTATTCAATTGAGCGTCATAAAACCAAAACCAAAGTTATCTCTCTGGCCAATCAAAACAGACGCAAACAATCCAATGAACCATTTAAAACTCGCAGCTAATACGTGTAGCCAGAGCCAAGCGCGGGAAAACAGCATATCACAACAGATTCAGACAATCTAATTAACCAATCAGAAGTCGAAGCAAATACAAATGGCCGGTTTCAAGCGCGGGAAAACATGCGCAAGCAAGCTGCAATGGCTTTACTTCTGATTGGTTGAGAAAGTGAATGGAGTCTTATTAGCTTATCGCAAAGCGTAGCAATGCGAAACAAAGCAATGGCCCTTATCGTAGATGAGTACGCCACGCCAACGTATCAGCGGTTTCTCGCTTTCTTGACCCTACAGTCTCGTTTTGATGTTTTCGAGAACCTCTTACGACGATGAGCGTAAACATCAAAACGAGACTATAGGGTCAAGAAAGCGAGAAACCGCTGATATGTTGGCGTGGCGTACTCATCTACGATAAGGGCCATTGCAATCGCAAATGCCCCAGCCGTTAAAATAATGATTGCAAAGTTAAGGACAATCAATATTTTAAAGGCTGGCTGTTTTGAAATAATATGCAGGGGCATTTTGGATATATTCTTCTTATTATTTGCTTTATAACTGTTTTGCCTAAAAATCATTTTTGTTTTTCTCAAAAACCGTCTTATAAATTTGCTTGAAACTTCGTCTGCAGCTAGCAATACGTGAGTAGTACAACATTTGAAAGTTTCATTATGAAGTGTCTGACTAGATTTTAAGAAAAACGACATTGTTCACAACAAAGGGCAATAAACTGGCATTGCTATAGTAACTGCTGTCGCTTGGAAACCAGTGACACAAAACTTTGATCACATTTCACAAACTTGGTGAAGTACGAAAGCAATTGAAGCATGTCTTCCCTGCGAAATTTTCTCATCAGCGACACAATCGGAAGGGGAGTCGGAAGCGGAAACATAAGGAGCCCTTACATTCTAGTGTAAATTAAAAAACGAAGTCATGATCAGAATCGGAAGCTCGTCGAAATCAGAATCGGAAGAATCAGAAGGTTTCCTTTTTCTTCCAATTCCGCTTCTGCTGCCGTCTCTTAGGATCTTGTGAAAACAAGCGAACAGAAGCTGAATAGAAAGAATAAACCAATCACAGCGCTCATTCCCAATCCCTGGCGTCCAGTTTTTGAGCAAGAAGGGTGGCGGCCTGCGCAGATGTGAAACTGTCAGAAGCGGTGAGCAAAGGTGAAAGAAGGTCTTCCGTTTCAGCTTCCGTTGTTTGCTTTCCACTAGATCGTAGCTTTCTTGCCATTCCGATTCCGTCGCTAGCGGGAACCAGCCCTTCAGCTCCAGCAAATGAGAGTAATTTCGCTGATTCAAGCTTTAAGGGACACTGTTTTGCCAAAAAAACACAAACATTTCGCTCATCTCTGTTATATCGCTAAATGCCACCAAATATACAACTAAATTGGACAAAAAGATTCTATAGAGCAAAACAGAAGCAGAAGTTTGGAGATAAAGTGCAGGATTACAAGGATGGGAGTGGATTACAGTTCTTCATGTTATATCGCTAAATGCCACCAAATATACAACTAAATTGGACAAAAAGATTGTATAGAGCAAAACAGAAGCAGTAGTTTGGAGATAAAGTGCAGGATTACAAGGATGGAAGTGGATTATCGATTTCGTGTCAGGCGGTCAAGAAATCATAATTGTCATTCTTGAGGAATTTTGATATTTTTAGCCCTTATTTGGTCTCTTTAGCTAATATATTTTTTGCCTTCATTATTTTTGGCGATTTTTTCTTTCTATTTTGAGATAATAAAGCAAGCTTAAAGCAAGCTCCTGGCTATAATCATGAAAACACGATATTTCAGCCGGGACAGTGTCCTATAAGTTGCAGTCCTCGTTTCTATTAATTTGATAATGGCCTTCTTAAATCCTCGCACATCACTCACCAACTTTCAGGTATCCCCCTCCATTTTCAAAGCTGACTCCTGACTCAGGGCTGTCACGGTAACAGTCCTGCGTCTTGTACGGAGCAGTTGGCTGACCAATGTCCACTTTATTCACTGTTACATGCCTGATACATCCTGGGAAACTTATTTGTGAACCAACCTGAAAGTCAGTTACATGAACCACATGCTTCAGCAACAGGCATTTCACTCAACAAACAGCTACTCAAAATAAACCCTTCCCTTGCCCTCCCTTACTACGAAACAAATCCGTCCCTTCCCCTCTCCTAACTACCAAACAGACCCGTCCCTGTCCCTCCCTTACTACGAAACAAACCTGTAACTGTCCCTCCCTTACTACGAAACAAACCTGTCCCTTCCCCTCCCTTACTACGAAACAAACCCGTCCCTTCCCCACCCTTACTACGAAACAAACCCGGCCCTTCCCCTCCTTTACCACAAAACAAACCCGTCCCTTCCTCACCCTTACTACGAAACAAACCCGGCCATTCCCCTTCTTTACCACAAAACAAACCCGTCCCTTCCTCACCCTTACTACGAAACAAACCCATCCCTTCCCCACCCTTACTGCAAAACAGACCCGTCCCTTCCCCACCCTTACTACGAAACAGACCCGGCCCTTCCCCTCCTTTACCACAAAACAAACCCGTCCCTTCCTCACCCTTACTACGAAACAAACCTGTCCCTTTCCCACCCTTACTACGAAACAAACCTGTCCCTTCCCCACTCTTACTAAGAAACAAACCCGTCCCTGTCCCTCCCTTACTACTAAACAGACCGTCCCTGCCCTTCCCTTACTACAAAACAAACCCGTCCCTTCCCCTCCCTTACTACGAAACAAACCCGTCCCTTCCCCACCCTTACTACGAAACAAACCCGTCCCTTCCCCACCCTTACTAAGAAACAAACCCGTCAATTCCCGTTCCTTATTATGAAACACACCTGTCCCTTCCCCACCCTTACAACGAAACAAACCCGTCCCTTCCCCACCCTTACTACGAAACAGACCTGGCCCTTCCTCTCCCTTACTACGAAACAGACCCGTCCCTTCCCCTCCTTTATCATGAAACAAACCCGTCCCTTTCCCTCCTTAACCACGAAACAAACCCGTCCCTTCCCCACCCTTACTATGAAACAGACCCGTCCCTTCCCCTCCCTTACTACGAAACAAACCCGTCCCTTCCCCTCCCTTACTACGAAACAAACCCGTCCCTTCCCCACCTTACTACGAAACAAACCTGTCCCTTCCCCACCCTTACACGAAACAAACCCGTCCCTCTCCCTCCCCTACTAGAAAACAGACCCATCCTTTACCCTCCCTTACTACGTTGGCTTATGCTTATGTCGGGCCCGTTTTTAACGTTCATAAGCGCTGTTTTGCTTATGTGGCTAGTGAAAACTAGGCTTGAGAGCCGGTTCTTTAAGCAAAGTCTAACTTAGACTGCGGTTTAATAGACATTCGCATAAGTTGGTCCTTTTTAGGGTAAATGTCTTTCTAGTAAACTATTTACAGTAAAGAACGTTTAATTATCACGTTTGGCGGAACTGAAATTGGCTTAGACCACGGTTTAGTTTAACACTGTCTAAACTTCGTTTAAATAACTGGCCCTAAGCTTCGATGAATTGAATAAACTAACAGCAGTTGAACTGTACTGACCGGAACTCGTTTGGAATCAAAGCCCTCAGGTACTCCACCTAGATACAGCGTCTCAAGTCCGTTTATATACTTGGGTGTGCCCGTAGCTTTGCCAGAGGCCACTCTTTTGTCATCCACGTAAAGTGTTCCATTGTGTCCTTTCCGTAAAAGCCGCACCTAAGAAATACAAGACTGCCATCAAGAGACTGCTTAAAAAAGCTCACGTAAAGCCTGGTTTCCATATGATTGTTGCGATCGCTGCAATCCGATTGCTGCAAAAAAAGTTGAGCGATCGCTGTGTTGACCAGTTTCCACATGAGCACTGATTTTTTTTCAAAGATCGCAGCGATGTCATGATCTAGAAACCAGCCTACTATTACAAAGGCAAACTTTTCAAGTTTCTGACAATACATATTATCAAAGCTTATAAAATAAAAGAACAAACAGTACATACCGTGTGCCAGATTCCATCGCTGTAAGTTGCTTTTGGAGAAATGAGTTTTAAGATGCCACCTCCTGCACAAAAGCTACAGCCCACTTTACTATCTTCTAAATAACACACTATGAAGTCTAGCTGGGTGGGATTGGCCGTGTATAACATGATGCCATTTGGATTGGAAGCACGGAAATCGAAGATCAATCTGGTGCTGTGAAAATGGGCAAATGCAAACAAACGTCACCTTTAATTTCGATAGAGGACTTCGCGCCTGTTGGGCGATCAAACATGCCACCAAATACAGTGTTTGCATGGAAATCCAGTGTCAAATAATATTGGCAAAATTTTAATTTTCTTACATTTGTGAATTGAAAACTCAGAATATTAGGAAAGAGATTTTACTCATAAAATTTGAGAGATAAAACCCAGTTGAAGTCCACCGAAAAATCTACACAGTCTCATTTCTACATAGTTATATTCCATCCATTTGTACGATTTTCAGTTTCATTGTTCCCTTTTCTCATTAATTTTGTGAGTCTTTAGTAACCTTAAGTGGGTTCAAAAAAAGCATTGATTCCCCAAGGTAATTTTTTATTTTGACTTATCAGGGTTAAAACGTTTTTCACTCAGCTAATCAAAGGCAAAAACAAAACCTTTTTGTACATTTTCCAAACAAACACTTCTTACGTGGGTTAGGCTTCAAATCCCCAGGATTTTGGGAAGGTTAAGAGGTGTTCTGACTTCACCAAATGGTCGTGCTGGCATGGCTTTTTGCCACTGTCCTAAATCAGGACAAAATCTGTATCCAATTTACACATATTCGTGTATTTTCATTATGATTAATTAATGAGTGTTATTACAATCTTTGCCATTATGGTATATTGTTCAGATCATACAGTACAACTAACGAGTGTAAGGAATAAAGCTATGTGTATTCGTGTTTAGCACACAGCAAGTCATACGCATGAATAAAAAAAACAAGATGTTGAAAACTTGATCACTGAGGTGATAAGTATACAAAGATCGAGAAAAAAGAAACGTCTGAACTATCTTTCAATTTTCCCAAAATCAAGCTATGGGGGCCGCCTGGCTTGAAAAGGCTTGGGTGAACACTGCCATTGAGCGCATGAATGGTTTGATTAGAGTATTAGTTAGTAAGAATCAATAATCTTACCTTGAACCGATCAGCTTGTTGATAGGGATGTCTTTCTTTAAGTTAATAGTATAAGCAGCATGACTGTTGACATCCAGACCAAATCCCATCACTCCAGTCAGCTGAGCTGGTTGCTCTGGCATAGGACACATTGGAAGTGCCGTTGTGGGGGCTGGGGTGGTCACAGGTTCTGGAGTTGTTGTGGGGGGAGGGGTGGTCACAGGTTCTGGAGTTGTTGTGGGGGGAGGGGTGGTCACAGGTTCTGGGGTTGTTGTGGGGGCAGGGGTAGTGGACTCCTCAGTTGTGCTAGGGGAGCTGGTAGTCTTCGGACTAGTACTTGGTAACTCTGTCATGGTTGTATCAGGTTCTGTTTTACTTGTGGAACCTTAAAGGAAATTGTCACATTTGTAAATTGGCTCTCTTATGAGCTGTTAACATTACCCAGGCACTGACTGTTAGACTGTCAACAACCTTGCAATCTGATTGGCTAGACTGGGGTGGCATAATTAATAATAATTACAATCCTTGCAATCCGATTGGCTAGACTGGGGTGGCATAATTAATAATAATTATTCCATTTGGCCGCGTGTCTGTTCAGTTATAGATCACAGATGACGTGGTAAGAACAAAAGGTGGCACACGAGCCACAGGCGAGTGTGTCACCCATGTTCTTACCACATTTTGACGTCTTCTGTGATCTATAACTGAACAGACACATGGCCAAATGGAATCTATGTTTTATACAATGAACAGAAAAGTAAAAAGAGTAAAATTACAAACTTGCCTCATAGGGCTCGACTGTTTGAAGATTTGTTCCAGTTTAGGTATTTTTTAAGTCACCAAGAACACTTTTCGACTTGGTTTCTTCTTTTTCTAGCTCGTAAACAGCTCCTGCTAAACCTTTTTTAAGGCTTTCACTTGCTCAATCCAGAATAATCTCGCAAACAATTTCAAAACTGTGCGCCATGTTGGACAAAACAAAGCAAACAATTTTTCTTTGATGTCAGCCTTGTGTCTGTACTCTGATAGATCATAGGCAACGACCAATCACAGAGCGCGTTAAGCATTCAGTACAATTCAGTTCATTGTATAATTTTGTATGGATGGTGCATGTCAAAAACAAAATACAAAATAGGTCACTATGATCTGCGAATTAAAACAAATGGAGTCTTTTGTTTATTTCAAGGCAAATACTAGTCTATTGTAAATCTTGTGGTCTACATGAAATATTCATTCTCACTCTCAACTGGGAGCCATGCCAAACTGAACCATGCAGCTTCACCTTTATTAATAAACTACAACCTCAGGAACACAAAACAAGCAACAACATTAACCAGGACTGCAGCTACAAACCGTGTCAGGACCCACACGGTGGGGTGCCGAAAAAGCCTAAAAACTCGATCCTAATAGACAAACAATTAAGGGTGCTTTCAACCTTCTCGGGAGTCCTTCGGAAAAAAATTCGCAAAGACAGTACACCCGCTAGTTTCAAGAGTAACATGACAAACTATATATTAATAGAAAGCTTAATAAATGTAGTTTTCGATAAAATATAAGTTTAACGACTTTTTCTTTTACAAATGGCCAGGAGTCCATAAACCGCCAAATGACCGAAGGTTGTTGGGTGGGTGGAAGGTCAGGCATTGCGGACGGCAACAAAGAAACTGTACCTCCATTACGCTTCGTGACAGACTTCCAGCTGTGTGTGAGAAAAACATTTTCCGCCTGATTCATTCCAGCTGGCATGCGTTTCTCAAAACTCCCAAAGACATTTCGGGCCCGAAAGCTCCTTTTTAGATTCAGTTTCTAAGGAATGGGGTTGAAGTTTTTTGCCTGCAAACCAGCCCAGCTCATGGAGTAAACGTACGATTTTAATGCTTAACTTTTAAAATTAGCGAAAAACGAATCTTTGTTGCTAAACATTCTGCACATAACAGCGCTTTTCGGGCCCAAAAAAGGTTTCGGGACTTTCGAGAAATGCACGCCAGAGCCGACGAAAAACAGCACTTTTCCTGTCATTGGTTATCATTTGTCTCAAATCTTTGATTTTTCTCCCTGCCCCTCTCACCCGCTCATTCCCAACAATATTGTAGATCACTTACCCAGCTGACCAGGTGGAGGCGGAGTGGGTGTAGTTGGCTTCCTTATAATTAGATCCTTGGGTATTGGTTCCGAGTAATCATCACCATCAAATATGACTGACTTTCTCCCCCGATTTTCCGAAAAATCATATGGCCTGTAATACAGTGATGAAAGTAAGTAACTCATTGTTAATTACCTTTTATAATCAAAGGCTGCTATGAACCAACTTGTGAGTATGAAAAAACCTTCCCTTCCCTTCCCTAGAGGTTTTTCACCACCGGTCCCCACCCCGTGTGTAGCCAGAATGCTCTGTTTCAAGTTGTGAGGATTTTAAAATCATACAGACAACTTAGGTTAACAACATTGAAAGGGAGTAGGGAATACAACTTAAACAAGTAAGAAGTAAGAAGTAAGAACTATAAAATCAAAGTCTTGTTTTGTTTACATAAAATCGTTTTTCAACCTATGTACTGAATGAACAAACACATAAAAATGGACAACACAATCTTCTTTCGAAAAATTTTATTCAAATCTCCAGAAGTTTATGTTTAAAAGAAAAGTGCGAACCATTTCTGCACATCGAGGCTGAGCTGTCTTCAATGAAAGAAATCAAAACGACTGAATTTGAGTACGTTTTATAAACAATTCTCCAAAACTAACGGGAACACAAAGAAAAAGTCAATCACAGATTGATATCTTGTTCATAAAATTCCATCGAAAAATGTCATTTGTTTTACATTTAAGTCCCTCAATTGCTGGAAATTCTTTGCATCTCCACTTCTACAGAGTTCAGTTCTGAAATCCAAAGTGAGAAACATCTTCCCGCATTGCTCCCGCATTGATAAAAACGTATGAAATTCCTGGAAGCAAGAATTTATCCCTGAAAGCTCTTCTTTTTCCACTATAGCGGCTTCTGAATATCCCTTAATTAGTATCCCTGTCTTGAGTAGCAAACCACGAAAAAATGCAGGGAAATAACGACTTTAATTTGGAAACAGTTTTCTCCGCTAAACACAGCAAAATATCAAAAGTATTTACCGAGCTGACGTGACATTCGGCCATGTAGGCGCGTGAAAAACAAACCCTCGCTTTGGTTTGAAAATTGCTAAGATCCCGGATGTTGCATGACGTCATACGTGCATGTTTTGAGACGTCATACGCCCCTGCGAGCTAGCCCTGCCCAATGCCACCCGCAGCCACATGGACTGACGCACCCGCGAAACATTCCACTGACCATGAAAAATGAAGGGCATAGGTTCTATGAGTATGGAACTACGCAAGCGGGCCTTCGGTCCACAAGATCTCCGCTAATAAAACTGAACCATTATTTAAAAGTTTCCATTGACAAATATGTTTTTTGCCTTTTCAAAGTGATACTCAAAATAGGTGACAAAGCCCCTTTTACTTGTGAACCAGGATTTTCCTAAGTTATTCAGGTAAAGTTGAATAATAATCAGGTAACGATCAGGATCAAAAATACGTACTCATTGTCATCAAAAGTCAAGTCTTTGATTGATCCACCTTTCAGAGAGTTGAGGATAACTGAGGTAAAATCACTGTTCCTAACTGCGTAGTCTGCAGGTACTCCTCCAATATACATGTCCTGTGTAGTTTGGATGTACTGTTGGTTCCCTTGAATTTTGCCAGATTTCAGTTCACTATCAACAAAGAGCTTCATACTTGGGAAAATAAAATGGATATAAAGTCAAAACGATGTTCAAAGAGTGATCAACAGCTGATTTCTCCTACCAGAATCAATGCATTGGTAAGCTGACAGGTGATGAGAATCAAAAACTTGTATCAGTGAGCAAGCAAGTGTTAAGAAGATAGCACTTGAAATCTTGATCTGACTTGCTTGCAACTGGATATGCATCACTGTAGTACAGTGTTACTCACTTAAGGAGGCTCGAAATCAAAATTTCGCAGGGAAGACATGCTTAATTGCTTCCATACTTCGCCAAGTTTATGAAATGTAACCAAAGTTTGATGTTTTACTGGTTTCCAAGCAACAGCGGTTACTATAGCAACACCAGCTTATTACCCTTTGTTGTAAGGTGACTCGCTTGAAAAATAAAAAACTTAGGAGCTTATTTTCACTCAAGAAAATTAATAAGCTCTTCGGTTGACGGCATTTCTGTTGCAGCGTTTCGGTTCTGACAATTTTTTTGTAACTTGGCCACATGCTAGACTATATCAAAGGAAGTCGATTCCCAAATTTTGAGCCAAATAAAAAGGACCAATTTTTTTTTCTACAAGGGCCACAATATGAAATGAGGGGTTTGCGCAAATCCAGATTTTGGCTCCAATCTATGAACATATTTATTTCGAAGAAAATTGGTTCATACAGTATTTATTTATTTATCCACACTTCATTCAACTAGCAGATACAAAAAGAATTATTGCAATAGAGTAAAAAACAAAGAAGTTATAACTAAAAGTTGGCCGTTGCAAAATTGCATCCAGGTCACAGATGAGCGCAATTATTTGTATTTTGAGCGAGTTACCTTAAACAATGTCGTTTTTCTCAAAATTTCATGAGACACTTCCTAATAACACTTTAATTTTGTAGCACTCATGTATCGCTAGCTGCAGAAGAAGTTTGAAGAAAATTTATAACACGGTTTTGGAGTAAATCAAGCATTATTTTTAGAACATGATAGGCAAAACAGTAATAAAGCAAAATAGTTTTAAAATGCCCTTACATTATTATTTAAAAAACAGCCAGCCATTAAAATGATGATTGCAAAGTAAAAGTCAATCTTCCCTGTGAAATTTTGATTTTAAAACATACACCCAATGCCAAAAAAAAAGTCGGGCCTCCTTAAACCCTTTCACTCTCAGAGTCAATTATGGAGACGTGTAGTGTAGTTCTAACTAAGTCTTTTCAGTCTGTGGATGAAATTCAATGGTGTGACCATTCAAACAAATCCTCTTCAACAGTACTTTTGCATGGTACCAATGCTTTTCAATATTTTACAAAATGAAATTTGAGATTTTTCTTGAATTTTGATTTTGGGCGCTCTTGGGAGTGATTTTTTCAAGGGTTAACGATGTTTGATAATCGATGACTAAAATGTAACCGCTAGTTATTAAGATCGATATTTTAAGATACTTCCTGCTTCTTTCCCCCTTGTCCCCCCCCCCCCACCTCCCAAGGGGCCAAAAAACATTTCAGGCTCTTAACAGTCCCCCACCCCCCCCCCACACACACAATTATGATGGATCCAACACTGTGTATATACACCTACGTTAAGCCATCCTTTTGAACATTAACAGTGTGCCATTTTCCATCATTATACTTGTTATCTGTCTGTAACATGAACGGCAGGCTTCCTGTATTGGCTTTGAATAAAATCTTCCCACCAACCAGGCCCAACACGATAAAATCTCTCTGAAATTAAAAAAAGAAAAATTTATGTAACATGACTGTAGACTTCCGCTAACAACAACAATTTAACAAGAGAGTTGTCCACTTATATTATGGGAAGTTAAATTATATTGTAGTGTTTGCATCTAACTGGGACCACGACTAAGTGTCCGCTTATGGGAGATGTCCGTTAGCGGAGGTTCAACTGCACTGATAATTTGTTCTTTACTCCACATTGTCTGTCTCCACCCAGGTGTATAAAATCATAATGGGTCTAATGTAATCTAATCCTCTTCATCCCAGCTGGGACATAAGGCCGCAATCATACGCCACCACTGAACCCTGTCTTGTGCTTTGGCCTGTGCGTCACACCATGAGAGACCCGTCCCCTCTAGTTCTGTCATCACTGTCCTTCACCAGGTGGTTTTTGGCCTGCCTCGATCTCTTTCTCCTTCCAGTTGGGGTCCACCTCAAGGGAACTTTAGGTATCCTTTCATTGGGCATCCTCAGAACATGAACGAGCCATCGCATCCTGCGTCTCTTAATAAAATTAAAGGGTACTGGCGACAAAATGCTGGGGGTAACCCTATCGATCAATCAATCAATCAATAAACTTTATTTACCCTCAAATTTACAGTGTAGCACTCAAGTGCTAATATCTTCAAGCCAACTACACTAATAAATAATTATAATAAAAAGTTAAATTCTATATAACAGTTTAATAAGGTAACTAACTACCTAGACAACTAACTTGCAAATGTAGAAAGGTTTACAGTTCCTGCCCTTTTAAGTAAATTATTGTTCCCAGTAGATTCAATCGTCGAAAAAAAGTAAAATCAGAAAGTGTGGTGATGGTCAGGAAGAGAATTCCAAGATGTTGCAGCCAAGTAACTAAAGGAATTGATACCATAAGAAGTGGTCAATGGTCTAGGCAAACAGAGCATATTATGTCCTCTTAAAAAATATGGGCTAGCTACCAATCCAGCATGGTGGGGGGGGGGGGGGGGGGAGGTGGTATAAATACTCCTGGTTGCTTTATGCTACAGGAACCAGTCAAGTGGGCCACCTGAGGCTTGTGTGTGGCTTGACTTTTTATCTTGTATCATAATGACTTACATCCGTATCATGAGACTCAAGCAACAGAAGACCATTTTCAGTCATAGGAGGCGCTTGGAAAGACAGCCCAATGGTAAAACCACGCTTACGAGTTCCTAGGAAAGGCTTTCTTACAAGATAACTGCTGTCACTGAGAAATGTCACATTCCACGCAGGCTGTAAACCAAATGAAGCACAGTTATTAAGTACATGTATGAATAATTTGCTGTTGATTTGGCTCATAACAGTCAATGGTTTATCAATTCTGCTGGTTAAGGAGTAAACATAAGGCGCAGTTATACACACCATTCCCATGGTATATCATCCCGCAGTGCATCACACTTGGGTTTAGTGCTGGGGGAACTCCCTCTAATGGGCTATATGGGGATGCTCCGCCGGAAAGGGGCACTTTTTGAGGCTGGAGGGATAATTATGAAAGGGTAGGGATTTCATGAGTTGAAGTATATGAAAGGGTAGGGATTTCACGAAGTCTAGGAAAGGGAAGGAAAAACACGAGTTGAAGCATAAAAAAAGGTAGGGAAAACTGCCATTTAAGTATCATAAAAAGGGCCTTTCAAAATACATCAAACAGACGCATGTAAAGGCTATATGAAAGGGGTACCATTTTCAATGAAAGGTATATGAAAGGGGTACCTTTTTTGTCAAAAACGGCATATGAAAGGGTAAGGGTTTGGACCTTGTGGCGGAGCACCCCCATACAAAACTTTGTTGAGTACCCCCCCCCCCCCCCGGGGGGGGGGGGGGGTTTAGTATACCGTGTTTACTAGCGGTGACACACGATTTGTGATTTGTGAATCACTTTTCCTTTGCAGTTACGTATTGATGTCAAACGGAGCATCGTGATTGGCTCTTGTATCTGGGGCATCACCATTGCAATTTACCATGTTAAATGTCATGGGCACTTTGTGTGATCTTTTTTATGTATCCATGGATATTTACCACAGGAAATTTACCTCGGGAAATGTCGGTCACACACTAAAATAATGCAGTTTCCCATGGTGAAAGGATCATTTACCACAGTAAAAGTGCCCGGTGTAACTGCTCTACTTAGGTCAGAGTGTGTGCATACTAATGGTGCAAGACATGCACAGTAGTGATGCACAATACAATACTAAGGAATCACTTTAATAATTAATTATTTTTATGGACACCAGTTAGTATGGAAAGTTTCTGTGGTGGATACAGTATCTATATCAAGGGGACTCAACAGAAATGTATTCACCCTTTCACTCCCAGAGTCAATTATAGCAACATGTTATGTAGTTCTAACTTCCGAGTCTGTGGACAAAATCCCATGATGTGACCATTCAAATGAAATCTCTTCAGCAAATTACAAGGTACCATTTGCTTTTCAGTATTTTAAAACATAGAATTTGGGAATTTTTCTTCAATTTTGAGTTTTTGCACTCTTGGGAGTCAAAGGGTTAAGAAATTGTACAGAAACAATGGATGTAATCAAATGTGTAGTTCCAGAAAATATCCAGACCCCTACCACGGAGGGAATTTCAAACAGGACCCCCCCCCCCCCAACCCCTTCGGATTTTCCATTTTCACAAGGAAAAGTTGACTCCCCCACCCCTCTGGAATTTCCACAGAAATATCGCCCGCCCCCCCATACCCTCTGGAAAGTTTTTTCTTCCTTTGGAAGGGTTCAAGAGTTGAACAAACACTAAACCAAAGGCCGCGTGTCGATAGGCATTCATTTGTTAATATATTTTAGCAACGATCCTAAAGCTGCATTAAATGAATGCCGTAAATTAGCTTTAAAAAATAACATCAACTCAATTTCTTCATACAAGATCCTGTCTAATAAAACTTACACAATATTGCTAGCACTCGAAGCTAAAGGGGTTCGCATTTTAAGCTCTCGATCGATTTACTGAAAAAATGTTCTGATGGAACGAAATTAACCGTTGCGTAACTCGTAACTTGACATGAACACGATCGTCAACAAACTGCAATACCACGATCAGTGAGAAAAAAGGGAGAAATGAACGAGTAGCTAGTTTTCTGTTACCTAGCCATATTTCAGCCTCCTGTAAAAAAAGCCAAGTGATTTGTCACTTTGTTCATCGATAATGCACTTGAGTTTCTTGTATCGAGTGGAACGTTCGTGGTAGCTGGTTACCAGTGCACTGCGGACAACTATTTGGAGACTGGTAACAAGTAATGGCGGGTTTATCTGCACGAAGAGTATTCGTTTGCGTCCAAAAAACTTTTAAGGAAGAGAAAAACATTTTTTAACTGCGGCATGTTTAGGAAAAATGCAGGCTATCCAAGTTAAGCTTCAGAACGACCCACAAAAATTGGTAAGTGACACTTACGGAGTCAATACGAATTCACGAAAAATCAATCGTTTTCCCGACCATTCGGACACGAATTTGGCCTCCAAACCCTCCTCCCCTTCCATTGATCCCCCCCCACCCCTCTGGAATTTCCAATTCCCTCTGTGGTGGGGTCTGGATATTTTCTGAAATCACACAATGGTGTTTGTTTGCAGTGCAAACTGTTGTTTTGATCTAAATTTAAACCAGATGATAGAAACAATGGCTACCTTAAGCTGACATCCAAAAATGTAGCCTGGTGACGGTTCAACAGCGATTGCACCTGGAGACAGAATCATCTGTGACATGCACCCTTTAAAAAACTTGGATGTGCTGTATACGAAAGAAAATGGCAAGGGATGTTAATAAGACATATATTGCTGCTACTGAGAGCTGTAGAAAATATGACAATGTTCACAGTTTAAAGTGGTTATCTGAGGGTTCAAAAGAAGGTGGCTGAAGGTGGAAGTTTTCGAGTTATAAAACCTGATAAAACACTACTGCTCATTTTTTGAAACAGTACATAATTTAATAATGTGGCCTGGGTCGAAAAATCACAAGTTTGCAAATTTCATGCACTAGATTTGCAGTGCATAAAATGTCTACATCACAAAAAATAAATTATAATTAATTTAAGTTAGTTGAGTGTTCTATTCAGCAAGAATTACCGGTAATAATAACAATAATATAAACATTAATTGCGTTTAACAAAGGAGACGCACCTTAATTTCAACGCCTTCTTTTCTCATGTAGCGGGTCTGATTTGACAATTTTGGGTGGGTTATATAATGATTACACATGTATAATTAATAAACTCACACAATATCAAATTACAAATAAAAAAAATACTTACACATTTTCAGGAATTGTGGTCCTGTTCTCAATGCCGCCCCAGTAAATGTAGTTTGAAGTCACAAATTTAGTCGCTCTTTTACTATTGGGATAGTACAAAACACTCTGTGCAAGTGTCTCAGTTTTCCCTGAGCTTTGAATTGTTAACTTATATCTCCAACCTGGCCGTTCCCCTCTTTGTCTCTTAGGGGTGCTCTTTTGCACTACCACAGGTTTCCCAGTATCATACTTTTGTTCAGAACGGACTTGTTTGAATCCTGCACCCACATTGTATTTAAACAGAAAGTATCCATCGGAGAGCTCCATGGCTTGAAATTGAGACGGGTCTTCGCTATCAATAGCGATGACTAGAATACCATTTGATGATGTTGTTGTGAATGTGAATTGCACTACGCCCGTAGGATCAGTGATGTCTAGATATGGTCCTGACTTTACATATCCTGTTCCAAAAAATGTTCTGGTCTCACTATCTGCTGCAAACTGTTCTTTTCCATTACGTGATGGGCAGTACTTATCTTCTTTTTTAGTCTGAAAACAAAAAAGAAAAATAATTACCGGTATGTGAAATTTCTACTAATCAGAATCACTTCTGGTTCTCTCTGAAAACCACTACAGGTGATGAGAGCACCTGACTATTATTATTAATATTATTATTATTATTAACTTTGTGAAGTTCAATTGATGAGCAGCTTAAAAATACCATTTTTCTGCAACCACATTCAGAAAAAAACTGTCTTGAGCTCAGGTGACAGAACTGAAAATCACTTGTTTATTTGCTGGTCCGGTCCCAGTAAACCTGAGCACTTTATAGCTATAAAATACTAATGCATTATGTCTTGAAAAACAAAACGATTTACCTGTGTGTCTGTGTCCTTCTTTAGTCATTTTGGAAGGGTTTTAAAATGGAATTATTTCATGAGCATCAGAAAACACGAGCCTAGTCAGTTAACATCTCTACTTTCAAGTACATTAGTTAATACTTGAACAAACACCAGAGGACGATAAATATTTTTAAATGTGTAGCCCGTGAGAATGCACTTGATCTCGGGGCCGGATCATAGGGAATCTGCATACACTTATTTGAAAACTGTAAATGGAATTGAAATGGCAAGTTGACATTTATTTATTATAAAATGTTATTATTTATAACTGACATTCATTTATCACTCTTTGCTGCTCGCAAAGGCATAAGCGTTGAGCATGAGAATCCATACTCGTCTGCTAGCGAATTTAATGCCATAAGATAACCCCTTCCCCCTCCTCACCCCCACTTATAAGTGTTAACTGCAAATTACAAGGGTTTTTGTAAGGTTTACTGCCTTGCTAGCCGAAACAATGAACAATGTTTCGAAGTTAATTACAAAACATCAAGAACAACTAAAATTAACCTCAAGTTGTTTCGTATGCATGAGATGGCTCTAAATAGAGCCCTTCAATGCTACTTACACTCGAAGGCTGACTGAATTCTGAATTCCAACTCCCCACAAAGTGATGGTTGATCTGCAGACCGTCCACGCATCCTGTATAATTGGCCGCAGAAACTTCAGATGGTAGTTTCGTCATCAAGGGAACACCACCAACAATAATTTTGCTATCATCATTAAATATTATTTTGGGGTTATTCATTCTCAGAGCTCTTGATAAAGAAGGAACAGTCTGTTCAACTTCGCTATCATCATAATACTTCATTGACAGCTTCGCGATATCACCATGCCTGTAAATCAAAGGTTCACCAATAAGTTAGACATATCAAGAAAAATAAAAAATTCCATACACCTCTGAAGTTTCAGTGAAGACGTAATATATCAAACACGAGGAACAGTGTTTCATCAGATTTCCAAACACCGAGAAGTGGATTGGAAAAATGAGGCGCAGCCGAGTTTTTTTAAACCACTTCAAGGTGTTTGGAAATCTGATGAAACACTGTTTCGAGTGTTTGATATAGCTTCTCAAACTGATCGTTAAATGCGGAGAAAACGAAGGAATAAAATCGCCAAAATCTATGCAAATTAAGAAACGATTTCAAAACCTCCTTCACGGTAGTGATTTCCTTTGTGTTCTCGTCATGAATTATTAATGAGTTTGAGAAATGCATTTCAACCTTACAATGTACATATGATTCCTACATGCATGGACACAATAAAACATCAATCTCTTACAAATAATGACTTCATTTGCTTCGCTCTTTAATTCCACACAGTATATAAAAATACAAATTCTCCTTTCTTGTGCTTTACATTATTTTATCATTGCAGATCGATGACACATTGATATTTTAAGGGAAAATTTAATGTTTTGGTCTCGGAAGCGATCTGCAAGGGAATTAAACATAATAAGCCTCATTTGTTCCACACTTCAAGAAAATCTTAATTTCAAGGCTCAAAAAAAGGGTTGATCGACTTATACCCCACAACTATTTGTATAGTCATTTCAGCAAATAAGAAGCAGCTTATCTGCTGGGTTTGATGATAATGCAAAATTAATGTGAAGAGAAGAAGGATCCACCTGAGCCACAGTTGCCCTTGTCTGTTACAGCTCCCAGAGTCCATTATGGGGACATGTAGTGAGTTCTAATAACTTTTGAGTCTGTGGACAAAATCCCAATGGTGTGACCATTCAAATACAATCTCTTCAGCAGCACTTTTGCATGGTACCATTTTGCTTTTTGATATTTTACAAAATGGCATTTGGGATTTATCTTAAATTTTGCCTTTTGGCACACTTGGGACTTAAAGGGAAAAGAGACATCTTCAAGCTGGTGAATGCTAATAAATATTTAAACTTACATGGCAGCTTCAACCTTATACCACAGTTTCCCATCAGTTACAATATCCTCGTCAGTTTCAATGTCATTGTATATTCCCGCAGTGCACATTTTCAGATGTGGCCTGGCTGCTTCAAGCTCGATAGCAACAAAGTCTGCCCCACATGATTGTGACTGACGCTTCCGGCGATTGTTATCAGAGCTTTTGGCATTGCCCATGAACATCAAGAGACCATCAGGTTTTTCTGGTTTTGCATACATTAGGGCATAAAAGTTTCTGGTTCCCTTTTGGATAGCAGGGGGTGGTACGGGTTCACTGGTGGTGTTACCATCAAATCTCATGACAAGTGAGGTGGATCTAAGCAGGGTGTTTGCCCTGACGAGCATGCCTTCAATGTCATCCAAGCGCCGCTTCACTTCTGTGTCTAACTCTTCGATTATCTTCTCATGTCGCACTTCCTCAATCACGACTTTGTCGTTAATGTATTTAGACATGTTTATAGCATCCCTCACTTGATTTTCGGTATCAAATATGTCGTTGTTTGTGGCAACAATTGACTCCTTAAGGCCAGCCAGACCAGTTAGCTCCGCCTAAACATACATAACACTTGGATTACTGATGGTTAATCTACCAGGCAGAAATATGTTTAAATTACACTGTCCCTTTGAATAATTAGCCTTTGTACTGCGTTCATACTGTATGTCAGTGAAATTCTGTTTACATAATGTGAGAATTTTGTATTAACTGTTGATTAAGCGTGCTATTGCCATTTGTTTATCTAACATGCCCACTTCATGGAATGCCACAGTTTTTTCCCTGGGTGACTTGGCAATGTGTCCATGTCATGCATTACATCATCCAGTCTCATTTCACACAATGTATAATATTATGTCACGCTAACACATGTTTTTTTTTTTTAAGTTCATCATTTTCAAAACAAAATATTTGCTTTATTTGAACTAGTCCATCCAGTAAGTGTAAAACCTAAGACCAAACAGCCCACTTGTGAAGCTGTGACTAGTTATTTGTTGTATCTATTATCCTTTTTAACCCATGAATATGCGCATGCATAATGAACGGTGTTGTGGGCCAAGCTAGTCGGCTATAAAGAAGGATTGAATCGGATTGAACCAAACAATTGGCTTTTATTTCGCCATCACAACTCGTGGTTTTAGTCTACAACAGTCAGGCGTTACTCGCCCTAAATGACGGGGTCTGGGTCCTAATACACTACATCCCTCTCCTTTTAGATAACAAAAAATACTATCACAAACATAATATTGAAATAGCAATAAAACATAATCAGTCTCATTAATGAGGATTAATTAGTGTTCAACAGTTTGACAGTTTCAAATCAAGACTGTCAGTGTCTTTGAGAGTTGGGTATAGTAGTCCTTCAGATAGTTTGGTTCCGCTCTGTGCCTCTGTGACCTCCTGAGTGGAACTTCGGGCTCAGCAGCATTTGGCTCCTGCGCCAAACTCTGCTGTTGGATTGGCTCCTCCAGTTTGTGGTGTGTTTCAGTCACTACCTCTTTCTGCGTGCTTGGTGTATCAATGTTCCATAGCAGTTTCTTGACATGTGAGGTGTTGCGGGAGTACTGGACTCCTTCTTGGGATTGAACAATCAGACTGTTCCAATGTTAACTTAGAACGGTGTATGGGCTTGGGTTAAACCGGGTTGAGAGTTTGTCTTTTCTCTCTTGTTGCACTAGTACCTGGTCTCCTGGAAGTACCTTTGAGTATGTTGCACCCTTCCTTGTGTCAGCATAGGTCTTGCCTTTACCCTTCGGTTCGCTGTATCGGTCACACACTCCTTGCTCTACATGTACATCACTCAGCTCTGGAAGTTTGGTGCATATTTTCAGGCCAAAGAGTAGTTCAGATGGGCTCATGCTGGTCGTAGGGTGGGGCAGGCTGCAGTAGGCTGCGAGGTAAGTGTTTAGCTCTTTCTTCCAGTCTTTCTTTTCGGCGTGTGTAATCTGAAGCCTTTTTAGCAGTGAGCTGTTTTGGCGCTGCACCTCTCCATTTGCCTGAGGCCATTTTGCTGTGACCTTGTGGTGTCTGATGCCCTGCTGCTCCATGTATTGTGCAAACTCTGTTGCTATGAACTGCATTCAATTTTGAGACGTCAGACTCTCTGGTAAACCATGTCATGCAAACATCTCTTCTAGACTTGAGATGATCTTAGAGGTAACTGTTGACCTTATAATAATTATCTATCACATAGTAGCGGCTGTAGTAGTCCATGACAACTAGGACAGACTCACCGGAGGGAAGTGGTCCCAGCAGATCAATAGCCAAATCTCTCCACGGTCCACTCAGCAACACTGTGGTTCTGATGGGCTCTGGGGGATTAGGACAACTGACCAGCTGACATCCATGACAGGTTTTGCAGTGTTTCTCGGCATCTCTTTCCATTCTGGGCCATCATACCTTGATACATAGCTTCTGTTTAGTTCAGACAATGCCCAAGTGGCCTTCATGAGCAAGAGATGTCACCCTGGGTCTGAGTTTCTTCAGTATAACAATGGTGCACAACTCACCACTGCATGGAAGATATTGTTTGTAGACTATTGTAGACTACTTTCCATTGATGCACTCCCTGACTGCTGAGAGTTCTTCGTCAATGGCAGATGCCTCCTCCACCTGATGAGTCGTCATTGTGCTAGGTGTTGCTGATACTGCTACAAATCGTACATATTCCTTGGCTTGTGATGAGCATTTGTTTCTGACTTCCTTATTGTTCACTAGTCTGGAGAGTGGATCAGCAATGTTCTTTGGTCCTGGTTGGTACTTCACTTTGAATTTGTACAGCTGCATCCTTAGGACCTATCTTTTAATATGTGCGCAAGGTTTCGATTTTGGGCCATAGATCACCTCTAGCAGCTTGTGGTCGGTAACAAGTTCAAATGGGACTCCATAAATGTGAGGGTGGAACTTCTCACAAGCCCATACAAGTCCGAGCGCTTCCTTCTCAGTCTGTGAATATCTCCTCTCTGTTTCAGTCAGGCTGTGACTTGCATAGCTGATGTTTCTCAGTCCTTCCTTGTGTGTCTGGGTCAGGACAGCCCCTGGCCTGACAGAGCTGGCATCAGCAATTATTTGTGTTGGGGCATCCTTGTCGAAATACCCCAAAGTCTCTGCACTGGACAAGCGCTTCTTTAACTCCTCGAATGCTGCCTTCTGCTCTTCGCCGAACACAAATGGTGTCCCTGCCTTTGTAAGACACCTCAGAGGATCTGAGATTGTTGCTAGGTCAGGAATGAACTGGCCGCAGTAGTTCACAAGTCCCAGGAAGCTGCATGTCTCTGAGGCATTGTGAGGTTCTTTTGCATGGTGACGGCTTCAACTTTTTCTGCTGCACAGCTGATTCCATTTCCTGACAGTGCCATCCTGATAAATGTTAGCTCATCCATGTTGAACTGGCACTTTGCTGCATTGCACTCTCTCTAAGCGTGCATCATGTTCCTCCTTGTCCTTCCCGTGCACTATAATGTCATCTGAGATGTTCTCTTGTCCATCTATGCTGGCAAGCACTGTCTGGATCTCATGCTGGTATTTTTCCGAGGATGAAATATATCTGAACAACAGTCTCTTATATCTGAACAACCCACAGTGTGTCACAAATGTTGTAATTTCCCTTGATTCAGGTGTGAGCTCTAGTTGGTGGTAACCCCACTTTAAGTCTAGCTTGCTGAACACTTTGCTGCCATTCATGCTCTGAGTTACCTCGTCAACTGTTTGGATCGGATGCCTTTCTCTTAACATTGCCTCGTTCGCCCTGTGCATATCTATGTAGAGGTGAATTTCTCTTTCTGACTTGGGAACAACAACCACTGGGTTAACCCACGGGATGGCCCTTGTGCTGGCTCTATGATGTCCAAGTCGATGAGTTCTTCAATCTTCTCTTCCACCTTTGCTCTCTGGTTGAAGGGAGTTCTCTGTATTGGCTGTGCCACGGGTTTTACGTTCAGGTCGACACGGAGATTTACCACCTGGTCTTTCAATTTCCCAACACCACTTAAGACTTCTGGGAATTTTTCTTGCAGGATCATGCCGATATTCTTTCAGCTTGTGTTTACTGCAGCTACGTCTATCCCTATCTTCAGTATTCCGAGATCTGTTGCTAGTGTCCCTCCCTAGAAGGGGATCTCTGCCGTTGACCACACAGAACTCGGCATTGACAGTGTTCCTTCCTGCGGAGATCTCACAAGAGAATGTTCCTATTACATCCAGGGGTGTCTGAGATTGTATATGCAAAGAGTTTCCTGTCTGAGCGAGCTGATTTTCACTTCACTTTGTTTCTCATCAGCCACTCCCATGTTTGCTTGTTGATGATGTTGGTGCTTGCTCCAGAACCTATAATCATATTCAGCTTACATCCTCCAATGGTGACTTCATTCTTCTCTTGCTTTTTGTTGCCTACTGCGAATGCATATACTGGGTCATCTTGATCGTCTTGAGAACCAACCAGGTTTGCATTGCCTCCCTTTGGGTCCCTGTGATGCACATTTTTTTTGGCCTTACTTCACCTTTCTGCTTTGTCTTGCATCGTTCTTGGAAGTGTCCTTCCAGTCCACATTTATGACAGAAGCTACCTCTTGCTGGGCATTTTGGATCTCTGCCGGCATGCCCGGTTCTACCAAATTGGTAGCAGGTCTTCTCCTGGCTGTTTTTTGTACCATGTGACTGGTTCTTCTTACCAAAGCCTCTACTTGTTCCATACACTGTTCTCTCAATGTGGTTTACAGTTGCTGAACCTTCTCCTTTCCCTTCTAAGATCATTGCGGCGAGTTGGGTGTCAACTTTTTCACAGTTTTCAGCTACTTTGAACGCTCAAGCTAAGGTAAGACCTTGACCTTCTTCTAGGAGTTTTCACTTGATGTATGTGTTTCTGCACTTGCAAAGAATTTCATCGTGGATTTGGTTGTCTGTGTCTTCTCCATAGCCACAATCCTTTGCTGCCCATCGCAGTCTGGTAGTAAACTGTCAAATTGTCTCCCCAGGTGTTTGTGTTAGATGTCTGAAGTTGTGCCTTGCGTATGTGGTGTCAACCTTTGGGACGAAGTATGTGTTCAATGCATCTATCGTTTTCTTGTAGTCCCTCGCATCTCCGGTGTTTGGAAGGCTGGTAAAAATATCTTGAATGTCAGTTCTCGCTGAATGGAGCAATAGTGCATGTCTCCTCTGCCAGTTGTTTGCATTTTCCTCATTTAAGATCAGGCCTTTGCCGTCCGCAAACAGTTCGAATGCTGTAAGCCATCGCTTCCATCGTAGACCGAGTGTGTTTTGGTCACCGTAACAATAAAATGTTTTGATGTGGTTTCTCTCGCCATCATCCATCTTTCTTGCAAATTTTCCTTCCGTTCTTCTTCTTCGGTGTCTTTTGATCCTTGTCACCAATGTTGTGGGCCGAGCTAGTCGGCTATAAAGGATTGAATCGGATTGAACCAAACAATTGACCTTTATTCCGCCATCACAACTCATGGTTTTAGTCTACAACAGTCAGGCGTTACTTGCCCTAAATGGGGGGTCTGGGTCCTAATACACAACAAATGGTTTATCGGTAATGGAGACAGATATGCAAATGAGCACTCACACGCTCACTTGCTCGCTCCTTCCATCAGCTGTAAACTTAGTGATGTAATGCTTTGTTACGAATGCATTTCATAACAATTAAAGAATAACCTGAATCCAGCGATAACATACTAAATTGTTGTAAACGAAGATAAACAACAATAAGCTTAAAGATGTTTTAATTTTACCGACACAACAACTATGACTTATTGCCAATTAGTTAAGGTGACTCAAATTTAGACAAAAAGTAGCAACTGCCTGATAGTACAGCAATAAGGATGGTCTCACTGCCGTCATTGTACTATGAGTAAAGTTATCAAATATATTTCCTCACAGGATGAAAATGACAAAAATCTAAACAAAGTGTCTGATACTGGCAAAAGTAGAATGTTTTGTAAAACTACATGTCAATAATAAATAACATAAAATAAATAAGTTCCATCCAGTCGTCTAAAAAAGTGTCTGATACTGGCAAAATAGAACGTTTTGTAAAACTACATGTAAATTACAATAAATAACATAAAATAAATAAGTTCCATCCAGTCGTCTACAAAAGTGTCCGATACTGGCAAAATAGAACGTTTTGTAAAACCACATGTAATAAAGTCCCATCCAATTGTCCGGGACAAGTAGATTTTCCTGTAGGGCAAGTAACTTTTCCTGTTTACATGCAGTACTTGCACAGCAAGTTGTCCGCTGATTTTAAAGGCAAAAAAGTAAAATTAATTTTGGAAAGCGCATTACCGTCATGGTGCAAGTAAAATTTGAGAGTTGCTTGTCAAAAGGGCAAGCTGGAATTCAAGTTTTTTTCAAGGCCTACTTTATCCATTAAGTTGTTATTAAAGCCGTAAAAGCTTTTTTAATGGTTCATGGTTATTTGTGCTACAGCGGCCAGCAAACGTAACAAAATCGGTGTACAAGATCAAATCACCTAGTGACAGTTTGTAAATTACTGGGATGTCAATTGTCCACCAAAACAGCTTAAAAAAAACCTCAAAGAAGACCGAAGAGGCCAGTGAACCTTCTTATTTTTGGTCTTTATGGACATTGTACAAAACTTTCTTTTTTAGTTGATCAGTATCAGATGTTTTAGATTTTTGTTATATTCACTCCTAACTACAATTTCAGCATTTTTAGAATGAAAAATTAATGGTTAAAATGAATGCTGTTCCTTTCCAAATAATTATTGTTCAGACATTAAGTTGGCACAGTTGGGAAAGCATTTAGATATGTCAACCAAATATGAATTAAGAATACCTCAATATCCTCAGCAATTTGGCGTGCATTGTCTGCTGTGTTCTTTGATTCAGTGGCATTATCCCCAAGTTCACCAGCTTGGTTGCCTAAGTAAAACAATAATATCATTATTCATTTATTGGTTTTGTTTTTGCTACAAGCCTTTGGTTGCTATTTCAGAAGAATCAAGAATGTCCCAGCATTTATTATGTTAGTCTATTCAATGATTGACTAGCTGACCAACTGGTACTGGCTGACACTTAACTTACCAATGGCCTAACAGACAGACTGCCTGGCTAACGGACCGAGTGACTGATTGGGACTGTCTAGCACTGACTGACTAACTGACTGACTGACTGACTGACTGACTGACTGACTGGGCAGATACTTAACTTACCTGACCGCCTGGTTAACTGACTAACTGACTGGCAGACACTGACTGACTGACTGACCAATACTTAACTTACCAATGGACTAACTGATAGAATTCCAGGCTAACAGACCAACTAACCAGCTGATTGGGACATTTATAAAGCACACTTTCTATGTGAATATATTTAAATGCGCTTTACAACACTGTTCGGAGGACTTTGCCAGACTGCCAATGCAGTTTACAATGCCGAATGTGACACATGTGCCCCCATAACTTAAACAAAGCAGACCACAGACACCAGGGAATACGTACGCTACTCTTTGCAAAAAGTGCTATTGGATCTTTAACATCCCCTATACTACAGAAAGAACACTGACTGTAAACTGCCTGACTGGCCAGCTAACTAATTACCGAATGGATAACTAGTTTATGGCTTCATTGCTTATTTATTGTCCAAATTCTAAATTTAATAAGTAATAGTAGGTTATATGTGTTTTGCACAATACTTAGTATTTCTTACAAAGAGTATTCCAACTTGCCATGCTGTTACACTTACCAATACGACTCGCAATGTTATCAAATTCAGGGAAATTGCCTTCCACATCAGCCAAATCACCAGTTACATTCCTGATTTTACCCCTTATACGTTCTAGTCTTTTCTTGATGTCATCAAGACGACTTTTCAATTCATTGTCCACTTTATCCTCCGTTTGTAATGCTGTCTTATTGAGGACTGAACTGATGTTCTGAGAGGCCTTGGCCTGGTCGCTGATATCTTGTGACTGAAAAGAAAAGAAGGCAACTTCAACACTGGGCACCTTTATTAACACTTTCACTTTCAGTGTCAACTATGAAGACATGTAATGTAAATAAAGAAAGATGACAGTTAAGTGTTATATTTAGTTAAATGACAATTTAACGAAGTTAACCACCACAAGCTTAGCAGATGCCTCCAGTCAGCAGTCAAACTCCCTAGTGCAGGCTGACTTGGAACGTTGCAGCTTCGTCTCAGCTAGGATCTTCAAGTTTTTCGAGTGGCTTTGTAGCGGTTTTTGTTTCAGTCTTTAGCAGTTGTGTAGCAGTTGTCTTCAGCATTCCCCCACCCCACCCCACACTCTATTTTTTCCTTCCACTGATTCAATCAGTGTGACTGGTGCCTGGAATGGGGGCTCATGGCTGGGTTGCAGAGATTTGCCAGCCATGGGGGCAGTATTTTATCTAGGGGCTGGCTACCCCAGGCACCCACCTTCCATTTAAGCGAGGCAATCGGTTCAAGAGCAGCTAAAAGGGACAATAACACACCAAAATAATGACATTTTGCTTACTTAGAGTGCTTATCATCTGTCGAGAACAGGCCGGTGAGACCGATCGGTATGTCACTAGAATGTGGCATTTTGAACATCTGTTTCTACCAGTCCACCTTAACACTGTACGTAGCAGCATGGGTCTCTATTTCCAGACTGACCAGTCTGTTACAGTTCATCAAATTTGATTTTGAAACAGGCAGTTAAGAAATCAAAATTTCCATATTTTATTCTGATCAAATTAATTTTTGAGTTATTTTGTCTGTTCAGTTCATGAATCTTTGTGTTCATCAGTTTTGCTGATTTTTCTTCCATTGTCAAGCAACTTAAAGCAAGCTCCTGGCAATAGTTACAAAATTACAACATTTTAGATGGTACAACCCTTTCATTCCCAGAGTCAATTATGGAGACATGTTGTGTAGTTCTAACTTTTGAGTCTGTGGACGAAATCCTATGGTGTGACCATTCAAATGAAACCTCTTCAGCAATACTTTTGCATGGTACCATTTGTTCTAACTTTTGAGTCTGTGTACGAAATCCTATGGTGTGACCATTCAAATGAAACCTCTTCAGCAATACTTTTGCATGGTACCATTTGTTTTTCAATCATTTTACAAAATGAAATTTGAGATTTTTCTTCAATTTTGATGTTATGGCACTCTTGGGAGTTAAAGGGGTAAGTTATATAGTAAGTACCTTATCCCTGGCATCCATAGCTATTTGTTCCGCCTCCTGTGCAATTGCCAGTGATTCATTTAATGCACTGACAATGTCTGAATATCTTTGTGATGCATTAACTGCTTTGCGAGCAAACTCAATGTCTTTTAACAGATTCTCAAGCTCATCAGCCTGTTTGCGTAACTGTTCTGAATGATTGTGAGCCATATTCACAGATGAGGTCAGCTCATCCAAACCTTGGGAAAGATTAGCAATTCTTTTGTTGACTTGATCAATGAGGTCATCTAGCTTTGGAAAACTCCCATTGAAGGCCTACGATATACACAAACAGAAAGAAAAATCAAAATGTGTTATATTTCACTTCTACTTAAAATGCAGTATACTTGCCTTAAGGGAGGGACTGCCTGAGTGGGACAAAAAAAGTGGAAAATATTTTTATCGCGCACCACTGGGGCCAGGGTATAGGTCATGTGACCTAAAAGGTGGGCATTTATTTGATGCCATTACTGACCTTCAATTCCCACCCACCCACCCACCCACCCACCCACCCTAAGATTTCAGTTATGCAAGTTTTCATTCATTCCATCATCCGTAAACTTTTGTATTCCTCTGTGTATTTGGTGTTAACCCTTTAAGCCCTAAGAGTGATCAGCATCAAATTTCTCCTTGTAAAATATCAATGCCTTATCAATAAAAAAGGTCATGAGAATTAAGGACATGATCGCACAAGATGAGTTCTCTTGATATCCAAACAATTTCTCCCCACTACTTCTATAGCAAATGTATAGAATTTAAATTTTGATGCTAGGGTTGCTGTATCTTAATTCCCCAGTGTATTACATCATTCGGTTGTCTAGACAGCCTCATCTAGATCTCGCACAATGGATAAATTTATTTATGTCATGCTAAGATGTTTTAGTCATTTTAAACTTGTTTAACTCTGTGGACTTTTAACCTTGCAATGTTTCATATTCACAAGATAGCTCTTAACAGCCCTTTGACTAGCATTATGATATGTGAACAGTTATTTTAATTTTACAATAAAGGTCTGACAGGCTGCAGTGGTCAGCTTAGCACATTTATAGCAGTGGACAACAACACATGGGTTTTTCCCATCCTGCCCAACACTGATGGTGACAGTCATGCATGTACCTGGAAATTACTACTTGCATTCATCAGTTTACTGCTGGCAGATTCAATCACGTCTTGCAGACTCATCAAAGAATTGTCAACCTCTGATTTCCTTGTCACTGCCTCTGATAGTGGTGTCTAAAAGCAAAAACAAGGAACCATTCAGAAATAACTCTTAGTTTTTAAACACCTATTAATTACTCTTTCACTTTCAGGGTCAATTATGGAGACATGTAGTGCAGTTCTAACTTTTGAGTCTGTAGATGAATGTGACCATTCAAATGAAACATCTCCAGTAGCACTTTTGCATGGTACCATTATTTTGTTCTTTGAATATTTTACAAAATGAAATAGGGATTTCTTGACTTTTGATTTTAAGCATTCTTGGGTGTCTAAGGGTTAATTCAATCAACACAAGTCCTGAACATGTCTGCCTTCTTCATCAGCAATAGGACAACATACTTGTCAGAGTCAAACATGAGTCATTATTCAAATGCAAGCTAATTCATAGCTGCAGTACTTTCCTTTACATGTAGAGCTGTTTATTATGTTGTACAAGGTGGTTCTAACTTTTGAGTCTGGATGTAAGATGTGACTTTTTGAGCAACACTTTTCTGTGGTGCTGTCTATTATGCTGGACAAGGTGTTTAAACTGTTTGAACTGTGTTGTAATCCTAAACTGACTATATATTCAAATAAAAGCTAATGAGCAGATAACTTTTGGGCCATAGTGCTGTATATTACATGTATCCAGGCCCAGAGCCAGGACATTACCCCCCCCCCCCCCTCCCCCCTCCTCCTCCTTCCATGGTTTATCACTCTTTAATTTCCTAGGTCAGATGGTTCAGTTCTAAAAACAACTTACAATTATTATTTGTCCATTTAAAAACAACAAAACAGATATTTTTAACTGATGGCCTCAGTACTGGCTTAAAGAAGCGGTGCAAGGCCGTTCTCATTAACATTTCAGTTGATGGATGAAATCAAGTTTGACTCGTCAAAACTCCAAATAAGGAGTTAAAGAATACACTTACCTCTGAATCATAACCCCTGCTTTTGTTGTTGGTATCCATTGCAAGACTGGCATTTCCCAAAATACCATCGGCCTTATCCAAAATAGTACCAAAGGTACCCAGTAATTCATCAAGGGTTTTGTTGGCTTGAGTAAGGTCAGTCCACAGACCCAACGTGTTGTTTAACAATGACTCAGCTTTGTTAAGAGATGTAACTGCAAGCTCGTGTTCTTCAATGATTGTCACATTTGTAGTGCTAAAGTCCCTGTCCACAAGTTCCTTCAAAATTTCTTCAGCTTTTTCTAACAGAAGAGTTTGGTTGGCCTTGTCTGTCTTAAGGATTTTTGCTATTTTCTTAGCCAAGTCTACAATGACTGAATTAATGGAAGAAATGATAAAAAAATCAATACAATTAAATTACTCAGTCAGTCCTCACTAAAGTATAAGAATTTGGTTTTATCGACTGAGTCGATAAGGTAAATTAGCCACCGTAAAAAGATTCAAGAAAGCTGACGTTTCGAGCATTAGCCCCTCGCTAGCCCTTTCGAGCGCTAGCCCTTCGAAACGTCAGCTTTCTCGAATCTTTTTACGGTGGCAATTTACCTTATCGACTCAGTCGATAAAACCAAATTCTTGTGCTTCACCCCCACCGACGCAGCACCACAGTTTCTCTAGAAACTTATAACCCCACTCGATCACTAAAGTATCCCATATAAAGCAAGAACCCTTTTATTTACCAGACAGCTTTAAGTCCCAGAAGTCTTTTTAAGTCTCTGTGATCACTATTAAGAAGAACTGACATGCTACCAGCAAATGCATGCACACATACGGAAAATGAAGCTATTTCCTGGTGTGTAAGCTTGTGTATTTTTAGTTGTGTCTTTTGTAATTAAGGTAATAATATTAATCTTGTTTTTGGTGGCAAAACTAAAATGTAAACTCAATGTAATGTTTAACACCTCAACAAAATAAAATTAACAGCAAACAATACACCTTAACAAAAACTATCAGAAGGAAACATATAAAAGTCATGTGAAAAGAAAGCCTAACACACACATTTCACTTGTTTATATCACATGCATGTGAAATTAGACCATGTGAAAGGTATGTGAAAAGCATGCGAGAGTATTTTATCCTTTTCACATACTGTTTCACACACATCTTCACAGACAATTTCACACACTTTTTAATGGTGGAGTTAGACCTTTCACATTTATTTGTTACATACTGTATGTATCTTCACATGTTCACTAATCAATAAAAACAACTGTCTAATGGTCTGCCCCTGAATGGCAGCCCAACTACATTCAAATCAGTGTCCAAGCCATTTGCCTGGGTACTTCGTTATCTTTTTTTTGCTTTCGTACTATTTAATATATACATTCGAATTACATGGAGACCTAATAAAGTTTTAAAAAAAAAATCCCCCAAAGGAAAATGCAACAGTGAAGAGACTTAGGAAGGAGGATCAAAGCTTACAGTTAAGTAATTATTTACCTCGTGTTCTATTAAGAGCATCCTTGATGTCTTTTTCTAACTCCAATGCTTCATCTTTAGTGTATGTGGCATTTGTCAAAGCCTTTGTTGCTCTCTCTGTTACTTTCATAACCTTGTTTTCTACTTCCTCAGTTGTTTTCTCATAGCTTTGTGTCCTGTCCATAAGGCTACCTTGGGACACATTGCTGGCACCTTCAGATTCTAGGACAAATTAATACAAAAATTAATACAAAAAAGAAAGATGCTAAGTTCAAAACCTTGCTTATATTCATGAAATCTATCGTAGAAATCATATTTCCGAGTCCAGAGAGATAAACTTGGATGGAAAGAAGCTTTTTAGCGTCTGAGCGAAAGGAAATATTTCAGTCACAAGGGGACGCTACAATTATGCAAATGAGTTTATATCTAATTAGCATAATCTTTTCACATCAGAAAATAAATTCGTAGTAAATTATGTATTTTTGCTTTTTTTGCAGATTTGCAGTCTGTTTGGCCAAGATATAAAAGAAAAAATTGTAATTTTAACTTTTCCTTTGAAACTTTTGAAGTCAATTCATATTTACAATGTAGTATGATGCCTTCTCTATGAAATTTGTATGCTAATGAAACAAAAATAAATGGAAACAATGATGTCAGCAAATATTTACTTATAGGGAAATAACAATTCAAAAGAAAAGAGTGAGAGCATTGTTTTCACCATTTGTGGAGGAGATTCCTACAAGAAGAGACACTGCTTCCATAGTTGCATTGTATTTGTTGGTTGGTGGAATCAGCCTGGGGAAAATCAATGAAAAGAGGTCACTGACAATTACATAGAGTGCATTTAATGGAAGGAGGGAGGGAGGGAGGGAAGGAGGGAGGGAGGCAAGGAGGGAGGGAGGGAGGGCGGGAAGGAGGGAGGGAGGGAGGGAGGTAGGGAGGGAAGGAGGGAGGGAGGGAGGAAGGAAGGAGAAAGGGAGGGAGTAATCGCATGAGGCAATTACTAACCTACACATCTGCTTACATTAATTCAAAGAAAGATAAATGTTTTACACACTGTAAATTGTATGTTAATTGCATTACGTTTTCTCTGTTGAACTCCGTGCATCAAGGACAAGTTTCTATAAGGACAAAGTTCAACATTTTCACGTGCAGACAGCGTGACTGACAAAAAAATACAATTTTAAATAGTAATCGCTTGAAACCCGGACTTGAAACATACAATTCATGTTACGCATTGCATTATTTGAAATCGGCTTGCCGTTTTTGCGATAAAACTATACTTTCTTACTTCAGTACAAGCTCGCCTATTAACGTAACTGCAGTCCACATTTTTTGGACGTCTCATCCCACGCAGACCATTCTACCATTCATGCATGGAGCACATTATAAGCGGTGTTTCCAAATAAATGTCATTGATAATTGCCATGTTAGCAAGCCAGCCGGGATTAGAGCACAGTTCCCAACCAACAAATTTTCAAAACTTTACACTTTTAGTGTTTGAAGCAACAATCGCAAAGATTTGAGTTGGCTGATTTTCAATTCATGTCGAAGTGCCCTTCTTTGACCTTCAGTAATACCATTTTAGAAGCGAGAATTTGATTGGCTGACATAGTACATGGTGTACATACTAGCTAGAGGCAATCTGATTGGTGTGACATAACCCAAGACAAGCAAACATACAAACTAACATGCATACAAACATTACAAAAAAATTATCTTTGTACCTGCTAATGAGCTATTTTGAAAAATGACCCCCACTGCAGCATGTAATTAGCATGTTACGATACATGAACAACTTTTTGCAAAGTTTTAAGAAACGTTATTGATACAATTAGCCTAGACAAAAATATGTATTAAGCCATATGCATGCATGCATAACATCTTACCTCTGAAGAGTGTCATTAATATCTGAAAACCGTCCCTCAGCAATAATTCCAGCTGTCCCCTGTTCCATAGACTTAAGAGCCTGGGTAAGATTGCGATCCAAGTTTTTGGCTTTATCCAACAAACGGCCCACACACTCACCACAGTATTCACATCCCTGAGGTGTCAGGATGTAGTTTTGTGGACAGATGGTACAGTTTCCTCCCTGCTTACAACACTGTCCTGTATTGATATCGCAGAAACCATACAGATTTTCTACACCCTGGTCTGGCCCACAATCACAAGCTGAAAAAATATTGTACATTATTTTGAATAAAAACAAAGCAGTATGAATAATGCATCTGAGCTGTTAAAATGAAAAACAACCTAAAACCCTGAAAAAGTGCAGCTCTACTTGCATTACATAAGATGCATTAGTACTTGTATCCATCTTTTTATTTTAAAGGCCTTAAGCCTTAAATAATGATGCACAGGGACCTCATGCAGATTTTCTTGTGTTTCCTTCAGTGAATTTTTCTAAAAGTTTGTACATTTTGAGCTACTAAATAAATGCTACCTTTAACATACTCTTTTAAGAAAAAAATCTGTTACAATGTAGACCAAAAAATTTGTTAAATATAAATGAAATTGTGTGATATTGGGGAAATGGTCTGAACAACCCTAGTATGTTTATTTCCTTCCAAAAAGTTGGCCTTAACCAATTCTGCAAGATAGCAAACTCAAAATATTAAAGAATTAAGTAACAATCTGTGTAAGAAGTAGGCAATTCTCTATTGTTCCTATGCATTTCGCTTTCCCCACATAAGAATGTTTAGATTTTCGTACTGAGAATACGTCAACCTATGGACAACATGGTTTTGAAATAAAATTTACTGAAACTTTATTTTAAAGCGATGTTTCTTTTGTGTTACAAGATTTCAGCCAATCGTGAGACTCCAAAACAATGGCCAAGAAAGACTTCTAATTTTCCATGTTCCCCACATAGAATTTTTGTTGCATTAAAAATCACAATAGTTTTCACTAAAAGGGAATCAATTAGTAAACTAGAGATAAATAAATGCGCTGCCTGATGAAGTTATGGTCGATTTTCATGTTTTAGCCAATGAGGTGGACGGTTTCAACAATAGCACAATTCACACCTTTCTGCATTCCATGCATTTGGGTTGCCTACTTCTAACATGGATTGTTAATTAAGGTCCATTGCACAAAATTTGCCATTCCTTAGATACTTGTTGCCATAGCAATGGCCTCTACCAAAAAAAGTGACAACTGGTAATTAAGCACAAATATGTTGGCATCCTAACTGGTAAATCTAGTGGTTAAAAACTGCAAGACAACAAGATTATGCTTAATTTATAACTCATGATAGTTAGTGTAGGTGCTTTTTGTTAAAACTGTAAGGAGCCACCTTAACTACTTACGGTTACAACCAGCTTCGGAGTACCCGAAGTAGCCTGCTTTACATCTGTCACATGTTCTTCCAGTTACACCTTCAGGACAGTCACACTGACCAGTCTTCACATCACAAGAGTCTGACAAGGACACAGGTGCACAGTCACAGTCCTCACAACCAAGACAACTGTCAAAGTTCCAAGTATTTGGCTAGAAACAGTAAATCAGATTAAAGAATAATAATTATAATAAATCATTATTTACATGTATGATATCAAGGTTACAAATAATAATAAGAAAAAGCAAATCTGAACAGATAGTTCACAGTTGTTTCTCAGAGAATAGTGCCATTATTTTTGTCCTTGCTGTTGTTGTTTTGGAGTTGAGAAATCAGGAGCAAACTGTAGTGGACAACACAGCATGCCACTGGGGGAACAAGATACGGGCCGCGCTGGAAAGAATGTGGAAATTAGCACAATGGGAAATAACAATGTCATTCACTTCAAGTAAGCTAAAAATAATATTGTATTGAGACAATAGAAAGAGACTTTGGGCTCAGGATATACTATTTTGTCTTACATGAACAAAATACCTCCCAAAGTGACAACTTGGTTTGCAAACTAAAAATTATATCCATATGTCTTAACACTGAAATGAGGCAGGAAATCAGTTGCCACATTCAAGATTATGACAGATCAAATGGATACAAAGACAGGCAAAATTCAATTAAGCTCAGGACTATTTGCAAAGAATGGCAGCAAAACAAACAACATTATATAGCTGGAGTTTTTCTCAATACAACGTGTGCGTTCATTGGTTGATTCATGGTCACATGACATCTAACAAACTGTTTCCCGCCAAACATCCATGAGCAGGCCACATTTGCAAAAGTGGGCAACATTTTTTATGTTAGAGGGTAACAGTGCACTGTTGCCCACTAGCATACATGATCAGACCTGACAAAAGGTGGCATTAGGATGCGATTGAGGTTTACCTTGAGTGCTCGGTGCATTTTTTAAAACTGTGTTTTTTTCCACCATGAACAAAGCTATATAACACATCACTTAATGACCGATCCCTCAGGAAAAAGGTAATTCTGTTTTACTTGAATCTCGGTGTTTCTCTTAACTTCACTTTGGGAAACTCTGAGATTCTTGGGGGAACAAAATTCACTGTTTCCCTTGGGACCAGTGTTTAATGTTTTACCCTGCAGCTGTCACAGTGATCTCCAATGACATTGGGTTTACACTGGCAAGCCCCATCGGTTTGGTTACAGACTGCTGTAACAGTGCCACATTCACTGCAAGCACATCTTGCACAGTTCTTTGCAACTGCATCCCCATAATAGCCAGTCAGACAGCGGTCACACTGGGGACCTGTTGCAGCATTAGTGCACTTAAGACACTGTCCTGTTAAAGTGTCACAGCTTCCATTAACACTGGGATCAATATTGCCGCTGCAAATGCATCTTTTACAGTAGTCTCCAGGTTGAGAAGGGTTACCATAGAAACCATCAGCGCATCTCTCGCAAGTCTGTCCAGTATAGCCTTCCAGACACGTGCACAGTAGTTGACTAGAAGGATCGAGGGTACATGAAGAAGCAAAGCTGTTGGTGGTGGTTCCTAAAGGACATTCACAAATATTGCAGTCCAATGGAGAGCCTGATGTCGCATCACCATAGAAACCAGGTTCACACAATTCACAGTTCCAACCTGAAGAAATAATTGTAGAATAGAACCTTTATTAGTGTTAAATGATAATTATTTGTGGCTCACATCTGTTTTTTTTTTTATTTTTGGTTTGAAAATGTTCAAACCAGTTTCATTTAAATTTTCCTTTTTCTCAGAGTCATTATCATAAATTATTCTTCACAAAAAATGATTATTACCAACTGTATAGCTGTTTTATCAATTGAAAGGGTGAGTGGAATAAAGCCCTAAGTGAATTCTGATCAACTGCTAGCTTCTCCTTCCAGTTTGTCTTATATATGCTCATATAACAAAAGGAGAATTTGGCTATAGATCACGAGTCACTTAGAACCTTATCCCAAACTGGAATAAGGCCTTCAGTGACTCCTGATCTGAAACCAAATTCTCGCTTTGTTACATGAGCATATACAAGACAAACTGGAAGGAGAATCTAGCAGTTGATCACAAGTCACTTAGGGCTTTATTCCACTCACCCCTTCAATTAATCATGCAATCAATGCATAAAAGAGAGGCATCCACATTAAATAATTTAAATAAATAGTTATTTTGCTTTTGTTGTTCTCTTTATCTATAATAATTATTCAGATTTACTACACATTTTATGTTATGCAGGACTCTATTTAAACTAGCCAGTATGCTAAATTAGAAATTCATAACGTATATTCAAAAATAATTCAACTGAACTGCGGTAAAGAGAGTTAACGAGAAAGAGATCATCACAGTTATCCAGTGACTGAAGAAGTTGCAATTTGAGGCTGAAAAAAAAAAATCATCATGACGTCATTGTGAAGGTACTGGTACATGTAACTACAATAGTTATGGAAATATTCTGCGAGTATAATAAGCAGTGTCCACTGAATTAGCATAATAAAGAATGTGAAAGTGACAACTCTGAAATGCCGGTTTTTATCATTTGTTTTTGCTTATCTTCGCATTACCAAACTGTTATTGATTAGTATTTTATTGTATCAATATAAAATGGTACATAGTATGATTGGCATTACCAGTAGTGTTATGTTGACAAGAGAAGCATTCTCCTGTTTCATCCTGGCAGTCAGTGGAGTGACCATAACAGTTACAGGGTATGCACGAGGTATTATCGGCACCTCTGGTGTGACCTTTTCCACACAGCTGGAAACCAAAAACAAACATGAGAGCTTATCAACACAAAGTCAACTGCTTAACATCATTAATTGTTTAGTAGAGATAACATTTCTTACAAAGTGACACAAATCTTCTGAGTCTGAATTACTTATTGTAACCAAATTTTAATTTTTTTAATAGAAATAACATTGTACATACAAAGTACCACAAATTTGACAATTTGAACACTTCTACAACATATGCCTTCACTGGTTTTTGTATTTCAATAACCATGGCCTAAAAAGGAATTTAAGGTGGCTCACAACAGTTTCTAGTAGTTTCCAGTACTTACATTTTGATGAATCAATACTACAATGCTTTCGAAAATTTAAGGTGGCTTCCTAACAAGTTTTAACAGGTTATACTGATGCTATTGTAACCTGTTACATCATAAAAGAGACCACAACTTGCCCACCAAGGGGGGTATTTGTTTGATATGACTGTAGCATCAACTGATGAAGAATGGTACTATTAATCCATTAAAGTATAAGCGATGGAAAATGCTCGGAGCTATTGCAAGCCACCTTAAGCACTCTTCCTTGTATGATAATCACATTTATTTATTTTATTTATTTATAATCAATATTTAGACAGGGTTTGCATTCAGCTGGAGCTGGTTTAAGTTGAGCCCTGTTTAACAAAAAACACATAACAAAATACAGAGACAAAGGTAAATTAAATTAAATTAAATTACAGATTACACATGATTAACAGCTGACCTCACAGGATGACCCAGTGGCCCTGATGGGACAATCACACATTTCAACACTCCTAGCTCTAGCTGCCCCTGGAACGGGTCCATCAATGGCCACATTCATGACAACATCATTAATTGTTGCTTCTGCCACCACCGTGCTATAAGTTGCCCTCAGTTTTAGAGATTTTATGTCCAAAAGCACTGACATAAAATCATCCCGGGTGACATTTGATCCACTTGCATCTTCCCACAGATGCTATGAAAATACAACAACAACAACAAACAAGTCATTACAAAAAAAAAAATAGTGAACCTAAGCAGCATGTAACTGAAAACCGAATTGATTGACAAGAATTTATAACTTACTGCGCCTTTCAATAACATGCGGAAATTCAAATTTCCACCAACACTTTCGTTTTACACTGCCATCAATCATCTTAGCTTACCTCTCAGGAAACAGATCTTCACTTCAATGAGTTCAAAAGGTCACGTCCCTGCATTACGATTGGTAGATTTCGATCCATTTTATTTGTTTCTTTTTTTCATGGTCCGTTGGCTTTCATATTAATTATGATTAACGGCAGGGAATAACGCAACCGTTTTGGTGGAGATTTTAATTTCAAATTCCGCATGTTATTGAAAGGCGCAGTAACCAGCAGCACAAACCAAATAATAACACCTGGATATTGACAAACATGTATAAACTAATAGCTAATACAAAAACTAAGAGAGGTTTTCATTTGAGTGGAAAGCAATCACAACAGAAGCAGACAATCCAATGAACCAATCAGATCTCTAGCAAATGCATGTATCAGGCACCAAGCGGGGAAAAATGCGTGCGAGGAAAATACAATATTGGTTTTGGTTCTGATGGTTGAGAAAGTCATGGTTCGTGCAAATTCATACAAATAAAATTCAAGGACTTTACAAGGACAAAAAATAGTTTTCAAGGACTACGTTTTATTTACGAAATCAAAACTCTTTGTCCCCTGGTGCATGAAATTGAGGCAAAGATCACAATTTTGCTTCATGTACGCATTCACGTATTATGCCGACATTTTTGCTATTTATTTTCGGATTTTAAAAGTCGCTGGTGGCCAATTTTTTCGTAGCAAAATCATTTAATTTATCAGAAAAGTGATAGGGCGTACACAAAGTCCTAAATTTCAAGGACTTTTCAAGACCTAATAAAGAAATCAAGTACTTTTCAAGGACCTTAACCAAATTAAAGGACTTTTCAAGACGACTGCTAAAATTCAAGACCTTTTCAAGATTGTACGAACCATGGAAAGTGGTGTAAGATTTTTTAGCCAATCACAAAGCACAGCAATGCAAAACCAAAGCAATCGCGAAATTATTTTTGCCACGCAACTGAAAACTGCTCTGAACCTGCTGTGACAGTCGCAGCAATACCACCGTTGTTAACACATAGTTATGCTGCATTAATTGGGTCAACAGAGAGTGTTACTTTTAATTAGCTTATAGGTCATTTAGATATGAAACTAACACTGGTATGAGCCATTTCCTTCATGACTGCAACGATGTTTGGGAACTCACCTCCAGAAACTGTGCCTCGACAGATTTTGTTATTCCTGGTGACACCTCCAGTTGTTCCTTATACTGAAGTACTTTACCATTTTTACCCTGAAACATCGCAATAAAATCAACATCTTTTAGGGGGGCAAACAGAATTCACAAAATGAATAGGTTGAAGATTTCTTGATGATGTGGAGGCCATGAAATAATTCTAAGTCAGAAGACAACTCGTCTGCAACTTTTTTACTGATTTGCATCATATTGAATCTACATTTGTAAACTTCACCCAAGTCCTTCTTTTCCTTAAAGAGAAAAACCACCCTGAATAACAATTCATGAGACGCTTTTTGATACTAGAATCGGCAAAAAAAGCCAATTAATTTTTTAGAAGCCAATTTGATGCCAGCGGCATGTTTTAGTCTAGGGGAAGTCAAAAGGTTATTAAATGACTCCTTAAAACCTCTACTGTAAAGGCCTGGGTGAACCTAATCACAAAAAGACAGGTTTTTTAAATGGAGTAAAACACACCATTTTCTTTGTAATCTGGTGCATTTGTCAGACAGAAGTTTTCCAAATTTAGCACTTTGTATCACACAAAGGTCCTGGATGTGTCACAACATTCTGGGCGATGAAATCCATTTTTTGAGCTAAAGCCCCTTCTCATACACTTTTTAAATGCACTGGAAAGTCCCTTATACAGCTTTAAAAACAAAATCAAAACAAACAGAAAACATATTGTACAGTTTTAATGCATTGGGGAAGCAATTAATTGGGTGAGCTGTAAGTTCTTTCCATAGTGCTACATGGACAGCCTTTCAAGCGGGGTCA
The DNA here is from genome assembly GCA_022457155.1 of Cladopsammia gracilis. Classification (NCBI taxonomy): domain Eukaryota; kingdom Metazoa; phylum Cnidaria; class Anthozoa; order Scleractinia; family Dendrophylliidae; genus Cladopsammia; species Cladopsammia gracilis. The sequence continues at coordinate 1,031,769 of JAJGOT010000255.1, read as the reverse complement.
TAGCTGTCCAAAGGATGTCTGTGATTGCCGAATGATACAATTGATATATCAATTGAACAATGCCCCTATCCCCAATCCCTATCCCAGCGAGACAAATCTATTGTTTTCTTAGCAAATCTCAGACATCGTTTGGACAAGTGCAGGACTAGCTTATGGACAGTTCACTTTGTCTCAGGACACCAACACTCATAGAAACTTCCACTGGCACTATAACAATGGTTTTCTAGATAGGTCTAGAATGCTTACCAGTTTTTCCGGCCCAGAAAATGAATCAAAATGGCTCAAGGATGAGCAAGTGAAAAATTTTGAAATATTTTCACTTGTGAACACAGAATACCCATAAAACTACAGGAATACCATCAGATTAGAACGCAAATATATTAATGACTTCATAATGAAGACAGTTAGTTATGTTTGTCCTTGGCAGTGGAGGGTTGATTTAACAATGGCAAGAATCAAAATTATAAATTAAAATTGGGCTCAGTATACAATCACAGTGGCTTGAATTTAAATGATCTTGGTTCTTGCTCTGTTGCAAGAATTTCTCTTGAATTTCTCCCTCTTCAACAAAAAGCAACATTTTCAAATCCCAAATTGAATTTATAGAGGACCTGCATGTGATGTTGATGCAGGGTTAGAAAAAAATTAAAATTATTTTATGCTTGCCCTAAGTCTTAAGTTTTACTTGCCCGACAAGTTTTTATAAACGGTTTCTTCAGCTTAGTTCACAGGCGGCTTGTCCATGTCCTTGCCTGTCGGGTAAGTGAATGGGGAAAGCTACTTTCACAACACAAAAATCTACTCGTGCCAGATGACTGGATGGGACTTTTGTCAAGCCCTGTGATGTGCTCTTAAAATATCTTGAATTAATTTATAACCCTTTCAGTCCCAGAGTAACATATTGTAATAGACCATTTTCGATATGTTAAAATTCATACTTGGCTCCGAGACTTGGGGGAATAAAACAAAAGAAATCACATTGAGGTTCAGCGTTGAATTATTCATTTCTTTTGTTTTATTCCCCCAAGCCTCGGAGCCAAGTATGAATTTTAATATATCGAAAATGGTCTATTATAAAGACATGTACATTAATTAGTGTACAGTGTACTTCTAACTTTTGAGTCGCTCTACAAAACGCTAATAGTGTGATCATTCAAATGAAACCTCTGTGGCAGTACTTTGTTTTGCACAGTACTTTTTGATGTTTTAATATTTTACAAAATATATTTTATTAGGATTTTTCTTGATTTTTGGAGCTGTTTTGAGTTATATTTTAAGGGTTAATTAAACCCGAGCAGTTCAGCATTAATTATATTTACCTCTATCACAATATCAGGTTTAGTTGTGAGTATGGGTGAGCTCACTCCCTGTGGCACTTCATATCTCATTGTATATGTCAGTCTACCACCATACGATGAGATCTGAAAATGAGACAATGAATTTAGAATTAATGTAAGTCAATCATTATCACTGGTCCCAAGGGAAACAGTGAATTTTTGTTTCCTGAGAATCTCATGATATGGTGATTTGAGGGAAACAAAATTCACTGTTTCCTACAGGATCAGTAATAAAGTGATTTATTATATAGCAACACAAAAAACACAACACAAAACAGTTTGAAAAATGAGCTGAGCACTCGAGATAAACATCAATTGCATCATAATCATGCCACCTTTTGTCATGATCTGATCATGTGCGCTAGCCGGCATCGATACACTGTTACCCTCTGATGTCAAAAAGTTGCCAGCTTTTGCAAATTTTGCCTGCTCATGGATGTTTAGCGGGAAACAGTTTGTGTGTTAGATGTCATGTGACCATGAATCAACCAATAAATGTATGCGTTGTATCGAGAAAAACTCCAGCTATAAAACAACTGAGGTTGTTGATCAGCATACCTTCTTCCCTAGGTAGTCATCAGGTGCTACCCAGTAAACTGGTTTGTCCATTTCATTCCTTTGACTGCTTATAGAGACATACAGATTAGTGGATCCAATTTTGACCACTAATGCTGGGGTGTTTTCTAACGTCCAGTCATCCATACTGTCCACTTTCGACCTTTAGTTAAAAATAAAAGAAAAAAGAGAAATTATTGCATGACCTGAAAATTAAGAAAACAGTTTAAAAAAGGAAATTAAAGAATCAAAGGGACTTAAGGGCTATCTCATACAAAACAATGTCAGGTCAATTTTAGTTGTTTTTTAATGTTTTTAGGAACCAAAAATAATACACATTTTGTCTTTTTTTTTTGTGAAAGTACAGGATCTTTTGGTGGTTTTTTTTCACATTAACTTACATGAACCTGTCATTACCTTTGGTAAAAGTGCCATTTCTCCTGTCCAAAAACAGATTATTATTAAATATTTTGAGTGAAAATGTCAAAACAAGACATTTAAGGCCATCTATACACTCGGCCTTCAATATTATCATTTCAACTGCAACATCTAGTAAAAACAAGTTGAAAAAAATATCTAACATAATTAAATGAAATAATTACAGTAAGTAACTTTATTTATTCCTTACCAGAACTTGTTACCACTAAAACAAGTGTCTGAGAGGCCATTACACCAGCACTTTGTGCAGCCATTTGGATTGTTGGCATCAAGATTGAAATGTCCAGCAGCACATTTATCACACCTATCCCCAATCACACCAGGCTAAAAATGTAAGAACAACAATATAAGATATTGTACAATAGGGATATGGACAGTCAGTTCTTCCTTTTCTATAATGTCTACATTAAGAGGCTTTTTAGGCAAGCAGTTTATAAGTATGAAGGTGCCAGTTGGAATAAGGGTGGCTCACAATTAACTGCCAGAGCTTTTAAATTAACCCAAATTCTGCAGCATGAAGTGATTGAGAGTATTACTACCTGCCCCCCCCCCCCCCACCTCAATGGGGTGCTAGTCCATCACAAGGATAACCCCCAGCATTATGTCACCAGTACCCATTTATACACCTGGGTGGAGAGAGACAATGTGGAGTAAAGTTTCTTGTCTAAGGAAACAACACACTGGTAATGTACCCATTTATACACCTGGGTGGAGAGAGACAATGTGGAGCAACGTTTCTTGTCTAAGGAAACATCACAACGGCAGAGACCAGGCTCAAACCACCGACCTTCAGGTCGAAAGTCCGACATGCTAACCATTAGACTACCGCACCTCCATGGGGTTGTGGTGGGATAAACTAAAGCAAAAGGCAATATTATTAGAGCAGCTTTCAATTGAGTGTCGTAAACCAAAACCAAAGTAATTACTCTGACCAATCACAGCAGTCGTAAACAATCCAATGAACCAATCAGAGCTCAAAGCAATTACATGTCGGCGGAGCCAAGCGCGGGAAAACGTGTGCGAGCAAGTCACGATTGGTTTTGGTTTTACTTCTGATTGGTCGAGAAAGTGGCACAAGATTTTTTAGCCAATCATAAAGCAATGCAAAACTAAAGCAGTTGTGTAATTACTTTCGACACTCAATTGAAAACTGCTCTATTACTTGTAATTGTGGTGTAGCCGACAAGTTTGTAATTCGGCTTTGTTTTGTTTTGTTTTTTTGTGTCACATTAATGCAAATTTATGCACACATATTTTTAGTTTCACTAGTCTGATTGTTTGATACACGACCTTGTGATCTCCCTCTTGATTTCAAGATGGAGGCGAAGGAAGAATTACAGTGTACAAGTTTTCAAGACAATGCAAGGTGTTCATGGATGGATAGGACAGCTTACCGCTGTGGGATTTTTGTTCCAACAAGTTTTGTGTTTTATATTACTTTGCATTGCAATAATTTGTGGTTTAATTCAAGTGTCAGCCACTTTATGTAGTGTTACTTTTCAGACATAATTTTATGTTTCCCTGTAAAAAAAAAAAACACACTAAACACTCAATACACAAGTTCAAGCTGTGTACAGCTTCTTGTTTTTGTTTACTGCTATTCTGGAGGAGCTAGCAGCATTGCCTGGTTAGCGGATTGGACTTCAGATCCAAAGGTTAGTAGTTGGAGGCCTGGCCTCTAGCTGCCATCATGTTGTTTCCTTAGACAAGAAACTTTACTCCACATCGTCTCTCTCCACCCAGGTGTATAAATGGGTACTGGCGACAAATACTGGAGGGAACCCTGTGATGGACTAGCATTCCATCCAGGGGGGAGTAGCAATATTCCTACTTCATGCTGCAGAAACCTGGTTAAACTGCTGCCTGTGTGGGTCACCTGTGCCTCGTGTGTACTAACAGGAAGTCCTGCTCCCAGTATTTGAGAATTCATACAATATGCTGGTTATAATTTTTCTCAAACTCATTAATAATTCATGAAGATAACACAAAGGAAATCACTACCCCAAAGGAGGTTTTGATATCCTGTCTAATTTGCATAGATTTTGGCGATTTATATCCTTCGTTTTCTCTGTGTTCAATGATCAGATTGAGAAGCTATATCAAACACTCGAAAAAGTGCTTCATCAGGTATCCAAACACAATATATTACTTCTTACTTTGAAGGACATGCATGTATCCTTTCAAACTGCCATTTTGATTGGGCATTTTACAACAGTGGTTGGGCATCCACCATTTTGAATTTCCCTCAGAGATAAAAGCTGTTTGCATATGTTGTGATTCAAACTTTTCTTTGGTTTGAAAATTTTTAAGCCAGTTTGATTTTTGTTTTCCTTTGTCTCAGAATAATTAAGATATGGAACGTGAGACAGTGGAAAATAAAAATCAAACTGGTTTAAAAATTATCAAACCCTTAAGAAAAATTTGAACCCAGCACATACATGACTGCATGCTATAATAAATTATTATAAAAAGAAGTTTTGCAGTTTTCAAATCACCTCACACGTCTTTTTTCTAAAATCAATGTTCTGGAATTGAGAGAGCCTTTTATCAAATTTTACAGCAAAACAAGCTGTACAAATAGAGGGTTGTCCAATATACACGCACAGTCACGTTCCGTGAAAGCTAAGTTACGGTCCGTGGAATTCCTTCCGACCGTGACGTTAAGAGTGGATCCGTACGGAGCGTACGGTTTGTGAACTGAACAGACGGACCGTAATCAAGAAACCACGGTCCGTGAATTGCATCTCATTAAGGGCACTTAGAATATTTTCTTATATTGCGTTGAACCGTGTGTACCCCAAACGGTTCGTCGATCCGTACGGAGCGTACGGTTCGTGAACTGAACAGACGGACCGTAATCAAGAAACCGCGGTCCGTGAATTGCATCTCATTAAGGGCACTTAGAATATTTTCTTATATTGCGTTGAACCGTGTGTACCCCAAACGGTTCGTCGATCCGTATGGAGCGTACGTTTCGTGAACTGAACAGACGGACCATAATCAAGAAACCACGGTCCGTGAATTGCATCTCATTAAGGGCACTTAGAATATTTTCGTGTATTTCGTTGAACCATGTGTACCCCAAACGGTTCGTCGATCCGTATGGAGCGTACGGTTTGTGAACTGAACAGACAGACCGTAATCAAGAAACCACGGTCCGTGAATTGCATCTCATTAAGGGCACTTAGAATATTTTCGTATATTGCGTTGAACCGTGTGTACCCCAAACGGTTCGTCGATCCGTACGGAGCGTACGGTTCGTGAACTGAACAGACGGACCATAATCAAGAAACCACGGTCCGTGAATTGCATCTCATTAAGGGCACTTAGAATATTTTCTTATATTGCGTTGAACCGTGTGTACCCCAAACGGTTCGTCGATCCGTATGGAGCGTACGTTTCGTGAACTGAACAGACGGACCGTAATCAAGAAACCACGGTCCGTGAATTGCATCTCATTAAGGGCACTTAGAATATTTTCGTGTATTTCGTTGAACCATGTGTACCCCAAACGGTTCGTCGATCCGTATGGAGCGTACGGTTTGTGAACTGAACAGACAGACCGTAATCAAGAAACCACGGTCCGTGAATTGCATCTCATTAAGGGCACTTAGAATATTTTCGTATATTGCGTTGAACCGTGTGTACCCCAAACGGTTCGTCGATCCGTACGGAGCGTACGGTTCGTGAACTGAACAGACGGACCATAATCAAGAAACCACGGTCCGTGAATTGCATCTCATTAAGGGCACTTAGAATATTTTCGTGTATTTCGTTGAACCATGTGTACCCCAAACGGTTCGTCGATCCGTACGGAGCGTACGGTTCGTGAACTGAACAGACGAATCGTAATCAAGAAACCACGGTCCGTGAATTGCATCTCATTAAGGGGACTTGGTATATTTTCGTGTATTTCGTTGAACCACGTGTACCCCAAACGGTTCGTCGATCCGTACGGAGCGTACGGTTCGTGAACTGAACAGACGGACCGTAATCAAGAAACCACGGTCCGTGAATTGCATCTCATTAAGGGGACTTAGAATATTTTCTTATATTGCGTTGAACCGTGTGTACCCCAAACGGTTCGTCGATCCGTACGGAGCATACGGTTCGTGAACTGAACAGACGAATCGTAATCAAGAAACCACGGTCCGTGAATTGCATCTCATTAAGGGGACTTGGTATATTTTCGTGTATTGCGTTGAACTGTGTGTACCCCAAACGGTTCGTCAATCCGTACGGAGCGTACGGTTCGTGAACTGAACAGACGGACCGTAATCAAGAAACCACGGCCTTGAATTGCATCTCATGAATAGTTTTAGTGGGCAGAAAAAAATGATTGATAGCGGAAGGTTTGGCGGAGGTTATTCAGTGATGCAGATTGACCAGACGTGAAAATGAACATGGTCGTTGCTATGATGCTGCTTGATCGTTCCCAGGGTCTCTCTCCTTCAGCTACATAAAGAAATCCTGGGAACAACCTCGTTTCCACGTCATGTAAGGAAATCCCTTTTCAACAATGAAAATTTGGTTTTATCGACTCAGTCGATAAGGTAAATTAGCCACCGTAAAAAAATTCGAGAAAGCTGACATTTCAATGATGCAGGTGTATTGAACTGTGTTCAAAATGATACGTACCTTGCGTAATTTTTATGGAAGGCATTTCCAGTACAGGTCGTACCCGTAGCAGCTCTTCAAATCAAGGTCCAACCGTTGAAAATGATTGGCCATTATGAGTTGCTTAATAAATGACTTCCCAAAACACTATTTTTTTAAACTGCGTGCGGTAAATTGAAGCCTGCGTAACGGGAGTAAAATGGCAGTGAATGTGTCACTGGTGTGAGCTGTTGACTGCTTGAAATTAATCAGGCGGTTTATGTACGGATACATTTCATTGTATATTTGAATGGGATTTAACAAATGGAAGGTGTGAGAAATCAGGAGTAATTTGTTCGCAAACACAACCCGATCATTCACATTATCCACGCGATCATAACATTGAAAACAATTAAGAGAAGCATTAAAAAAAACACAGGCTTGGCAAGCATAAGGGGACATGATATTTCTTTTGGAAGAAACATACTTTTGTGGTATGGAATGTATGTGTTCTATAGAATAAAGGCAATTTAAAATGAAATAATAACGGGGCGTATTAAATTGGGAAAAAATAAAATTCTTTGCTGAAAAAAAAAGATAAATGGTCGATCAATATTGATGCTGGCCTTTGATGATGGCGGCACATTTGTTTAGATGAATGGAATATGTTTTCAGTGATGTGTGATAATTTTAAAAAGCAAGCCGAAAGTCATGGGGACGAGGGCGAGAAATAAGTGTTGCTATTTGCCGAGGAGGAAAGAAAAGAACTGGTTAAAGTGTCGAATGGAGATGCGTTTTTCGCTCTCAAAGCATGGCCAATGGAGATGAGGATTGGAAGAAGCCACTGGGCGATACGGAAACCTTCAAGATGGTGTTATTTTTTATAGGCAATGGATGCTGAGCCCACATTGATTGCAGAGTGGATTATGGCTCCGTCAATTCCAAGCCCGCTCATTCCCCCTCCCCCGGGGCATTTGTCGTGCATTTTATAACTTTTTCTTCCCAAGGATGGGGCATTTGCTAAAATAGGTCATCCCGGGGGTGGGGCATTGTCAAAACAACGTTATCTTATGGATATTAAAATTCGTACATGCTTCGTTGTTTATTTTTAATTTTTCTGATTATAAAAGCTGAGTTGATAAATGTCGTTTCAGTCCTGCACTTTTCAAGTGAAAATATTAAAGTTTCACACAATTTTCAAAACAGGCCGCCTATTGCCTTACCTTTCAAGTGCCACAGAAGATAATATCTATATCACGGCAAATTTTCAAGTTTTGTTGACGTCTTATTTACCAACATTCGTGGCCTTGGTGTCTTTCCATCATGATATGTCGCAACAAAAGAATCTGGCTATTTAAAAATTCAATAGCAACTTCACTTGAAAAAGCTTTTCAATCAACGGGGACCTTACCGTGTAAGCATAATTTTAATCAAAATTAATAACATTAACAACGAAAATCGACAATTGGAGTCAAAAGTTTTGCGGAAACATAACACAAATATTTAGAACGAATGCGGGAACGGATTGGTAGAACGAAAGAATTCCTAGCATGAATAAAGATCCATTTATTTGTGAGCAATTATTGCTTCCATCAATAATCATTGAAATAAAAATTTCGTTCTTGTCCCATGGGTCGGGCACTTGCACTCTTTCAGATGCCTCACCGTGGGGATTTGTACATAAAAGCTGACCCCACCGTGGGGCATTTGCAACTTTTTAAAAAAAAAAAAAAAACGAGAAAAGCCCGACAAATGCCCGGCGGAAGGAGATGAGCGGCCTTGAAATCGAAGGAGCTGAGAAAAGAGCAAGGCAGATAGATTTTATCTTGAACAATGCGGATCAAAAGCGGCTTTCCTGGTTTTATTTTGACATTGACTATAACAAAGTGCTATATTTAAATGGCCTGCCAAAAAAGAAGTGAAACGGAGATGAACTAAATGGATGTGAAGGCAGTTTACTAAACTAAAAGTGAATGGCATTATTGATTTGATATGTGATAAGTGTGCTACAATAAATGATTTAATGAATGTATATTCTGACTGTTGTTTCGATCATGGGAAGGGTACGTGATTGTTAATTTTTATATGGTTTGAATCGTGCATACTTATGTTTGGTGGAGTGGCGTGTTTTGATTTAACGCCTTCCCGCGCTAATATTGACTCGCGCCTCCTTGCTAATGTCGCGAAGGTTGTCCGTTTTGTCATAATGTATATGTTGCATTCGTTTGAATGGTAAAGAAAGAAATAGATATGCATTTTCTTCATTTCTCTCGCGTGAATATTCGGGTTTATTTTTTCGGCTCGTGTGTTTGTGAAAGCGTATCGTAGCAAAATAGATATTTGGTGTAGTGGCACGTTATTTGTCGCGTGTAGGTTCCTTATTTCCTCTCGCGTGTATGTTCGGGTTTAGTTTTCAGTTCGCGTGTTTGTTTATATTTGAAAGCGTATCGTAGCAAAATAGATATTTGGTGTAGTGGTGCGCTGTTTGTCGCCTCACGCTTAAAGAACGAGATATATGTGTAGGTTCCTTATTTCCTCTCGCGTGTATGTTCGGTTTAGTTTTCGGCTCACGTGTTTGTTTATATTTGAAAGCGTAGCACAGTAAGATAGATATTTAGTGCAGTGGCGCGTTGTTTGCCGCCTCACGCTTACAGAACGAGATATATGCACGCTCCGTAAGCAAGGATTACGTTCCGTACGAAACGTACGGTTCGTACAAATTGTATGGACAGTAAAAAGTTATTCACACTGACTGAGTGTGATAATGAGATGCATGTTCCGTATACAGACAGAACACGGACCGTAAGCAAGGATTACGTTCCGTTCGAAACGTACGGTTTGTACAAATCGTACCGATGGTAAAAAGTTATTCACACTGACTGAGTGTGATAATGAGATGCACGCTCCGTATACAGACAGAACACGGACTGTATAGTTACGTAAAGTTAGAAGGTTACGGACCGTAAGCGAGGATGACGATCCGTACGTTTTGTACGGACCGTCAATGTTTACTCACGGTCCGTATCAGTGCGACAGTATTGGACATGAGTGTACAAATAGCATGAAATTCTAATTTTAATGTATTTGGAATCAAATTTGATGGCTTAACAAGACTTTCTTAACTTTATAGTGCTCACACACGTCTGAGCATAATGTAAAGTTAGACAGACATTTAAAGATTTTTGTTGGTCAATGTCCAACTGTTATTTCTAGCACTATGACAGCTTGTTTTTGCTTAGTGGGATGTTTGCCTTATAGAGAGTTTATAGAGTAATAAGTTACAAACCAACAAGTGAAATTTAGCCAGAACCAGCCAATAATTGACATTATTTTGTCTTAGAGAGGTGTTTGCCTTACAGGGGTGTGGACCCATCTTAAGAGAGTTTATTGTACTCTGTTAGAACTTCCATCTTACCTTACAAAAGCACTGCCCATTATCACCATCACAGACCCTGTCGTCAACACCTCTTGCATCACACAAGTCACACTTTTGACACAGAGGGTAGTTATAATAACCTTTGGCGCACTTATTGCACTGCCGACCAGTGTGCGATGGTTTACAGTTGCACTGTCCTGTTTTAGCATCACAGGTCAATCTGCCATCAGCCACACCATCACGTGCACACTTGCAGTCCTGACAGCCAAGAATTGGGTCATATCCATAGGTCCCTTGCAGACAAGATTCACAGTTTGGACCAACAGTATTTGTTGGACAGTCACAAGCTCCTGTAATCTCATTACAGAAAACACAGCGGCATTCTGAAATTTGATAGTAAAAATCAACCCATTATTACTAACAGGAAAAAGTAAAACATGTGTTCACTTGAAATAGGCTTGTTTGAATAAACATGTTTCAGCTAATTACTAAATAAAAGTGATCTCAATGTTACTTTCAGACATTCTGTGTATTTAACAAGCAGCTTTCTTGTTCCAGTGAACACATGTTTAGCTGAGTTGCACACTGCAAATGATTATTAAGGTTGGGGGTGTCTCTAGTGTAACAGCTCTAGGTTCTCAAGATTACTCTTAAGATACCTTAACCCATTATATCAAATTTAAGCTTTATATAGAGTGAACTCTTTTTTTACAAATTAAATCTAAATGCAAGCATCTGAGTTAGCTTTTGAAAGCTACAACTCAAAGTGATTATTATATTTTGCTAATTTGATTTGTTCTCAGGTTTCCGGATAAAAGCGCTAAAAAACAATGTGTCTGCGTTGCCCCATATTCAATAACAGTGAAAAAGTACAGAACATTTTTGAAATAGGGCGGAAAAAAAAAAAAAAACTGGAGTAGTTGTATGGAAATAGCTCTAAAGGAAAATGTTTTCAGAAATTCAAAATTCCCAGACACATATTTTTATTTTTATTATTATGTTTACTAGGAAAGTAACATCACTCCAATTTGCTTCAAGCTACAGAAACTGGGTTATTAGCTCTGGCTGGTAAGGCCACCTGTGGTTTGTGGAGAACTTTCACTTGTTTTTAACTAATCAAAAATTAATACAGTAAAACCTGTATCAAGCGGACCCCATATTAAGCGGACACCCTCTATTTTACAGACACCAGCTGCTTGGGTCCCTAAATTTTCTTCCCATATTTACTGTAAAACGGACCTGTATTCAGCGCTCCCCTCTATTAAGGGGACACTAGCGTGAGTCCCGAGGGTGTCAGGTTAATACAGGTTTCACTGTAGTTAATTCATTTATGTTGTTTCCTCATGTGTTGTCCGCTTTCGGCATGAAGAAATATCCTGGCAAGAAAACTTTTAACGAGCGAAGTTTATTCCATGTCCTAACGGTTTCAACTCCAAAGTTAAACTGCAATATGAATACTAATTCCAGCTCGAACTACAACTAATTTTAATAAGATCAAAGAATGTCCCGCATTGGGAATAACAATCGTCGGCACGCTTGTTGAATATATAATATCATATAACAACATAATGTAAAACCAGGTCATTATTTTCGGAGCTTTATGGTAATACAGAAAAACAGAAAGGCTAACCTAACAGCAGAACTTCTGAGTGACCCTCATTACTTTTGAACTTAGCAGCCTTTTACCATTGCTTGGTGGCGAAAAAGTGTACCGGTACCATAAATGGGTTGATTCATCTTTGTAAAATGGCTAAGTTTGGGGGTGTCATTACTTTCAGAACCTTACAGTATTTAACTTACTTCTGCAGTTGGGAAATCCATAATACCCTGTCTTGCACCTGCTACAGGTTCTGCCAATCACATTTGGCCGACAGGAGCACTGTCCTCCAAACTCATTACAATCACTGTTATATGATCCACTTGTATCACAATCACAGGAAAAACTTCCGTTGTTAAAGCTTGTAGTGAGCGAGAAAACAGAGTCTTTACAAAACTGTTGATCAGAGGACTTGATGAAGAAATGATCTTTGCTGCAAGTGTCAAGGAATTCTTGAGTTAAAGGAACTGGAGAATCCTCTTGTAATTCTTCAGTAAATGTATCTTCTGGGATGAGCAAGACATAATCCTGAACAAGAAGGTAAAACACAAGTTAAATTGTGCATACTATAATGGTTTGTTGGGGGGGGGGGGGTCCAGGGAAAAAAATCAATATATATATTTAGTCAATGTACTTTAGCAGTGCAACTATTTATCATAATACTAATTGAGCACACTGTTTTTATATCACCTATTGGAGATGGGACCATGTACCATTTCTATGTGGCCAACCGAGCGACATGAAGGTCTAACCATTAAATTTTGCAGACATCGTAGCAAAGAAAGCAACATCATCCACCATTATTTTAATACCCTGAGTGTTGGTCTGGCCAGCATCGAAGCTATGACCGCCTGCAGCTCAGCAGACCAGCACTCTACCAAACAAGCTAATCCTGCAGCCATTGTTAAATCTCTCTCAGGAAATACAGAATACAAGTGACTTATAAGTTTGTATGTTTGTATCATCCCAGTTGGAATTCATTGGGGCAAATAATTATATCATAATGATGGTGTTTCTGGAATTGACTTTCAAATAAAATATGTTAATCTTTTTCAATATTATGCTTATAGCCATTTTGCTCTCTAAATCAAACTGCTTTTATTAACTTTGTAAAAAAAATCACTTGAATAAAATACTGTTTTAAAAGTACCATTCAATTTAAATTTGTAAAAACATTGAGACTTCATACAATAAATGCTGTGAATGAACATTATTATAAGACAAAATTAATTTCAAAGTACGAAAAGTTTATCAACTTACAATCCAGGTTGATGAATTTTCAGGAATGGTGAATTCCAAGCCAACAGAACGTCCAATGTCGAAGAGAGATTCTTCATTCAAGTCTCTGATAACAGATCTGCAACCTGAAGCGTGGGGGCAGTAATGGAATTTGACGGTCCCATCTAAAGCACGATCACTTGTGATGGAAACTTGGGAATCAAAAGAAGAATGCTTGGGCTGGTAGTAATGCACAATGGCTGCGTACTTCCCTGGACGCGGTACAGAGCCTGAGAGGTCATGCTTTTTCTGTAAATGGAATACCAACAAGGTTCGGACTTTCATAATAACGTTAGGGAAGTGGTCATAACAAGCAAGCTTGAAGAGTACCCACCTTACACAAGCTTGTGTCGGGGTTGGGGGCTATGCAAGATACCACAGATCTTATGAGCCTAGTGGACAGCGCTTGATGGATAGGAAAACACGTACTAATCTGGTGTCCTGTCTGGTATTGGGAAGCCTGTGTCTTGCAGCCAGGAAATTTTGAGATTTTTTGTCATTAGGTCAACCATCTTCCATTTGGCCCTTTTTGACCAGAAACTGGTACCTACTCATGGCCTCATTTCCGCGCACAAGTCAGTCTTGTTTTTGCAAAAAAAAATATAGCCTCGTTTTCATGTACCATGTGACTCGGAGCCATGTTAATTTGTATCACGAGTCATGTCTTCTCAGTTCCTTTCTGACCTTTCACTGTTCAATTTGGCAGCATGTGTGGGTTCCTTTTGTAACCAGGCTCAAGCATGTGTGACAAAGTCAAACAATCCATAGAGTGTTTTGTTTAATTTAATTTGTGCCTTGGCACAGGATTTGTAGCAAAAACATGCCCCACTTGCAAGGGCATTGGAGCGGTTTTGCTTTTTTATTGAAACACCCCGGGATGCTACCCATGGGATTTGCATGTAATCTGCTGTCTCAAGCTAGGGTTCAGCTGTATTCGCCACAGGACATTATACTGTTTCAAGGAAATATTTTACAGTGTGTGGCAGTACTTACTGGTCCGTCCAGATATTGTAGTTTGGCTGCTGGATCTTGTTTGTTTGGTGGCTGCGGCTTGCTGGGATCATCACCACCAACCTCAATCTTAACAGCTCCTTTGGGAATTGGATATGAGGTTGGAATACACACGTTTCCTTGTGTCGTACAGAGAATGTTTGGTGCAATGAAATCCAGTGTCCACATATCCAGTGGAATAGCAGTGATGGAGTCCTGAGAGACAGTCAAGCACTGATGATCAACATACATACATACATACATACATACATACATACATACATACATACATACATACATACATACATACATACATACATACATACATACATACATACATACATACATACATACATACATACATACATACATACATACATACATACATACATACATACATACATACATATATACTTTATTTGTCCCAAAAGGGCTTTTCAGAATAAAGAGCAAATTAAGTAACATCTATTTTCTCATTGTTAAGAATTCAGGGGATAAGCTGCCACTATGGATAACAACCATAACCCTAACAATCAGCATCTAATTTCTTCCAAACAATGGTATATATTGAGCTCAGTTTCTATGTACAAACATTAAAAGTGGTGTATGACTTAGAACTGCAATAGCTAGTTTCTTAAACTGTCAGGAATTTAATTTGAAATTTTTATTTTGCTTTAGGTTTGAAGTTAACGGCACGAAATCCATGCAAAAAGGATCAGATAGACAGTCACCTTCAAATCACATTTTGTTTCAATGTCTGCCTAATAATTATTACTAACTATCAGATCTTTTGTAGACAAAATGATAGCTGGAGTAATTTGCCAGATGACTTTTAATATGGACCCCAGTAACCTACCACAGCAATTGGTGAATCTGATCTTGACAACAGTGTTACCACCATTCTTTGTATTTGTGCAACATCAAAGACTTTTACAGAACCAGATGGATCAACAGCCACCTGACGGCAGCCAAATCTGTAGTTACAGCTCTGAAGGTTGAATTCTCCCCTCTGTGTTCCTCTTGGGTACCTTAAGTAAACAGTCATTCTTCCCTTGACATCTGAAGGGTGGAAATACTGAACCACAAGGACATATTTACCACGCTTGGTGATGGGAAAGTCTGCTGTCACACGATTCTGTAGTAAGAATTAGGACAAGATAGTTTTAATAATAGAATAATTAACTTTGTTTTCACTCCCAGAGTCCACTGGGCATATACATACTGTAGTTTTAACTTTAAAGAATAAAATCCTATGGTGGGACCATTCAAATGAAACCTCTTCGGCAGTAGTTTTGCATGGTACCATTTGTTTTAACTTTTGAGTCTGTTGATGAAATCCTATGGTGTGACCATTCAAATGAAACCTCTTCAGCAGTACTTTTGCATGGTACCATGGTACCAGTTGTAAAAAAAGATTTTTAACAGAAGAGCAGGCAAGGGTGCAGGTTATTGTAAATCTTACCTGATTGTTATCCAACAAAGCCATGGCACTGAAATCCAGCTGCTCCAGAACTGATTCATTCTTATACAGTTGAGTGTCAACGCGGCCACTGCTCCGTATAATGTACCCAGTCTCCAGCTCTGTGCTGAACAGTCCTGGCTTTTTTAAGCTCACATATGAGAACTGGTTGCATAGACTTTCAACACCATTAACTTGGCAGGGCTTTGTTACTTTCTCTTCCAGTTGGTATGCTTCATAATATTCTTGTGGCAGTGCAACTACATAATCCTATAACCCAAACAATGCAGAATATAAATACAAAAAAATTATTTGTAAAACAGAGTATAAAATACTACATAATTGGCATTGTAATGTTGTGGGTCATGTGTTTTCTTTATTTTTAATTTTTTTAAATGTAAACAGTTTAACTCATAATTATTATTTTTTTAATTGTCTTAGATTCATTACCATGCATGTGTGTAAGAGAAAATTATGGGCTTTCGATCAGGGCCAAGAACACTGTTGGTAATATTAATATTAATATTAATATATGTCCATATTAAGTGAGTGAGTCTCAGAGAAGATGTATGGACTTTCAAACAGTGTCTGTATTAAGCGGGTGTCCATTAAGCTGACTAGGCTACACGTGCTATTTTTTACTTCACAGATTATGTGATTTTTTGAAAAATTGTCCAGTTGCCAGCTCATAGTGGTGGCTTCAAGCGTGACAAATTCTGGTGACAAAATGGTTGCAACAAAGATGGAGCAAGACCAGGCTGGTAATTAAGCCTGAGCTTCATTTTAGTTATGAAATCTTGTTGGCTAGATACCCTTCAGTTGCGTCGCAAGTGCAAGCTGGGTGGCTACATGAGCAACAATGTCCCCGATTTTGTCATGAAATATTCAACTCTTGCAACTTTTTCCTGCAATTTTTTTTTTTCACCTGTCGCATATAGCATGATTTTTAATGGTGCTGGCTACGTAACATTTTTTCAAAAAATCACATCACCTATGCAAGCAAAAAATCGCATGTGTATGGCTTAAAGCAGGGTTTGACTGTATTGCATGTACTCTTAGGAATATGTATTATTAAACGGGAGCTGCTCTCACCAAAAGAACGCTTGCAGCAGGCATCAGTAACACCAGGTCCCATTGTCCTTTGGTCAGCATAAATTGTGTGGGCATTTCTCCTTCTCCCACGGTCTGATGAGCTGGTCCAGCCTGTGTGACTGGAAATGTGACTTTACTACTCTGCTTGCTTCCTACCCCTCCCTTGGGAGTAAACATTACCTCGCCTGTTACTGGTAAACTCTCATTCAGCACATAGTGGAAAACAATGTGGTAACGACCTGTCTTCGGAATATCCACTGTGGTCTTAATTACTCGCTGTAAAACAACATGAGAAATGTCAGTCTGTAAGTCTCAAAATTGACCAGTACTCCTCTGATTAAGCAATAACCTGCTCACAGACATATCCTATTTCTTCCGCATCATGCGGAAAAGTGCGTCTGCATTACTCTGTTTTGTATCGTGTTCACCTATTCTCCTGTTTCTCTAGGATCGGAGGAATGCACTCTGATTGAACACTTGACAGTATAGGCATTGTTAGTAACAACTCTGATTGGCTATCATCCCAAAATGCCGAAATAATTTATGCGGCATAAATTTGTGCAGGGTTTTCCATTGACAGATCAAAACATCAGAATTATGTCGACTAAAAAAGCAGTTCTGCAATGATCAATAATTAAGAAAACAAATGATTAATTAACCCTTTCATACCTGAAGATCTGACATGGCTGCATATCCTCGCCATGAGTAACCAGGGAACACACTTTCATCAAAGCCAAATCTGGCAGGAGTACCATCACCTTCCATCACGTCAGGTGACAACACATCTGAGCCTTGTTTAGTGGGAACTGTAGTGCCATCCTCCAACTCTGCCTTGATTTGGAGCAATGTGGGATAAAAGTACTGTGGTGCAGGCCTGTATAAACAGACTCATGGTTAACAACACATATACAAACTCATGTAGAGTAGTTTTCAACACAACTTTCCTAAAAATACCACCGACATAATCAATTTAATCATTTTTGTTGATTTTTCTTAGTAAGATGAGGTTTTGTTGCATTCATTAGTCAACATAACCAGACATAAGTTATGTTAGGGCACCTAGGACCTAGGTTGCAAGGATTTACAGTGTTACCAAGGATTTACAGTGTTGCAGTTGCAGTCGATCGGCCAGATGAGATGTAATACAGGCAATTTTAAAGATTAAAATTATGATTATTATTTTTTTTTATGACAATGATTAGTTTCATTTTAAAAATGTAATGTTGACGAGACTTTTATTATACCATTTTAAATGTACATATTTTATCGTAATTAGAATTTTAATGTATTGTAAATAGTTATTTTAATTGTTAATAAACATCTTGTTTATTTATTATTTTTATTTAATTATTTCAATCTCTTTTGTTTTTGTGGTACAAATTGCAATTTAAAATAATGTAAATGGCTTATATTGAGTACAGCGTGTTCTGTAGTCAAATAAATTACCTGAACAATTACTTCTGACTTTTAAAAGAAATAGGAAGTAGCTTAAAAATCCCTAACACAAGAAAAGCTGTGTCATAACAGTAGGTTTGTATGCAAATGCCCTAAATATATATGAAAATTTTGGTGTTAAGACATTGGTGAATTGCATGAATTTATTTCAATATTCTTCTGGACTCTCCATTACTTATTTGAAGTTGTACAGTGTTCTGTACAGGTAGATGGGTCTATAATAAGGTAACTTTGAGCATTTACCACTATACAAAACTAATAAGACAAAAGTTGAAAGTCAACATGTACTGACAATCTACACTACCATTACCTGCTGCAGTCTCTACCAACAACATTAGGTCGACATACGCACTGGCCTGAATTGATGTCACAGTACTGATGATATGCTCCACCCACATCACAACCACACCCTAACAATCACATCAACAGTAAAATGATCAATAACAGTTGTCACGTCATCCCTCCTCCTAGTAGGTTAAATAATATAAGATTTGCCCTGGCCTGTATTGGTGTCAAATCCATACCCAAATAATTACACCAACAGTAAAATGATACCATTGCCTGATGCAGTCTCTACCAACAACATTAGGTCAACATACGCACTGGCCTGAATTGGTGTCACATCCATACCCAAATAATTACACCAACAGTAAAATGATACCATTGCCTGATGCAGTCTCTACCAACAACATTAGGTCACCATACGCACTGGCCTGAATTGGTGTCACAGTACTGATGATATGCTCCACCCACATCACAACCACATCCGAATAATTACACCAACAGTAAAATGATCAACAATAGTTGTCACCCCCACCCCTCCCCCTAGCAGGTCAAAATGTGCACTGGCCTGAATTGCTATCACATCCATCCACACCACAGTCACTCCCTAATAATCACACCAAGAGTATCATGATCAATAACAGTTGTCACCCCACCCCTCCCCATGTGCACTGGCCTGAATTGCTATCACATCCACCCACACCACAGTCAATCCCTTATAATCACACCAACAGTACAATGATCAATATCAGTTGTCACCCCACCCCTTCCCATGTGCACTGGCCTGAATTGGTATCACATCATCCGCATCATAGCCGCACCCCATAATCACACCAACAGTACAATGATCAATATCAGTTGTCACCCCACCCCATCCCATGTGCACTGGCCTGAATTGGTATCACATCATCCACATCATAGCCACACCCTATAATCACACCAACAGTACAATGATGAATATAAGTTGTCACCCCACCCCTCCCCATGTGCACTGGCCTGAATTGATATCACGTCCACCCACATCATAGCCACACCGAATTATCACACCAACAGTACAATGATGAATGTCAAAAGCATCAAATTGTTTAACTGTATGTTATTCTGAAATTTTAGCAAAACATATAGCAATTTCTGCATTTTCCCAATAAATTTGGATTTTTAGCAAAATCCAAGATGGTCGCAGCCATTTTGGATGACGTCACAGACCCCCAGCAGTGCCACAACCCATTATACTTACCTTATCTGGTAGAGCACATCACTGGCTATCTATTAGACGTAAAATATTTCGGAAATATTGCAAAATCACAAAAACACAAGGGTGGTTGCAACAACCCCCCCTTCCCCCCTTGTACCACAGTGGGGGTATAAGTTTGCATGTATGTCCAAGGGTTAAG
The DNA here is from genome assembly GCA_022457155.1 of Cladopsammia gracilis. Lineage (NCBI taxonomy): Eukaryota > Metazoa > Cnidaria > Anthozoa > Scleractinia > Dendrophylliidae > Cladopsammia > Cladopsammia gracilis. The sequence goes on along the minus strand of JAJGOT010000255.1, from coordinate 1,011,920 downwards.
AGTAAAATAAACATTTAGACGATGAAGACTGAATAATACCTGTGCATCCAAACACCTTTCTGCCTTCCAGACTATAAAATCCTGCTTTACACCTCGTGCACCGTCTGCCAGTGACATACAGCTTACATGGACATTGTCCTGACTTGCCGCATGTCCTCAGTCCACCTATCACACCATCTAGGTTACAATCGCAGCTGTCACAGCCTAATGGGTTACTACCCTGCAGGTTATAATAGCCGTCTTTACACTCTGTGCATTCCAAACCTTGAACATGATCCTTGCAGTCACACTGACCCTACAATAACAACATCACAATGAAATGAGTTCAATTTCTGTTGTGAACTCAGATTTTTTCTTTTTTCCGTACTCATGACACTCTCAACATTAAATTATTTTGTTGCTAAAAGCTTCAAAATGTCCGACAAAGATAGCAATCACTGTTTTAACACAGGTGTTTTGACAATTTAAGGCTAAATTTTACATATAAACAAAATGCTCATATTCATGCATTAATGTGTTTGATGCAGATCCTTATTGTTCAATTTGATTTTCAGTCTCGGAAGCACTCTTGCAGCTCTGTAAGACAAACAAGACTCGCTTTTCTACATCATCTAAAGTTAAAGAGTTTTCGCTCCACGTTATACACCTTAACTCTTTAAGCCCCAATACCAAAATTTAAATTCTCATTTTCTAGTCCTATACATTGTACATTTCCTATAGTAGGGAGAAATTGTTTGCCCATGGATATCAAGAGAATTCATCTTGTGTAATCATTATGTCCTTAATTCTCATGACCTTTTTTATTGATAGGGCATCGATATTACAAGGAGAATTTGATGCTGATCACTCTTTGGCTTAAAGAGTTAAATAAATAAAATCTTAATTTCAAGGGCATGGTCAACTTACATTGTACATCACAATAATCTATTACAGATGTTCCTGCAGATAAGCAGCACCCCTGATTTTCAGCAAAACTTTTGGGCAAAAAAGTGCAGCCTATGCACCAGTTTTTACAATAGCTTTGTCATACACTCAAATACTAACAAAATAATAAGAGAAAGATATCAAGCTTTAAATCTGTTACATCTGCCATGCAGGCTAAATCCAAAGGTCAGTGGTTCCATTAAGGCCTGGTCTTGGCCGTCGTGTTGTTTCCTTAATAGACAAGAAACTTTACTGCACATTGCCTCTTTACACCCAGGTGTATAAATGGGTACCGGAGACAAAATGCTGGGGTAACCCTGCAATTGGCTAGCATCCCACCCAGGAGGGAGTATAGCAATAGTCCTAGTTGCTTTATGCTACAGAAACTGGGTTAATCACCAGTTGTGTGGGTCACCTGTGGCTCGTGTGGGCCACCTGTGGCTCATGTCGGTCTTTACCTACCTACATCTACCTATATTCATGGTAAAATCAAACAGAACAAAAAAAATCCCACCGTATTAGATAACGAGCAATCCCCAAGTGGCCTGTCTGGAAGGGGTTTGATTCCATCAGGATTACACTGACAAGCTCGGCAATCAGGAAATCCATAATATCCACTGCGGCAGAGATTACAGTTGAGGCCTCGGAAGCTTCCTCTACATGCACACTGTCCTGTACTGGGATCACAAAACTGATGCTGAGATCCGCGCAAGTCACATGAACAGTTCACACATCTGGGATAGTTGTAGTAACCTGCACGGCATCTATCACATTTAACGCCTTCATACTTGTTTATGCATTGACACACACCAAACTGGCTACAGTTAGGAGACACAGCACCTTGAGCAGAGCAGCCACAATCTGATGATTACAAAACAAATAATATTAATACAATATTACTGAGCCCTAACTAACATGGATAGCAATAATGCAGAAATCATGCAAAGCTACAAAAGCTGTCAATTATTGCACTACAGCCATAAATGTTTGCAAAGCATTCTGCTGTTCCTGTTTACAATTTTGTATCATTTCCTTTGAATATCATGCTATGAAACCAATGCAGTAGCTGTCTGTTACCTCACATCTTGGATTTATTGACACTGGGTGAGGAATGTTTGCTATACAGCTGAAGCTAGAGACCTTGCTTTAAACCCTGGTAGGTTAGGTCGCACACGGGCCACGATGGCCCACACGGCCAGAGCTTAACCCGGTTTCTGTAGCATGAAGCAACTAGGAATATTGCTACTCCCCCCTGGATAGGATGCTAGTCCATCACAGGGTTACCCCCAGCATTATACACCTGGGTGAAGAGAGACAGTGTGGAGTAAAGTTTCTTGTCTGAGGAAACAACATGACGGCAGAGACCAGGCTCGAACCACCAACCTTCAGGATGAAAGTTCGACGCGCTAACCACTAGACCACCGTGCCGCCCACTCCTGGTACCTGGGCTTTTTGACACGGAAGAGGATATGTTACCTATACGGGGCCAGCAATGCCCGTCATACAGCTGACGCTAGACACCTTGGTTTTAACCCTGGTTCTGTACCTGGGTTCATTCATACTGGGCCAGCAATGTTTGGCCATATTTTTTATTTCTTTGTAAGATATCCCCCCAAAAAACTAAGGACCAAATCACCAGGACCCACATAAAAAATATCTATAAATGTACAAAAGCACACTTATATCCTTAAACATGCAGTTAAACCTTACCTACACAACTTGGAAATCTGAAATATCCTTCATTACAAACATCACAGCGAGGGCCTGCAAAGTTCTTCATGCAGATGCACTCCCCAGTGTTTGGGTCACAGATATCTTGAGCTGTACCTTCCGCATCGCAGTTACAAACTAAATGATGGAAAGAACAAACAAAAAAGAATGACTAGTGTCATTTCAAAAGGTCATGTAAAGACTTCCTCTGGCAGTATATCAGTGAGGCCAGAGGAAGTCGAAGAAGAGTTCACCAATAAATTTGTTTGGTAGAAAGGGAAATGTTCAATTGTAGTGAGAATTAGGTCTAGGGGACACTTCATGATGTCTATCATAAAGAGCATGAATCTCATTAGCGTGCATTTCTGGACATACCTCATTGTAAGAAGCCAACATCCTACAAATTCACTGTGCTGATATAAAATTGGCAAATGTTTGGCATGCTAAACCCACCTCTGCATTCAGGAAAGCTGTAGAATCCCTTGCTGCACTGAGTACACTGCCTGGAGGTGTACATTCGACGACAGTTGCACTGCCCGGTAGTGACATCACAGGTGTTTGGTGATAGTGAGCCTACTCTGTCACAGTTACACCCTAGAGCAATTCAATGCATCACAGTTATACTTACTACTGACTGACATGTATTAACCACCACGTGTATACAAATGAAGTTAACCCTTTCAGACGAGTCAATTATGGGGACATGTAGTGTAATCTTAACTTTTATGTCCATCAATGAAATCCTATGTTGTGACCATTCATATGAAACCTCTTTTGCAGTATGTTTGCATGGCACCATTTGTTTTTCAATATTTTATAAAATGAAATTTCAGATTTTTTGTTGAATTTGGATGTTTGGAACTCTTGGAGTTAAAGTGTTAAATGGAATGGGAGGTGGCCGATTATGAGATGTCAGACCACCGGTGTCTTAACTTTGAATCATATGAATAAATGTGTAGTAATTTCAATACACAGTTTGAGAAGTAAGATGGAAATTAAGGAGAAAAGCTTGAACAACAATATCATTAATTAGTGATTAATATCTTCCTCTCTTTTGACAAAAGTTCAATTTACAGTGTTTTGCAGGAAGTTGATTTGGCATCATTTCTACCTACAAACAAAATTTTATGGCCACATCAGCTGTCAGATTAACGAGGTTTAACTATAATAGCAAATCATTAACATCACAATTATTATCAGTACTATAAGACTTATACCCCATTCACACCAACGCTTAAACATGTTTAAATGTTGTTTAGTTTAAACAGGTTTACAAAAATATCTCCTAACCTCCCGTGATATTTGGAGTGAAATCTTTACTAAAAGAAACTTTATTGACTTTATTACCATTCCAGGTAGTTTGAGTCATACATTTCAAAACGTTCTAGACAGAGGCTAAAAACGTAGTTAGACTAAGCAACATTTAAACATGTTTAACTGTTGGTGTGAACAGGGCATTAGTAAGGTTATTACTCACTTCTACAGTTTGGAAAACCATAATATCCTGGAGCACACTGATCACATTTAGCACCTGTGTAACCAGGGTTACATGGACACTGGTCTCCCGTCGGCCCACAGACACGCCCACTGGTACCCAGTGGATGACAGTCACATGCTTTGGGAAAATATTCACAACCATTAACTATATTTCATTTGCATCTCTACAGTAGTTCTCAAATAACTTCCTATATATCTGTGCTGCTTCAAGTGTATAAGCCGCCAACCCCCCACCCCCCCCCCCCCAAACTGGTGGGAAGGGGGGCTTGATAGAGGATTTACGGTATTGATATGTAGATCATAATTTACAGCAATGCATGTTAGTTGTCACAATAACCTACTGCTAGCCCAAAGAAAACATAATAAAAGTCTTAGTTAAAATCATCTCAAATTTGAGCTCCTGAATTGCAGAAATTTAACTACAATGATGGCTACAGTACCGCTCAAAAGTAAGTTACCACCGTCTCGCGAGACGCGATTCTCGTCTCGCGAGACGAGATTCTCTTATCGCGAGACGCGATTCTCGTATCGAGAGACGAGATACTCTTATCGCGACAAGCTTTAAAAACTGTAAGTTTCACTGCCGTAACTTCTCGCGAGATTTTAATAGCCTATTGTAAACCACACTGTAGCAACATGAACGCGACGAAACTCCGCTTTGACTATGCTTCACTTGCCGAACTCTGTTGCGTTGTGCGTGCATTAAGATTATAGTCTTCAAATTTTCAAATGTACGAGGCCTCAAAAATCGTATTCATACGAATGGTGTTAAGTTTTATGTTTTAAATCGAAAACATAACGTTCATGGCTTTCAGCGTCTTCAAACATGCCAGTCACACGTATATGAAAATTTGCCGATTGCTACCCGGCGCCGATCAGTTCGCTTCCCGAACTCTGTGCTTGTCATTGATTGTAACACTGCCGTTCGGAGTAGATGACGCTTTTCCCGCTATTATGTATCTTTGGAAGTAAAAGGCACAATCTTTAGTGATAAAAATTTCCATGATGTGCCGAGTATTTTTCGTTTACTTAGTGCGAGCAAATTTTCATTTTAGTAAACATACATGTAGAAGCGGGCGAAAAATTTGTCGGCGCGGCTGCATTGAATATCGTGGATTCCACAACGCTTATAAAGTTACTATTGAAACAGTAAAATACTATGCCTTCGACAGTTGTCATTAATTATGATATCAGTAGACTTTGAAGTTGTGAGTTTTTTCGGCATGATTCTCGACCTTGCTTTCTTTTAAATTCTTTGCAACACGCTTAGTCACAAGTTGTGTCACGTTGTCAAAGGAGGCACGAGTATCAAATTTCGTTTGTTTGCGTTTCCACTTTCACCGACTAAATTCATCACGTAAATAACGTGTTTCTTATCAGAAGTTTTTTCCCGGAAAAAAGGAACATGGTGAATGAAGATGAGGGCGGTGAAAGAGAAAAATTATCCCGCTTTTTAAAAGAGAGAATAATCTCAGACTTGGAATGAGCCGACAGTGCATTCCCACGGGACATCTTTGGACTTCCAAAAGCGCTCATATTTTTATACTGTCAAAGGTCGAAACATTTTCGGGAAACTTGTTGAATAAAACTTAGTTTAGTTTAACTTTTAGTTTAATTGTCGAATAAAACTGTAGTTTTGAATAAAACGTGTGTTGATAATCGATAATCGAATGTTATGAAAGTGAAGGTGGCCAAGGAGCAAAAAAGAACCGTGACTAATTCATGACGGTGTTTGTAAACAACGCACATTTTACAAAGTTCGATCGATCGCAGTGGGGTTTGTTGCTATATTTATAAAGCCGTGCAGTGATATATTGAAATCAAGCGCTTTCATTAACGTCGTGTTTTCCGATTTTTAACATAACTTCCATTCAAGTTTTTCATTTGTAATGGCAGTTTTTGGATTCAAAAGCCTATCAAGTTCAATTCGCTTACACGCACAAAACATGCAAATTCAATGCGCTTTGAACTAAAAATAATCTGGGAATAAAGTGTGCAATTTTAAGCAAATGCTTGCACTAACGTTGTGATTTTCGATTTTTAACCTGTGGTAAACACATTGCTAGACATTAGTCGTTTTCTCGCGAGATAATTGTTCGTAATATATTCCAAAATATCCGCTTCACTGATTCTCTCGCGACGCGATTCTCGTATCGCGAGACGAGAATCTCGTCTCGCGAGAAACGAGACGAGAGGTGGTAACTTACTTTTGAGCGGTACTGTATATACAGTTGGACAGTGAGATTACGAGTGCAACCTAATAAAGGTGTCAAGATTGTGTTAAGCTGTTGTGACAAATTAAGAACAAAACATTAGAATCAATAAATACAACTACTACAGTCAACCCTGTCAAAATGTGCCAGCAGCCGGCAATTTTGCGACCTTACAGTCAATTATTTGCTGTCTACTTCACACTGGAGTTCACAAAATTGATTAATAACAAAATACATCTCTAGCCCTTACTGCCTACTACTTTTGTTACCCTGCCTACTACTACAAAACATTCTGACAGGGCTGCTACAGTACATGTACTTAAAACTAACTACTTAGAAAGTGACCTATTGAGCTGTTTGTAATCAGAATTTCAATTCACTTACGTTTGCAGTTAGGAAAGCCATAAAATCCTTCATTACACTGGTCACAGTTGGGGCCACTATAGTTCTCTAAGCATTCACAGTTTCCTTCTCCATCAAAGCAGCTGCCAGTGGAAAATCTTCTGTCACAAGTGCAAGCTGCAAAACATCAATAACAAAGTCATTATCTGAGCAACTGTAATTCTCATGCCACCTTGTACAGCCAAAATTAATGTTCAAGTATTCTTCTATATCTATCTTAATTTTTATAATGACATATGTAATCGTGTAAGGTCTTAATGTCTGTAAATATTAGGAGCAGGGTTGGTGGTGAAAACACTCACCTCACAATATTTTTTGGTGTCATACCATATTTTCTCAACAAAATACTGAGTACACTTCCTCCCTAGCTCTACAAATTGGCAGATTTTGTAAATAATTTTGTCTGGATTTTGAATCAACTAATTTGTGGATCCTATTTATCAATGCAGTGGATTATGGATTTATCCCATTTTTGGCTTGTGCTTCTTATATAAAATGTACATTGTAGTTCAGATCTTGGATCTTAACCCTGTACAGGCCTATTGTTCTTTGTTTTTGTCACAGCCATGATCACATGCAGTCGACCTGTGCTGTTGCTTAAATATTTCATTGACATTTCCAAAGGGTGAGATGAAAATGAAACAATCAGCTTGACCGGAGCTCATTCGAAAACTCTGTGCTTCACACACTTCTTTCTTAACTTAATGATGAGAAAAAGTCAACAAGCATTGCTTGCCCATCGGGCAAACTGCAATAAAAATACACCAGCCTGACAGGTTGCTCCACTAGCCCCAGACTAATTGGACATCACTTATACATGGCATTTGCCAGAATTCAAGTCAGAACATTCTTATTACAATTCATCTTAAAAATTGACAAATAATTTGAGGATTTGGATCTGGGCATAAATTTTTGCAGATTGACGGATTCTGCTGTCAAAATGTAATGGATCAGTGGATTTGCATACCCCTATTCACCGCCCTCCTTCCTGCAATGCTGCTTGCTTTTCAACATTTGGGAAAATTTAATGTTTTTTTTTTTGGTGTGACCTCTTGGTAGTAAAGGTCATTTAAAACTCACGAATATGCATTAGTGTTGAACAAGTTATAGCCGAGAGACACAATTCACTTGAATGTTCAGTCAGCGGACTGCTTACATTGAGCCTGTGATATGTACTGGTCACCTACGTTACCCATTGGGATGGCACTGGATGGTGGGGAGTTGGACACAAGAGGACGGGAAGTCAATAGAGCATTTAACACCTAGGAGAGGCGAGGGTCTGTAAACCCATGGGGATGGCATTGGAGGATAGGGAATTAGACGCAAGAGGTCGAGGGGTCAATGGAGCATTTAACACCTAGGAGAGGGGAGGGTCTGTAAACCCATGGGGATGGCATTGGAAAATAGGGAATTAGACGCAACAGGTCGAGTAGCCTGTTCCAGGCTCTCAGATAGTGGGGGCGAGCGAAAATTGTTGGAGCAAGCGAAGAAAAAAACGAGGGAGGGGGTGGGGGAAGGGGCGGAAGGAGAGCCTGTAAGACTTTCTTTTACGGACCGCTTCTGGTATACCAGCTCCTGGTATACCCTCTGATTGGTCAATTTTGACAGGTACCGTCAACACTCGCAAAGCGCGTGATCTGCGCCATTCATTATGTCGAACACGGCGGGTTCTCGCGCGCGCTTTCATGGACTTCAGTTATGTGCTATTTTGAAAGAATATCTCCGGGATTTCCGAGAAGTAAGGTCGGTTAGGAAGGAGCAATATATCCGCGGTTTTACCGACCGGTTTTAGGAAGAGTTTAATATTTATGATATGATCTGTTGAACGTGAATGAATTTCCTGCCATTTTTGTCACGCTGGGCCCTGAGCTGTTAGGTTTTGTCGTTGCAAGATTTTAATTTCACGGTAGATCCGAGCTTATTAGAGAGAGCTGTAGCTTAACTTAAGCTACAATTTTCTCTGATGAAAAAGGTTATTCAAATTGTAGAGAGTTGAAGTTTGTCTCAGTCAAGAATGTGATTTTTGCATCCATTCACCTCGCTTTGTTTACAACAGACATACTTCAGGTGAGACTCTGATCTCTAGTCCGTTGCACGCGGCATTTCAAAAGGATTTGTCAGTCAAGACTAGAATCCTCCATAACAAACTAAATGTACGATACCCATTCAAAACATACAAGGAGCAAATCGCATTAAAAATCGTGCCTTGTAACCCTGTGGCCAAGTAAAGCGACAACATCGACCAAACTCTCGACCCTAGTAAAAGCCGCTAAATCTTTGTGTTTGGTGACACTTAATAACGAAACGCGAGGAACCTTTGTTCCGGTAAATGTCACGTTTTTCTTGCAAAATCTGCAGCGCTATGAAAGATGGACATCGAGATTCAAAGAAACTGTTTTCGGAATGCGGGAAGACATAACATAACATGTTCACGGACGGGGTTTGCGAGAACTCCTCGCGCGAGAAATCCTATAACGATCTCAGGAAATTGACAGATGGACATCTCGACAGCCGAAATCCAATTATCTAAGTATGCGGCAAAAGTGGGCGGAAGAGAGTCGTTAAAAAAAGTCTCACAGGCTCTCCTTCCTCTTCCCTCTCCCCAGTCCCCGCCCCTCCATCCCTCAGTCCTGACTTCACTCGCCCCCACTATCTGAGAGCCTGGAACAGGCTACAGGTCGAGGGGTCAATGGAGCATTTAACACCTAGGAGAGGCGAGGGTCTGTAAACCCATGGGGATGGCATTGGAGGATAGGGAATTAGACGCAAGAGGTCGAGGGGTCAATGGAGCATTTAACACCTAGGAGAGGGGAGGGCCTGTAAACCCATTGAGATGGCACAGGGATGTAGCTAAGAGCCAGCTGCCGGTTAATTTCACCACCTGAAAGAGAACTTATCACCAGCTGAAATTTCACTAGAAAAAACTTTGGGAGATTTTGAAGGTGCAAAAGCCAGAAAAACCAGCTGAACTAAGTGTTTTCTTAGCTACACCCCTGATGGCACTGGAGGGTGGGGAGTTGGATGCAAGAGGTTGAGGGTCAATGGAGCATTTAACCCCTAGGAGAGGGGAGGGTCAGTGAACCCATTGTGATGGCACTGGAGGGTGGGGAGTTGGATGCAAGAGGTTGAGGGTCAATGGAGCATTTAACCCCTAGGAGAGGGGAGGGTCAGTGAACCTACTGAGATGGCATTGGAGGGTGGGGGGTTGGATGCAAGAGGTTGGGGGTCAATGGAGCATTCAACAACTAGAAGAGGGGAGGGTTGGTGAACCCATTGGGATGGCATTGGTGGGTGGGTAGTTGGACACAAGAGGTTGAGGGGTCAATGGAGCATTTTACACCTAGGAGAGGGGAGGGTCGGTAAACCCATTGGGATGGCATTGGAGTGGAAGGTTGAGAGTTGGATGCAGGTCGGAAGAGTAAAATGCTAAGTAGACGGGGGGGGGGGGGGGGGGGAGTCTAATCCTTCATATTCACAAGTTGGTTCATAGGAGCTTTTTGTCATAAGGATGGAACCAGATTTACTTTTACCTTGGCAAACATCAGGAGAAGTCTTAGGCACCCCAGTGGGACGATAATATCCTGGTTTACACCTCTCACAGTTGATGCCGTATGTGTTATGTCGACAATTAGTACACACTCCACCCCCCTCATAGTTGCCATTGATATCCAGACTTCTTTTTTCTTGAGCAACTTGTGGACTATAATAACATTCTGTTGCATGGTTGTGGCAGTTACAGGCTGAAAATATCAAACAAAATAGTAATCCTTTCACTCCTGGAGTCAATTATGGAGATGCTGTAGTTCATTTTATTTTTTGCTGGTTTCAAAATTTTCAAACCAGTTTGATTTTTGTTTTCCAAATTTAATCGTCTCAGAATAAAATTATGGTAATACATGTAAATCAGAGAAAACTATATATGAACCACAACAGAGACATGTAGTTTAGTTCTAACTTTTGAATCTGTTGGCAAAATCCTTTGATGTGACCACACAAAAATATCACAGCATTTCAATTGGTTACAACAAAAGGAAATTTGGGATTTTTCTTGAATTTTGATTGTTGGCATTCTTGGGAATTTCAATTCTAAAACCTTTGGTGATTGTTATAATACAAAACTTATCACACCCTTTTTAATTATTGAAGTTCTTTAACCCTTGCTAGTTCATCAAAGTCAAGTTGATTATGCAATGCCATTGTTACAAATAATGACAGTTGTTGTGAAAGAGCTTAAATAAATAGAATGAACAAAGAACAATGACTAACAATCATGTACTTTCAAATGAAGTTAAAAAAAATGATTGGTTTACAACTCACGTTCACATGCATTATCGTTGTCAGGTGTGGCCGGTTGCCAGGGCTTCTGCACAAAGCCCACACAGCATCTCTCGCACTTGATGCCACATGTCCGATGTTTGCATCTGCACACAAAGTCTGAGTTATCTTGTTGAACACATTCATCAGCATGTCCATTGCACATGCATATGCCTCCGACAGATATGTCCTTGATGGAGTAGAAATACTGCAAAAACAACAAGCCAAAGATTAACCCTTTCAATCCTAATTATGAAAACATGTACTGTGGCTCCAACCTTTTAGTTTGTGGACTGACTCCTATGATGTGACCATTCAAATGAAACCTTTTCAGCCATGGCACCATTTTGTTTCACATTTTACAAAATGAGATTTAGGATTTGTCTTAAATTTTAAATTTTGACACTCTTGACACTTAAGTTTAAAGGTTAAACAAATACCTTACAGCATTCCTAAATGTGTGGACTTACACCTATTTTTCACTAACTCACATCTCTTCATTATGAATCCCGTCACATAATCCAACGCATCACTGTATGATGCATTAGTTCAAATCACATTTATTTTTTACTCACGCCATTTTTCCTTTCTTTTTGTTTTACTAGATCCTGCTATTTTGAGAATTAAAACTTCCTTGTTTTCATATAAGTACAATGTTCTATGCTTATTTTCCACCACTGAACTGTAACTAAAGCTTGCAATGGAAACACTGAATGACATGCAAAAATTTTTTCACTCTGCCCCAGGAGCACCCATTACAAGTTAGTTCTATAAGTTCAACTACTGTACATCACAGTCTAACCTCTATGTACATGTATATGTACATGTACACGTACGACCATCTATTGTAAGCAACCACCTCTCGTAAGTAAGAACCTCTACAAAATACCAAATTACTTCCAGTCTAATCACTAGTAGAAACCTCTAGCAAGCAATTGCAACCACCTCTCATAAGTGACTACCCCTCCTAAGTGACCACTTTCCCAAAATTTCTTCCAGTCAAATCACTATAGTAGAAACCTCTTGTGACCACAATCGCTTTCAACGCTGATGATTTAAACAGTCTTTTCTATTGTTTTTAATCTCTGATATAAGTAAGCAACCATTACAGGTGTCACTACAGATGCTAATTGATGATAATGTGTTACAGAAAAGTCCAATTAAATAAACATTTTGTCCCTTGCATCAATATAATACAATATTTTGCACTGATGGGTGCTTTGTTAATTAAAAAATACTAGTACAGGTTCAAGACCTGCTGTAGGCTATCACCTCCCGTAAGTGACCACTTTAGCTTGGAATTTTGGGTCAGATTGCTTACAGGATGTTCAACTGTACATATATGTACTAAAGAAATAAAAAATGCGCCAAGAGCATTATTGAGTTATATAAGCACACAGGAATTTTTAAGAACACTCGTGTGTTCTTAAAAATTTCCAAGTGCTTACATGTATATAACTCAACGATGCACGAGGAACAAGTTTTTTTATTTCTTTTATAAAATAAAAACAGTTTCAATGAACTTTACGTCAGGCTGTTTTTTATTGAATTATAATGAACTCGTTTTAACCAATCATAGCATGCATTTCCTTGAGCATTTTATTAATGTATATAGGACACAAAGGTTTGTTAGCTGTAGCTGTTTTCAGTTCTTACCCTCCTGGTAACCGAAGGATCTTGCCGGGCCAAAGGTAACAGATCTGCCAACAGAGTTTTCACCTTCAACAATCTCAACCTGATGTGTGTGGCACGAGTCCATTCCTACAATCAAACAAAACATATAAAAAAAATAAAAAAAACATACCAGTACAGCTTGAATTTGAATTATCTTAAACTTATTCCTGCCTCCCTTATTTTTGTTTTGTTTTGTTTTTGATCAAACATTTCTCCCAACATTTTGTTGGGTGCAACAATGTTTGAACATTTAGTCAGCTTTCCAACACAACAATGCTAGCAACAGCCAATCGCGTTTCTGCCATGTGGACAACAATTTTGAGATGCTTAGTTGGGTATCCATCAATGTTGGAACATCTAGCAGCGGCTTAATACTTTTCACAAAATAGATGTAACATTATACATATTATATATTCACAATTTATAGCATTATACAGAATACAGTCCTTCAGGTTGTGCTACTAAATTTAAAAAAATACAATGACAGAATTGCTCTAATTGGCTCACCTGCAGAGCTTGACTATAAGAAAAGTTTGCAGCACCCGGTCTTCCATTTACTAATGAAATATGAATCTGGAATACATACAACAATAACTCTAAGTTAACAGAACTTTAAGGATGGTTTCATGGCAGGGGAGGGGGAGTATTAACTCTCTTGCCTTTAAGTTACTAGAGAATTATAAGCATTATGTTATGTAATAGGAAGCCTGGCTCCTGAGTGCCACATTTTGTTCGCTCATCATTCAGTAATGAGACTTTGATTTTGTGATTAAAAATATCAGTTAAAAACGTCTGAAATGGATTTAATTTAGTTAAAATGATATTTTAACAAAGTTAACCGCCACGAGCTTAGTGGGCGGTCCTCCTGGTCAGCGGTCACGTGTTCAAGTGCAGGCTCACATGGTTGGATCCAGCTTCGTTTCAGCGTGTTTTAGCATTCTGGTTAGTGGCATGTGAGCAGCTCGCGCTGCTCGTTGTTTTTCTTTTTCTTGGGCGGTTAGTGTTTCATAGCGGTTGTTTTTTAGCAGCTCGCGCTGCTGGTTTTTTAACGACGGTTTTTCTGCGTTCCGTGTCTCAAGAATTCTTTCTCCTCGAAGCGTGCGATGCGGTCGACGAACAGCAGCATGTCTACCTTCTCTCCGCCAGCTGCTTCGCCTTCCAGCTCTCACAACAGCTCGACAACTTCGACTTCCATCTCGACCGTCACTACAACCTCGGCTTCGCCCCATTGTGTCGGTTTGCCGGACAGCAATGCCCTTTCTCTGGCGATTTCGAAGGCTTTGGCGGATTCTTTACCTGCTTTGCTGTCGTCACTTCGCGAGCACGTTGGTGTAAACACGGCCATGTCTTCCAGTTTGGTTCCATCGTCAAACTCTATTCCGGCGTCATCGGCTCCGCCCTTCACTATTCCCGGCCAATCGTCTTCTCAGTCAGGTATGCTTGTAGTTCCATCGTTTATTTCTACGTACAGTACCTTGGGTTCCCCTGCCGTGGTGTCTTCTCTTTCTCCCGCCACATCCACCTCGTTCCGGCCATTATCGATCGGGGGCTCTCCGGCCACAGCGTTTTCCTCGACGCCCCCCACTCTCGGAATGGATTTTCCAGTTGGCCCCGGGTATTCTCCCATCCCCCACAAGTTGGTGGTAAAAATCACAGGAGGACAGTTTATTGAACTCGCTGACCTTTTGTCGGACAACATCAAGGCCCAGGACACGGAACCCCAGGCGTACTTGGAGGGAAAGTTATTAGTCGAGAAGAAGAAGCGCGTGGTGGAAATAACGGACATTGTTACCTGGGTAGAGGCCTTCTCAATTTTCTGCTTGGTGCTCTGCCACTCGTTTCCTTCCCGCTGGCTTGACCTCCACAAGTACAAGCTGCTGATCATCCAAACAGCTAAGCGTTTCCGCGACAGGTCCTGGCTCAATTACAACATAGCGTACAGGAAGGAAGCGGCAGCCTCAGGTTCCACGAATTGGTCTCGCATGAATGCTGATCTATATAATTTCCATATGAGATCTCCCTCCGCTTCAACATCTTTACCAGGCCCTGCACCATGGCCAGCTTCATCGTCTTCCAAGGTACCTGCTGCCTCAGGCAACTCGAGTGCCACACAATACTGCCACTCGTGGAATGATGGACGTTGTCGTTGGCCCTTTGGGCGTTGCCGGTTTCGTCATGCATGCGAAGCATGCAATGGAGACCATCGAAGCACCCACTGCCCCCACTGCCCTACACGCAGAGCTCAGTCCCGCTCCCCTTCCCAGGAAAAGGGGGGCCGCCGCTGCCGCTGACTCTCGAAGCACAGCCAATCCTGTACATAGCCTGGTTTTGTCTCCATTGATCAATGTTTGTCCGTTACAGTTGCGTTCTCCTCGATTTCCAGTTTCTCAACACGTTACCACAGACTCTCCCAGCCTGGCCAATCCGGTTCATAGCTTAAGTTCGTCTTCGTTGAGTTATGTTCGTCCGTCACAGTTGCATTCTCCTCGAGTTCCAGTTTCTCAACATGCTATTGCAGTCTCCCCAAGCCCAGCCAATCCTGTATATAGCTTTGATTCGTCGTCTTTGATTAACGTTCGTCCATTACAGTTGCATTCTTCTCCAGCTCCAGTTTATCAGCACGCAGGTCAGTCACAGCTGGTTTCCCATCAACCAGTCTCGTCATCTTCCGAGGACACTACCTACACTCCCCCAGCAGCATGCCCCTTGAAACCAGTGTCACAGCTTTCCCCCATTGCGGTGGACAGACTGCAGCACGAACTTCGCAATTATCCACACCCAGACAAAGCTGCCTATGTCATCCGGGGTCTACGTCACGGTTTTCAGCTTGGCTTCAACCACAAGATTTCCCTTAAGTCAGCATCAGGAAACATGGCTTCAGCTCTCTCGAACCCCCAGGTCATCGATAATTACCTCCACACTGAAGTACAATTGGGCAGGGTGGCAGGCCCCTTTCTTCATCCCCCTTTCCAGAGTCTTCATGTCAGTCGTTTTGGGGCTATTCCCAAACGCAATCAGCCAGGAAAATGGCGCCTCATCCTGGACTTGTCCAGTCCAACTGGTCACTGTGTCAACGATGGCATTGCCAGAGAGGATTACTCCCTCCAGTACATGAAGGTGGATCACATCATTGCAGGCATCATGCAGCTGGGTCGCGGCACACTGATGGCAAAATTCGATGTCCAGAGTGCTTACCGCATCGTACCAATCCACCCAGAGGACCGTCCACTACTGGGCATGAAATGGCAAGGAGCCTATTACGTGGACATGGTCCTTCCTTTTGGCGTCAGGTCCGCTCCTTACATTTTCACTTGTATTGCAGACCTGGTCGAATGGATTGCGAAACAGAATTATGACGTCTCCTTCCTGATGCACTATTTAGATTACTTTCACACCCTTGGCCCACCGGGCTCTCCTATTTGTCAGCTCAATCTGGATAACTCCATCTGTTGTTTTTCTCAGCTTGGCATCTCCCTCCACCCAGAAAAATTCGAAGGCCCCTCTACGTGTCGGACTGTCCTGGGGATTGAACTAGACTCATTACTCCTTCAGGCTCGTCTTCCAAAAGACAAGTTTGACAGAACAACGGCTCTGTTAGAACAGTGGTCTCACAAGCGTTCCTGTAAACGGAAGGACCTCGAGTCGCTAATCGGTCACCTCCAACATGCCTGCAAGGTGGTTCCTCAAGGTCGCTCCTTCTTACGCCGAATGATTAACCTATTGTGCGCTTTCCGTCGTGATGATCATCCAGTTCGCCTCAACCGGGAGTTCTTTCTCGACCTCACTTGGTGGCGAGAGCTCTTTCGTTCTTGGAATGGCTGCAGTTTTCTTCAGTACCCCCAGTGGGCCCCTCTGCCGGACTTCGAAGTTTCTTCAGATGCCTCAGGTGCTCTGGGCTACGGTGCTTTGTTCCAACACCACTGGTTCTCAGGCTCCTGGCTAGCCTCACAGGCCCCCCAGTCAATCGAATATAAGGAACTTTTTCCTATTGTGGTTGCGGCCTACGTATGGGGTCATCTATGGAGATCTAAGAGGGTTGATTTCCGATCGGACAACAGCTCAGTGGTGGAAATCCTGCGGTCAGGCACCTCGAGGGCCCTCGACATAATGGTTTTGGTTCGTTACCTTTGTCTCCTAGCTGCATGTCACTCCTTTTCCTTCACAGCCTCCTCAGTCAGGGGAAAGTGTAACCCCATTGCTGACGCGCTCTCTCGTTTTCAGTTTCAGCGCTTCCGTCGCTTGGCCCCACATGCAGCCCTCCATCAGACCCAGATCCCTCAACAGCTCCTCTTGGACTTGGATCTTGTCTGTCAGACAAGTGTCGTTTCTACCTAACTCATGGCCTTGCTCCGTCGACACGGAATTGCTATTCGTCAGCTCAGCGTCGCTTCGTAACCTTCTGCATTCAGGATAATCGCCTCCATCCATCTGGGTCAGCGCTTCCTGCCAGCGAGGAAACACTCATACGTTTCTGCGCTCATCTTGCTGATACTCTCCACCACTCTTCAATTAAAGTTTACTTGTCAGCTGTTAGATCTCTCCACATCGACGAAGGTCTGCCTGACCCTCTTATTGGCTGCCTACAGCTGCGACGCGTTCTGCGGGGCATCAAGCGCCACCAAGGAGCAAACCAGCCTAAGCGTCAACCCATTACAAGTGATCTGATGCGGATCATTGATCGCTCACTAGATTTCTCCGCCCACAACCACACAATGCTATGGGCCGCTTGTTGTATCGGGTTTTTTGGTTTCCTTCGAGCGGGTGAGTTTACGGTCAATGCCCCATTTGATCCAGCCATTCATCTCACAGTCAACGACATTCAAGCTGACTCTATGTCCAATCCTAAGAGCTTCAGGATCCACATAAAATGCTCAAAGACAGATCCTTTTCGCCAGGGCTGCTTCATCTACATCGGTACTGGTAGGCACGACCTCTGCCCCGTGCGTGCTCTAGTTCAGTATTTGCACCTTCGCGGCTCCGCTCCAGGCCCTCTTTTTCTACTCACAGACGGTACTCCTCTAAGCCGCCAGTGGCTGGCTTCTTCCATCAGGTCCATTTTCTCCTCGGCCGGAGTTCCTTGTTGTTTTTCGGGTCACAGTTTCCGTATTGGTGTGGCCACCTCCGCAGCCACTCAGGGGATCCCGGATCATCTAATCAAAACCCTTGGCCGATGGTCAAGCGACGCCTACCAACTGTACATTCGTACAAAACAAATGAATTCAAAAATTGAATTCCCAAGGATGCGTGACACTTATAAGCAGGAATTTGAAATAGAAATAAACATATTTGAAAAATAAAATAAAATGTTTTAAGAAAGTGTCAAGTAAATTTCTAGCAACGACGTTTCGGGCTTGGCCCTTCATCAGGTTGATGACCGTTGTTTTGAACGCGACTTGTTTTATTTGAAAAATTGTAATAGCGCGCGCTAAGCAAATAGTGTATGAGCGCGCGCAGTTCAGAGGAAATGGAAAACCGTGTTGAGCCCATGCGGTTGCATGGTGCCCAACTTAAAGATGGTTTCCATTTCCACTTGTTTCCTTTTGAGGTTGGTGCCGGTACATAACCTCAGTCCCCTAACGACAATGTCCGACAGTGAGTGGCCAGTAGAATTAAAATGTTCGGCAACCGGGAAACCGGGAGTGTTTTTTTGAACGCTTCGAAGGTGTTCGCCAAAGCGTTCACGCAGACTGCGACCGGTTTCCCCGATGTATAATCGGGAGCATCGACGGCAGGAGATACAATATACCACGTTCTCTGATTGGCATGTAAAATGTTCACGGATGGTAATTGAAACATTTGGGCCACGGAGGTGGATGTCGGACGTGATATATTGACAGGTACGGCACCGGGGACGTAGACAAGCGAAGGTACCAGGCTGTTCGGCGGGGCAGTGGTCATCAGAATGCACCAAGATGTCTCTCAAATTCCGGTCGCGTCGAGAAGAGACGACCGGCCGATGTGGGAAGATGCCCCTGGTCTCGGGATCACGGGATAAGATATCAAAGTTATCCAGGAGGATCCGCTTGATGCGATCGTTAAGGGGATATCTTATCCCGTGATCCCGAGACCAGGGGCATCTTCCCACATCGGCCGGTCGTCTCTTCTCGACGCGACCGGAATTTGAGAGACATCTTGGTGCATTCTGATGACCACTGCCCCGCCGAACAGCCTGGTACCTTCGCTTGTCTACGTCCCCGGTGCCGTACCTGTCAATATATCACGTCCGACATCCACCTCCGTGGCCCAAATGTTTCAATTACCATCCGTGAACATTTTACATGCCAATCAGAGAACGTGGTATATTGTATCTCCTGCCGTCGATGCTCCCGATTATACATCGGGGAAACCGGTCGCAGTCTGCGTGAACGCTTTGGCGAACACCTTCGAAGCGTTCAAAAAAACACTCCCGGTTTCCCGGTTGCCGAACATTTTAATTCTACTGGCCACTCACTGTCAGACATTGTCGTTAGGGGACTGAGGTTATGTACCGGCACCAACCTCAAAAGGAAACAAGTGGAAATGGAAACCATCTTTAAGTTGGGCACCATGCAACCGCATGGGCTCAACACGGTTTTCCATTTCCTCTGAACTGCGCGCGCTCATACACTATTTGCTTAGCGCGCGCTATTACAATTTTTCAAATAAAACAAGTCGCGTTCAAAACAACGGTCATCAACCTGATGAAGGGCCAAGCCCGAAACGTCGTTGCTAGAAATTTACTTGACACTTTCTTAAAACATTTTATTTTATTTTTCAAATATGTTTATTTCTGTACATTCGTACTCCAGTCAACACTATCATAGGTGTGGCAAGCCAACTGTCTTAAGGTATTTTCCTTCTTTTTATTTATTTATTTATTCGTTTATTTATTTATTTTATCTCCTTTTGCGGGCTTGGGTGCCTCGGGACTTTGGCGAGTTCAGGGCCATGGCTTCCCCCAGCCATGAGCCCTTCCTTCTCTCTGACCCATGCCTGTGGCCGGGTCGGAGAGTCCCTTCGGCATGGAATGGGGGCTCATGGCTGGGTTGCAGGGATTTGCCAGCCATGGGAGCGGTATTCTATCTAGGGGCTGGCTGGCCACAGTGGAAGCCCTTGGATATCCCAGGCACCCACCTTCCATTGAAGCGAGGCAGCGGGTTAAATTTAGTTAAAATGATATTTTAACAAAGTTAACCGCCACGAGCTTAGTGGGCGGTCCTCCTGGTCAGCGGTCACGTGTTCAAGTGCAGGCTCACATGGTTGGATCCAGCTTCGTTTCAGCGTGTTTTAGCGTTCTGGTTAGTGGCGTGTGAGCAGCTCGCACTGCTCGTTGTTTTTCTTTTTCTTGGGCGGTTAGTGTTTCATAGCGGTTGTTTTTTAGCAGCTCGCGCTGCTGGTTTTTTAACGACGGTTTTTCTGCGTTCCCGCACCCCCCCTCCCTCTTTTCTTTCCTTCCACTGATTCTGTCAGTGTGACGGGTGCCTGGAATGGGGGCTCATGGCTGGGTTGCGGGGATTTGCCAGCCATGGAAGCGGTATTCTATCTAGGGGCTGGCTGGCCACAGTGGAAGCCCTTGGATATCCCAGGCACCCACCTTCCATTGAAGCGAGGCAGCGGGTTAATTCCTATTTATGACGAGCATAGCTGGTGAACAAGCCTATGCAGCATTTCGGCATCTTTCCTCGCCTCAACAGTGAAAAGAAAGTCAAAACTCCACGCTCGAAAGACACGTTGTTTACCGACCGGCCGCCATCTTGGATTTTCGTGACACGAGAAACGCCTCTGTACCACGACGAATTGACAAGATATCGCCAGAACACAACATAAAACGGCACAACAGCTCGCCAAACATGCCAAAGTACAAGTACCGTTCCCAAAATGTACATACGAAACGGTACACTCCAATGGCACTCACATAGCACAGCTTTTCTAGACTTTCTGCTCATGTTACCACACATGAGTATGGAAATGTGGAGAATATTTTTTATTTCTTTAGTGTTAAAATCTAAGTGTATGGTACATTTTGTTTAGCAATTTTTGGTTGTTTTCATTTCAATAGGCCCTTTGCATAACGTCATAACATGACTTGCATAACAATAGTGCCATCCAATCACGGTTCAGTGATTGGAATGTTTCATCGTCTATTCATTATTTTCGAAATCCCACCGTTCTCCATGCCATCCAGTCACTCATTGTTTTGATTATTTGTGACGTTATGCAAAGGGCCTATTCACAGCTTTACTCATTCTCAAAAACTTCTGCTCATACATATAATACCATATCAGCAGGCAGGAAATAATTTTCAAGAAGGTCACAACTTATTTTAATGTATTATTGGTTTTCACTTACGACATATCAAAATTCAGAAGCATTAAACAACAGATTTCAATTCCAAAATGTTTATGGAATTGTAGAGAGTTTAAAACTACACATCTGAAAGTTGTGACCTTCTTAAAAATAATATCATAATTATAATTCTTGGAAATATGGAAAATGTTTCCTATTTTTTTAATGTTAAACTCTTTAAGTGTATTGTTACAATAATAGTAATTGTGCTGGTTTTTTTTTTCCCACAACAACTTGCATAATATAAAACTTAGGAATCTCTAGTAACACACAGAACATTAATGCACTCACCTCCCCATTCTCAAATGGAGGCACCTGTGAATAGCTTGTTGTGCAGGTCACAGTGGTATCATCTTTAAACGACTGCAGCAGTGAAGATATTCCAAAGTAGTTCAAACATTCGCTGTTTGTGGTAGCAAAATATTGCCAAGGAGTAAATGTGTTACCACCATCTACAGACTTTTCTAAAGCCCAGGTGCCAGGTCGGGGAGCATTTCCAGTCTTGATAATAACATAGGCAACTTGGTACTCCTAAATCGATATAAATATATAAAACATCTTTATAACAAAGAAGGTTAATGCTTAACTACCTGAGGAATGAAAGACAAAGGACCTACATGTATTATATCTATGTGTTGAGTGCAGAGGTATATTACATTATACCTGTATGTGTGTGTAATAATAATACAGTGTACATATGTTGTAGTTAATTTTTTATCTCAGGTAATTTTTATTTTTCCATTGTTTTTGGGTATGGTAATATATGCTAATGAATTTGAAACAAAGGAAAAACAAAAATTACCTGAAATAAAAACTTAACTACAACACATACATTGTAGCAGTGAGAGACCCAAACAGGGCTTGAAAATAAAAAAAAATCCTTAAATCGCCAGATGCAAATTTTTAGTCGCCAGTTTGTATAATAAAAAAAATAATTGGGGTTCATTGAAAAGTGTTGAAAATCATTATCTGGCATCTGGTTGCGTCGGACCTTAAAACCCACTGAAAGCTATAATTAATAATAATAATAATAATAATAATAATAATAAGTAAGAAATTAAAAAATAGATCAAAATTTTGGCTCAAAAAATTTTAAGGTGGCTGAACACAGTTTGCACTTGCTCTTCAATTTCAGCTGCTTACGTGAGTCAGCACGTGCAGAGTTTTGAGAAAAACAAACGTGGTGCCTATTCAGCGATCATTTTATTTTGGGTCAGTTTCGTCAGAACATTATTTTTCATTATAAAATGCTCAAGGAAATGCGCGCGCTATGATTGGTTAAACCGAGTTCATTATAACTCGATAAAGCACGCGCGTGACGTAAGGTTCATTTTAACCGTTTTATTTTATAAAACAAATAAAAAAACTTGTTCCTCGTGCATTATTGAGTTTATATATAAGCACTTGGGAATTTTTAAGAACACTCGAGAAGTGCGAGAAGCACTCGCCTTTGGCTCGTGCTTCTCTGCACTTCTCTCGTGTTCTTAAAAATTCCCGCGTGCTTTATAACTCAATAATGCACTCGGCGCATTTTTTATTTCTTTAGTAAATCAATCGAGAGCTTAAAATGCGAACCCCCTTCAAGTGCTAGCAACAGTGTGTAAGTTTTAGACAGGATCTTGTATGAAGAAATTGAGTTGATGTTATTTTTTAAAGCTAGTTTACGGCGTTCATTTAACGCAGCTTTAGGATCATTTATAAAATAAATTAACAAATGAATGCGTATCGACACACGGCCTTTGGTTCAGTGTTTGTTCAACTCTTGAACCCTCCTAAAGGAAGAAGAAACTTTCTGCGGAAATTCCAGAGGGGTGGAGGAGTCAACATTTCTTGTGAAAATGGAAAATCCGAAGGGGTGGGGGGGGGTCCTGTTTGAAATTCCCTCTGTGGTAGGGGACTGGATATTTTCTGGAACTACACATTCCTAACAAAAAGTACCGGAAACTACTAACTGCCACCACGGGAAAATTCCTTACATTGTTATCATTCTTTGATGATGGGTGGCAGATTTACATGTATTTAATAATAATCATAATATCACCGCTGTTTAAAAACACTAGTAACGCAGTACATTATATTCTTTATTTTACAAAACATTGTCAATTATTTTTTACATCTTAAAAGAGAAAGAGATTAACTAGAAAGCTGGAAATAAACCAAATATTTGAGATTTTCTCACTGAGGTGAGAAATTTCTCAATCTCATAAAAGATTGAACATGTTATAAAATTTAGAATGTCGACGGATTTACAGCACTTTGCAAACGCTGTTCAGCATTAAAGAACTTGGATTTTTATATTTGCGTGCGTAAGTCATTTCTTCAAAAAAATAATAAGCAGGTATCCGATGATGTCAAACGATGCAGAATCGAAGGCGACAATCGTTCAATTTGTTGATGTTATAAAGTTTGTCTAGTAAGCTAGAATTTAAAGCGAAAAAAGCCTTCATAAAAATGCAATAAGCAACAACAAACACTACAAGCAAAGAAACAAACGCAATATCGCCGGCGGCAATGAAGAGATCGGAACACAAAGTATGTATGCAATTAAGCTGACCTGTCCCAAATCGATGGTGATGTTTACTTTTTGAAAGTGAAGTCCTCGAGAAAGCGGAGGAGACTGCCACCACAATTCTGTTCCGTCGATCGCGTACTCTATGGGATGATTTCTAGAAGGTACCCTAGGGTCGCAGTTACCACAGGAAAGACCGAAAATTTCTAACTTTCCCGGCACGGTCGCCAGCTTGCAGAAGAGTTCTTCCTCGCTCACACCAACACCGCATGTTGAGGTAGCTGTTATTTTCTTTCCCTGTGCGATGTTAATGGCCGTAATCTGTCCATAACTTGACTGGGGAGCAAATAAGACGGCCACAAATGCATGCAAAACGATGGCAACTAGA
Source organism: Cladopsammia gracilis (assembly GCA_022457155.1). NCBI lineage: Eukaryota > Metazoa > Cnidaria > Anthozoa > Scleractinia > Dendrophylliidae > Cladopsammia > Cladopsammia gracilis. The sequence goes on along the minus strand of JAJGOT010000255.1, from coordinate 987,964 downwards.
CTTTTCATTGTCGAAACGGTCCGCGCTCACAACACATGACAACCACCGACCGAACTCGACGATTGCCAACACAGACTCCTTTGTGAATTGTCCGTCGCGCGTTCAAGGGGCTCAAATTTCTTTGGGCGTAGGTGAGAGGAATTCCCGAACTTCCCGTCATCTTGCACAGAATTTCTCCGATCCATGATTGGCTGTAAACGTTCGGCATGTATGCGAAACCAACCAAAATAGTCTAGAAAAGCTAGTAGACTGCTACAATGTAGCAAGCGGCTGCTTGCAGACCCTCTCTGGACAGTCGAGCGGGCGAACAAATTCTCTTCCCGCCTCTTCCCCAGCTCCCCTCGGGCCTCGGCTCGCATGACTTTCGCCCTCCCGGGATGCTCGGCTATCCAGCCAGAAAGGCACTGCTGGCTGCTCGCAGTATAGAGGACTAGAAATGGATTTCGTTGCAGCCCGTGCTATATTTGTGTCTGAATAGCAAAAAAGCGATAGCAGAATTTCTAATGAACACAGATTGAAGTCTTTTATTGATAGGCCAGCAGGGGCGGGAGGGGGGGGGGGGGGGGACATCACCGCTTATTCGGGCATTTTGCCGCATTTTGCCAATTAAGTAACAATGCGTGTAAGAACTAGGCGATCCTCCGATCTATTGTTCTGCGGCATTTCGCTTTCCCCACACACGATTGTTTAGATTTTCTTTAATACTGACCATGCATCAACCTATGCCTAATGGAAAACACGTTTTCGAAATAAAATGTACTGAAACATTATTTTAGAGTGATATTTCTTTAATTGTGTTACAAGATTTTACTCCAATCATGAGACTCCAAAACAATGGCCAAGAAAGGCTTCTAATTTTCCATGTTTCCCACATAGAAATTTTGCTGCATTTTAGAATAGTTTTCACTAAAACGGAATCGATAAGTAAACTAGAGACAACCTCGTTCCCAGGGTCTCTCTTCTTCCCGCCCCTCTCTCGCTCCAGGGGGCGGGAAGAAGAGAGACCCTGGGAACGAGGTTGAACTAGAGAGAAATAAATGCGCTACCTGATGAAGTGATAGTAGATTTTCATGTTTTAGCCAATGAGGTGGACCGTTTCAACAATATCACAATTAACACCTTTCTGCATTCCCTGCCGTTGGGTTGCCTAGTTCTTACTAGGACCATTACTTAACATGAAAACTTGAATTCTAACATGGAGTTTCAAATTTTTGAAAGTGTAGGATATTTGGTCTATGTACGCCAAACTTGGTCATCAGTCCTCTTGGTCATAGCATCAAACATACATGTACATCATTAATTCTTTGATTTACTAACTGTAAATTTAAGATCCTTACTGAACTGTTCCTTGCAATCATGTCCAATATTGTCGCACTGATAAGGACCGTCATTAAACGTTGACGGTCCGTACGAAACGTACGGAACGTCATTCTTGCTTAATTACGGTCCGTAACCTTCTAACTTTACGTACGTTTTGTACGGTCCGTCATCCTTGCTTAAGGTCCGTGTTCTGTCTGTATACGGAGCATGCAATCTCATTATAACACTCAGTCACTGTCACGGTCCGTGTTCTGTCATTAGAGAATTTAAGTTAGGGGCCGGGGGGACTACCATGACTACGGTCAGGAAGTACGGTTGTACAAGCACTAGGGATCTGGGTCGAAGTGTCATGCGCATGACTACTTTTCCTTCGCTCATTGAGCCGTGGTTTCGTGTTGCGAAGACTTCTTAGGTAATATTTCTTTTGTTGTTTGAATTTTAACCGTATTTTAGCTTAAGTAAGTCGAAAATGGTTAAGGTGTCCTCTCTTGAAGAGTTTATGAATTTTTCATTTAATTAATAAGATGTTTCGCACATTGCCTTTCTCAGTGACAGAATTAATGGCGCCATCTTCATCATCTCTGTGAGTAAACACATTTTCAACTTCTGTTTAAATATTGATTTGTGCATAGTAACAGTCTTACGTATCCTTGGTCTCTTACCTACTCTGTTTTTAAGTTTTTCTTGTTTTAGTTTGCTCCTTCTGCCCTCTGTATTGCTCTTGTTGTTGTTTTTTGTTGGCGAAGTCATTTAGTAAACATTAGAATGATTTGTCCTTCTAGCGCTGCCGATTATTCTACAAGTCTCTGAAACAAGTGAGCACAAAATATATAATGTCTTATTATTCGTTTTAGTTCGTTTTTTGCTTATCGGTACTATGCACATTCTGTTAAGTTCGGGATACATTTTCGAAAACGTTTTCTAACAGTTCAAAATTATAAAAGTAGTTTATCAAATTTGCTGTTTACGGCACCGAGCGCCACCATTCCCGCCAAAAGTGTTCGTAGTCGACGCAGTCCCAAAGCATGCTCTCAAAGACACGTCCAACTGTAGCTCTTTAACCGTAGTCTTCTATTATCAAGATCGTGCATATCTCACGCGAGTGGAAATAAGGAACCTACATATATATTTCAAATAAAGCAAGGACCACTTGGACAAACAGCACGGCGAAGTGAAGCCGGATCTTGGTGTAGATCAGGATCAGCAGTATTGAATAAAACTTAAAACTGAATGCAAGGCTGATCGGACAGCTATAAAGGGTATTTTATTGCCCAATATTTCGGTTAGGCAAAACTAACCTTCATCAGGGGCTACAAAGAGCTAAGTAAAAATGGAATAAAACGGTTACAAGATATAAAATGATTCAAATGAAAGATTAAATATGATTGGTTAACAAAAATAAACAGTAGAAACGTTTACAAAAGCTACTATAAAAATAGAAATATATTAAGTTTCATCGCGTCTGTTCATCCCATAGGGTTCAAGAGTCTTGCCCTTGGAAATTAAAAATGCTTCTCTGGCCTTACGAATGGCGTCTCTGTCAGAGTTAATGAGTTCAAGGGGAATGAGTTCTATGTCGTTGATTGAATGGCCAGGAAGAGTAAAGTGATCTGAAACGGCGGTAGGCTGATGAATGTGATGTTGGTTAATGGCTTTTTCGATTGCGCGTCTGTGTTCGCCAAATCTGTCGCTGAGATGTCGTTTAGTCTCTCCTATGTATTGTACTTTGCATCTGCAGCACTGTATCATATATATGAGATTCGTAGATGAGCAAGAGATGTGGTGTCGTATTCGTTGTTGTTCGTTTGTAGAGAAAAAGGTGTAAAACGTGGTTCCCTCTGAGATAAAAGGACACGTTTTGCACCTATTTCTGTTACAGCGGAAAGCTCCTGGTGTTTGGGGGGGGGGGGGGTGGTCTGCGGTGTTTGGCTCTGACTAAAATGTCACGGAGGTTGTTGCATCGGCGGTACGATATGAGAGGAGGAGAAGGGAATGCTTCTTTGCATCGTTGTGAAGAACGAAGAATGTTCAGATTGTTGAAAATGGTTCGACGTATGTTCGGAAGAGCTGGATTGAATGTTACTACAAATGGGATTCTGTTAGACTCTTTTCTCTTAGATGTTTCGAGGGCTTCGCTGCGAGGAATCAGACGTACTTTCTCTATTTCTTCTTTAATAAAATGGTGTTTATATCCTCTCTTGATTAAATGGGATGTGAGTGCGTTCGAACGTGTGTTAAAGTACTCATCCGTAGAACAAATTCTTCTCAATCGTAAGGCCATGCTAAACGGGATGGATTGTTTGGTGTGAGAGGGGTGGCAGGATGATTTAAGGAGATACTGATGCTTGTCTGTAGGCTTAACATAAAGGTCAGTTTCCAGTCTGCCGTTGATGAGCATTACGTTAACATCAAGGAAGGGGATTTCGTTGTAGGAGAAGGAACTGGTAAATTTGATTGTAGGATGTAGGTTGTTTAAGTATGTGATAAAATCATTTAATTTATCTTCTCCATGCGTCCATAGAAGAAAGATGTCGTCGATGTAACGCCACCAGATAAGGGGAGAATGCGAAGCACCCGCTAGGGCGTGTTCCTCAAATTTTCCCATGAAGAGATTGGCGTAGGAGGGAGCCATTTTTGTGCCCATCGCTGTTCCATTAATTTGTCGGTAGTGTTGTCCATTGAAAGTAAACGTGTTATTGGTGAGGATCATGCGGATGAGATCACAGAGTCTGGTTGTCTGAATAGTGGGATTGAGTCGTCGGTCTAGAAAATCGCTGCACGCTTGGATTCCGTCTTTGTGAGGTATGTTTGTATAAAGTGAAGATACATCGAGGGTAACGAGTAGAACACCGTCAGGTAGTTGACCAATACTGTTGAGTCTGTTGAGAAAGTGGGTGGTGTCTTTTATGTGAGAGGGAAGTTTGGTCACCAGTGGTTGAAGGTGGAAGTCGACGAACTGGGAAATACGTTCTGTGGGATGGCTATTGCTGGAGACTATAGGGCGACCAGGATGACCTTGTTTGTGTATTTTAGGAATGGTGTAAAAGCGTCCTGGTTTAGGAGAGTTTTCTTGGAGGTATTTTGCTGTTTCGTCATCGATCATTTTGTCAGATCGTAAACTGGAAATGTATCTTATAGCACATTTGTGAGTGAGCGGAGTGATGTCTTTGTCAATTTTTTCGTAGAATTGTGGGTCATTGAGTTGTCGAAGGCATTCATTTTCGTACCAGTCCATGTCCATGACAACCGTCCCCGAGCCTTTGTCTGCGGGCTTAATGATGATATCTTCTCGCCGGATGAGTCGTTTCAGAGCTCGTCTTTCTCGTTTGGTCAAGTTGTCACGTATTTGAGTTGGCCTGGCGTTGAGTAGTTGTTCTTCTATGGTGTTGGAGAATGCGTCTAGTGAAGCGTCACGCCCGGGATGGGGTGTCCAAGTAGATTTCACACGAAAAGGGTTGTGGTCATTATGAGATGAATTATTGTTATTATCGTGAAAGTATTCATGCAGTCGGAGTCGTCTTATGAAATCAGAAATGTCTGCTCTGAATTCAGACCAGTTGATATGAGTTGGAGTTGGACAAAATTTTAGACCACGGGAGAGTACATTGACTTCATCTTGAGTTAATTGCACGCTTGACAAGTTTATGACAGTGGTGGTGTCTAGTTTCCTATTTGTTTTTCTGCGTTTTCTTCTACGTCTTTTCTGTCTGGATGAGGTGTTATTAGAAGTGATCATGTTTCTGTCTGGGTCTGTTTATTTTTGTTAACCAATCATATTTAATCTTTCATTTGAATCATTTTATATCTTGTAACCGTTTTATTCCATTTTTACTTAGCTCTTTGTAGCCCCTGATGAAGGTTAGTTTTGCCTAACCGAAATATTGGGCAATAAAATACCCTTTATAGCTGTCCGATCAGCCTTGCATTCAGTTTTAAGTTTTACTACATATATATCTCGTTTTTTAAGCTTGAGGCGACAAATAACGCGCCACTACACTAAAGATCTACGTTACTGTGCTACGCTTTCATATTTCTGCAGGTTTCTGTCCTCCCGAAAGTAACGTCCCCCCAAAAGTAACATCCCCCCCCCCCGAAAGTAACATCCCACCCTAAAATGTCGGTCTCCCCGAAAGTAACCGTACACAAAATTAACGTCCCCCCAAAAGTAACAGTACCCCCAAAAGTAATAGTCCCACCCAGGAGCTTATTACCCCTGCCCCACCCTAAAATAACGCACTCCCGAAAGTAACTGTCCCCCGAAAGTAACAGTTCCTCTCCCCCCGACAGTAACAGTACCCCTGAAAGTAACAGTCCCACCCTAAAATAACGGTCCCCCAGAAAGTAACTGCCCCTGAAAGTAACGCCCCACCCGAAAGTACGTAACTGTCCCCCGAAAGTAACCACCCAAGTAACGGTCCAATCAAAACTTCAAAACAAATCAATGGAAGTGACTCGAACTGGAACAAGCACTTATTTCATGAAAGCTTTCATACAGTGACTTGAAAATGAACATTTCATTCAGAAGTCTCTATTTCAGTTATTTGAACGGGAACTTTCAATTTGAAAGACGATGGGAAAAACGTTTGAAAAACGTTTTTTCTTCAATTACTCATGTATTTTAGCTGCCCGAAATTAACGGCTACCCTTAAGTAGCGGCTACCCCAAAGTTGCAGCCCCTTAGGCCGGCTAAAGGCCCGTTTACAAGACATTAAATTTTTGGCACGGCTCGGATAAAAACCAGCATGTGATTCTGATTAAGTACGGGTACCAGACTCAGCTTTTTGGTCAGCAGACATATTTCCTTCTTACTACGCATGCGACCTCTTTATTTAAAGATGGCGGACAAACCTGTAGATGAGAAGTTTGTGAGATGAGATTTTCACCGGAGAGTTGTCAAAATTACGTAGAAAAGCAGAGAACATTTTCTCTTCAAGGCGGAGACGAATTCGAATTTCCTTGCCAAGTTCGCGTTGCAGGAATTCTTGCAAGGGGTCGCGATATTGGTTCTACGTTCAGTGGAGGTTCAGCGCACACTCGAACAATTGTTGCTGACCAAAAGAGGCGCAGGCTCGTGATAAAAAGTTGGTTCGGCTCGAGTGATCGTTTGCACTGCCTTTTTTTATCCGAGTCGGGTTATTTTTATCTCGTTAATGCGCTTGCGCATTAAGCGAGATTTCGGAGTCGAGTACTAAAAAGGGACAAAAGTTGTTAACAAAATTTTGTGGACTTTTGTCCGGGGGGGTTTCTTGTTCGTTCTTTATAGAAGCTATATTAGGGTATTGAGGATATGGTTGGTTAAAGCGGTTAGGATTTCAAGAAGGGCGTCACATACTGCCACTAAAGTGTTTGGGGAGCACCCCCGGACCTATTGTTAATTTCCCTAGGGTATTGGGATGTCAGAACTTGTGATGAACTTGTCATATCTCACATTACGTTACCGCAATGGTATTAGTCCTTGTTAAATTTCGATATCTCACGTTACCTATCAGTTTCAATCATTTGTCGTAAAGCCATTATAGCTACTTTAAAAGGGTAAAAATAGGTTAAATGCGTTTTCTTGGGAAACGTAGTTTGAGAATTTCACGGTGTATTTTACTAATGGAGAGGTTATAAGAAAGTTAAATGGGACAGGAAAGTTTGTGTGTTAATATGAGCGGTATGGCAGAGCAAAATAGCATGAACTTTGCGTTTTTTTCTATTGAGTTGTGGTTACACACACCTTGGGTTTGGGGCCTTCCCAAGGGTTAATGGCTTGGGTTCGGTTTATCTCAGGTTTCATCTTACTCTTGGGGATGCGGTTACACAGTAAAAGACTCCCCAGGGTAAAATATAACTAGGAGTAATCGGAGCTTAGGGTAGTGCGTTCGGCGGTTGAAAGGGGGGATTTTGTTTTTTTGGTTATTGGGATAGATGAATATGTCTATGGCATATTGTCAAATTAAGGGTTATTGTGTACAGTGAAACCTGTATTTACTCTGTGTATGAAGACGGTAGGGAAACTTTGGTAGCAGAAAAACAAATTACATGTGTAAATCCTTTGAAGTTTGTTGTAGTTGTCGGTAAAGAAAAGTGCTTGGCGGTCCCTTGGGAAAAGTGGAAAAGGTGCACCAAATTTGCATATGTCAAAACGGTAATCACGCTGGCGAAAGCGAAATTCGCAAGTACTTGTATAAACAGACTACGCGCTTCTACAAATTCTCCGTTTTCTTTGTAGTTTCGCTCGCCAAATTAAGATTAAGCTTTTCCAAACTCTCAGCCTTCATTTCCAAGTTTTCCACGCGCGCTAAAAAAATCACAGAAAATTTGGAGTGTCTCCGGGAATAAATAAGCCGCGTTTGGTTTCGCGAGCGTTCCATCGATCCATCCGCATAATCTCCATCAAAGTGAGAAAAAAATTCGTCGCTTGATTCTTGCTCGTTTTCTGGCTTGAATCTAGCTCGTGTCCGGCCATAAATTTTCGAACGGGATGGCTTGAATATGGTCCGATTCAAGCTCAGTCTAGCCATCCGAATGTCACGGCGGTACATAAGAAATGTCTCCCTCTGTTCTTGCTCAATTCTCGTTTGTTTGTCTCGTTCGTGTCAGCCGAATCATCGCCATGATTTGATTCTCGCTGACTCGCATATTTTATATGTTTTAGGACACACTAAGCGTGTTGTGCCAGCGTGTTGTGAGCGTGTAGTTCGGTGAAAACTGCAAAAAAGCTTCGAAAGCAGAAGGACGTACGAAAAGCACATGGAAATACAGAATGTGAGCAAGGATGAGATGAATGAACTAATCTCGCCACGTGAGTTAGTTCGTCAAAGTGAGGCAAAACGTAAGCAAGCGCCTCAAAGCGAGGCAAATGTGTGTCGACGAACCAAAGCAATCTCGAAAAAACCTCCCTTATAAGTTGCACAGGACACCCAATAATGCACAGAACTCCCAACACAAATTAGGACTGCGTTCTCGTTCCTCGAACGCAATAAGATATGAGTTCACTGACACTGCAGTTTACGCGCGAAAACGTACAGATCGACATGGATGACACGAATCGAGATCTTGTAAGTTTAATTTCAGTCATTCTCCTGCTTATCATTCGATAAATATAACAATCCGGCAGTTTTTTTTGCGAGAAGACACCGAAGAAGACGCCTTCAACTACGCTATCTTCAAGGTTTGTCGGCGTTTTATTTACATTTAGGAGCTCGCCACGAACTTGCTCTCCGCCAAGGAGGGCTTGGGTATTTCCACGACCACAGAATTGGTTTCAGCAACTTCTAAATAACAATGCACTCGATCACTGGTGGAAAGAAAACTTTAGAGTTACAAGTAAGCGTGCAATTAACCAAGCGTATCAGAGGTCAACTCAGAGAGCAGCAGCAGGCGATTTCCTGTATTAGCTACGTTCTGCATTATGATTGGCCAAGCGGTTTGATTGTGCAATAGTATGGTAAACATGTCATAGTTGTGTTGATTTTTTGGCTTATAATGATGACGGTTGAATGGAATTGCGGCAAGCCTTCAATGGCTTAAATTTTTGCGTCTTTTGCGTACTGTTACATAATGAAACTGTAATAGTTTTAAAATAGCACAAAAGCGAAAGTACACGGGTCAGCCAATACTATGTTACCGGTGCCAAGTGCAGGTTCAATCAAATTAGTTGCAACCTGTAGGTAAACGAACTTAAAATATTCACCTTTATACGGACTTCTATTTTATGAAAGGGGTCAATCCGGCAATTTTTTTTTTAGTCATATGGGAAGTTTAACTGAGTCAGAGGCTGTCCTATTCAGTACATTTGATAGCTGCGCTCAAAAGAACATGCTATTTTGCTCTGCCTTTTAAGTCGCTTAGCGAGTGACAACCGGAAATATCGTGAAAAGAAAAATTGGTAAGAATATTCTGCTCCCGGGGGGGGGGGGACTCCTATAAGTCGTCAAGCGGAGGTGCTCGTCAGGAAAAAAAGTGAAACCCTGAACACACTAAAAGATACCATTTTCTGGGAAAATGAGTTTTTTTTTAATCATATATTCTAAAAGATACCTAGATCCCCTAATTTTAACCCCTAAAAGAAACGACGAGCACCCCCACCCAACCACATATGCGAGTCCTCCTCCGGGGTTCTGCTATACGTTGTCTACCCGGTATGATGAACAGCGAGGAGCGATTTTTTATGTCGCTTAACGAATGTCAAAGTGAAATCTCGTGAAAAGAGTTAATTTTACGATTCGTTTAAAGTCAACTCGCTTAAAGTTAAACGAGTCAACTTTTCGCGCTCGACGAAGCTGAGAAATCTCACGCTGTATTTTTGTTCGCTTTTTGAGTTGTAATCTTTGTCTGCTTTTCCAATAGTTATTAAATATTTAGGTGTCATGATTATGCAATAGTATGCAAGAGAGGGTAGATTTTGCTTATTCAGCTAACTAAAAATGTTTCGGTTTGATTATGCAAGAGTATGGATTTCGGTTTTGTGCTATTTTAAAACAATTAATCATTGCTATTACAGTTTGATTATGCAACAGTACGCAAAAGACGTAAAAATGTTCCTGATTTTGTTTATAAAAGTTATCAAGGAAGAATTTTAAGAAGCATTTTATAAGCGATTTCAGCGTGTTTATTTTTTTAAGAGAGATTTTGTCTCTATTTGACAAAAAGACAATGTATTGTTTGAGTGGCAAGTAAGAGAGAGAAAACGTTCTTGGCGTATAAAGTCTATAAAAAGAAGACGAATATCAATTGCGTGTCGTACTGATAACATTGAAATCCTAAAGCGGACAAGAGAGTTACCTTAGAGTGCTCAACGTAGCTTGATTGCATTGAAATCCTGACACAAGAGAGTTGCCTTCGAGCGCTCAACGTAGCTCTATTAGCAAAGAATATAGCACACTTAAAGCAAGAAAAAATATATTTAAATCTATTATTTCGTTAAACAAAATTATCAATTGTTTGTAATGGTTGCTTTTAATGGTTCAGGTGCTATAGATTCAGTTTTACTACTAGAAAGTAGGTTATCTGAATTAAATAGAATTGCTCTTGATGTTGGAGGAGGTGGCGATTGTTTTTTTCGTGCCGTATCACATCAATTGTATGGCGATGCTACGAACCATTTTTATATACGTAGTCTTGGCATTGAATATTTAGTATATAACCCAGAACAGTTTATAGAGAGTAATACTGAACACTCTTGGCAAGAATATTTGAATAATATGTCATGTCAAGGAACATGGGCTGATGCGATTATCATTCAAGCTGTGGCTAATTGTCTCAATTTATCAATTTATATTGTTGAATCAAATGAAACTTTTGCTCCTGTCACTCTTGTTTAATTTCGTTCCTATTACAAATTAAGTTATCGTCTCTTTCGTAGAAAAATACGTAAACACTGGGAACATCAAACTTTAAGAGGGTATAAAGGAAAAGTAACACACATCTGAACAGCGCCACCATTTTGGACGGCAATCTATCCGTTCCGATGTTAACCGCGTAACTCTTTCCTCCTTTCCGGTTCTAGATTTCTGTTCGTGAAATGACCAGAACTCAATTCATTCTATAGGTGTCAGAACATTCACTGAAGCGTGATGCTTGAAGTTGTTTCTCGCGGTGAATTTGCCTGTAAAGAGCTGTAAACCCGGGGCAGCTTTTTCTCGACAGCTACAGTGAGCTTACTTTACCATTTTGTAAACAAGGCCAAACACACGACAAATTAATCTAGCACTGCTAAATGAGGGTGCTAATGGGGGTACCCAATTGTCAGTTAACTACTATTTTTTTTCGGCCAATTGTCAGTTAACAAGAGGCTACACTGGTAGCCTATACTCATGCGCTTGTATAAGAAAGTTTTATGTTTTTCTTTTTTAACTGTGTCACGCTGTCGGAAATCGGTTCATTTCAATATTTTCATTCATTGATCTTATCAAGTGATTTAGCTTGACAAGTAGGAAATTACGTATATCAGTAAGGCTTTTAAATTTGCAAAGTTAAGATAAGGTTACTTTAAAGGCCATGAGAATGACCAGAGTGAATGCGTTTTCGGGATTGGACTTAGAACAGCCGCTTTACGAAAATTATTCGACATTAGATTCTCATCTAAAAACCATAATTTCTCACCTGTCAAGATAGCTTCCAAAACCGTAATAAGGATTGTCAGTATTAAAGATGTCTGTTTGATACAGGATCGTACACAGAGAGTATGGGAAGGAAAAAAATCGAATTTCACTGATGCTTGTGTCCAATAAAATACGCTGTGGCTATATGGCCGGTAACCGGTCAAGGTTTTCAAAACACTAAATGGCCGGCAGTTCTATATTCACAGTAAATTTCTCAAAATCGAAAAATTCCAGCTAATCTAAACTATCATATGTCGATTTAGAAAAGTCAAGCGATCCTGAAATGCTTTATAGATCTCGAGTCTAGGGTTTGGTTTACGCTGGGCTCAGAAGACGAAACCATGTTTTGTGACACTTAAACTTTTTTCAGTTCCACTGCCGGTCAAGGTTTTCAAAACACTAAATGGCCGGCAGTCCTATATTCTCAGTAAATTTGACAAATCGAAACAATACAGCCATTCTGAACTATCATATGTCGTGATCCTGATCAAACGAGCCGGTTTTGTGGGATTTCTATATCACGAAACCATGTTTTGTGACACTTGGAACTTTTTTCAGCTCGACTGCCGGTCAAGGTTTTCAAAACACTAAATGGCCGGCAGTTCTATTTTTTCAGTAAATTTCACAAAATCGAAAAGATCCAGCCATTCTGAACTATCATATGTCGTGATCCTGATCAAACGAGCCGGTTTTGTGGGATTTCTATATCACGAAACCCCCGACGAAACCATGTTTTTGCAGTCGAGCTGAAAAAAGTTCAGTGTCACAAAACATGGTTTTGTCTTCTGAGCCCAGCGTAAACCAAACCCTAGACTTGAGATCTATAAAGCATTTCAGGATCGTTTGACTTTTTTAAATCGAGATATGATAGTTTTGATTAGCCGGAATTTTTCGATTTTGTGAAATTTACTGAGAATATAGAACTGCCGGCCATTTAGTGTTTTGAAAACCTTGACCGGCAGTCGAACTGAAAAAATTTCTAAGTGTCACAAAACATGGTTTCGTCTACTGAGCCTAGCGTAAACCAAACACTAGGCTTGAAATCTATAAAGCATTTCAGGATCGCTTGACCTTTCTAAATCGACATATGATAGTTTAGATTAGCTGGAATTTTTCGATTTTGAGAAATTTACTGAGAATATAGGACTGCCGGCTATTTAGTGTTTTGAAAACCTTGACCGGTTACCGGCCATATAGCCACAGCGAATAAAATACCAACGGTGTGTCCACTTACTTTGGAGTCTGCTTAATACAGGTTTTAGTGTAATCAGAAATCTTACTCATTTAATCTAAGACTGAAAAGGGCTCGTGTGGTCAAACCCGGGGTCAACCCGCGTTCGCGTGCTAGGACAAAATGACGAAACAGAATACATACCATGTATCTCACTTGTCGCACTTCCCATTAGAAAAGGTAGCTCCATTTCCAACTGAGCCTTTGTAACAGCTTTCCCGTCGATCTTCTCTAATCGCAACAACTTTAAATCAAACTCACCGAGTCCAAACTTTCCGCTTATTGTTTGATTATATGTCCATTGAATTGTGCTTTGTCATGTCAAACGGTATGCGACTTATGTGTCATTCGAATGCCGATCCTTTGTCATCATCTCGATAAAAACTCAGAATAACTTTGACCACGCCACTCGACGCCATCACGGAGATCAAGGTCAACGCTCTACGACCCTGGTACCTTTCGCATATAATATCGGTTAATATGTCACCTGGTCACGCAGCGAGGCAGGTAAAAGTCACAAAATAGCTTTGCTGTTAGGAAAAAACTATGTTGCTTTTATTAACAACAACAATCGTTCATTTAGTATAATTAATAGAATGTCACTTAACTGTTACCGTATTTTCTCGATTAAACGCCGGGCCCCGAATAAACGCCGGGTATAATTGAGGAAGTTGTAAGTAAGCTCCTCAAACGTTTGTTTGTGGTATAATAAACTTAAGATTTAAGGGCAAGGTACAAGGCTGCCAAGAAAAACGAATAATAACCCTTTCTTAAAAAATGGCGGGCGAGAAAAAACTGCTGATACAAAGAAACGCTGGGTCCACAAGGCCAAGTTTGAAATAAACGCCGGGGGCATTTAATAGAGAAAATACGGTAACTTTTCATTTATCAGTTAACTACTATATTTTTGGGCAATTGTCAGTTAACTGTTAACCCCATCAGCACCCTCCTAAATGCACTGGTATTCTAAATTTCACTTTTGCCGGAACGCAATTGGCATGAAAACAAAACGAAAAAAACTCGCGAGATAATAACGCCTTTTGTCACAACATTTCACCCACGACTGAAAAACCTTAAACAAATACTGATGAAAAATGGAGTTTCGTTCAAAACCAACCATTCCTGAAAACTATTTACAAAACGCCGTCTAACACATCATACAAGACGTAAATCACTTAACGACACGACTCATAACAGCCAAACTTTGAAAGCTAATATAAATGCATCGCAACCGCAAAACCACATAGCGGAGTCGGTGCAGGCCTGTCATGAACCTCATTTCGATCTAAGGGAAACTAAAAAAGTGACCGCCAGGAGTGGTGCCCTGTTTATCCGCTCCAGACCCAATATTTTCTATATAAGTGCGTCCATAGCAGACGTGACCGAAAAATGACCACGTGATCACCATTTTCCCGCCATTTTTCATGTCAAAATATATAAAACAGCAGACTTGATACTTTAGCTAACTACAAAACTTTCCGTTTCATTATGCAAGAGTAGGAACAGCAAAATACCATAAATTTTGACTTTCGTTCTTTTTTCGAATACTGCTGGAGAGTTGAAAAAGAAATGGCTGATGGCGCGATGTCTGCTAAACATAGCTCAAATTGTCCTGGCATGGGGAAAGGCAGCTCTAGAGAAATGACATGTTGTTACGGCCTCCTTTCATTAGAATCGGCAAATGTGAAGTTCAATGTTTGAATCGGGCCTTACTTTAAAGAATATTAAAGATTCAGTCACCATTTGTTGTGTCAATTGATATTTTGATAATTAATATTAATGTCTCATCTGATCAGATATAAAGTCATTGCACGTGACGTATTATCGATGTGGGCTTTTAATTGTTTTGAAATTGCGGCAATCTATTGTATTTGATTTAGAAAGTCTTTTCCATTGTCAAATATCCCAACCGAAAATATACAATGAATAACTGAAAATGCACTGTGTAAATTGAACCAACAACACATTTTTTTATTTATTTTTTATATATTTTTTTATATTTATTTTAGATTCTTCTTTTTTTAACCTCATGTTTCAACGCATTAACGAGATGGCTTTAAGAGCCCTTTGATTATTTTTATTTTCACCTTTGCTCGGACTACCTTTCAGGGTTCTATCTAGGGTATTTGAGGGGTAGAAGCTCCCCCTCCCCCCACCAAAAAAAATATTGTTATCATTACAGTATAAAAGTAACTACATGTATATTGGAAAAATCATCCAGAGGTCAGTGCACATGAAGTAAATATTCCTTGTCTAAGGACACTATATGACAAGGAACATGGAGTATTACAAACTGCTGGCCAGTTGTCAAATGATGTCCTGGAGTCACCAGATCGTATCTCAGCGCATATTCATTTCAAAAAATTTCAGGGAGGGAGGGCATGCCCCCGGACCCCCCTATGAAGCTCGTAGCCTTCGGCCTCTCGGGACTTCTCCCCCAAACGATAAATCCTAGATAGAACCCTGCCTTTTCAGAAGGTCCCAGCACGGGTGAAATTTTGGTTCGGACACGGATGAAATTTGGCACGGCAGAGTCGTTTACACTGCGGAATTAAACCGAGCCAAACCTGTATTTCATTTTGTTTTTACGCGTACAGCGTAGCCCGGTGGGGGTACTCCCTTATATACGCTATATAGGTATGTGCCGCCCGATACCCTATTTAAGGACTGAGGTGCTCAGTCCTTAAAGGGGCAGTATCACGAGATTCCACGCGCGGCACTATTCATTGTTCTTGCACCGGAATTTTGGACATATAACTGTTAAAGGTGATTTTTTTTTTTCTTCCGGCTATCAAAACGGACTTTTTGATTTAACAAATACCTACTTCTCGACGGCCTTTTTGAATTTGCCGACTCAAACTTGAAAACATGGGCCGAACGTTTTCAAGTTTCGCCCTCATGATACTGCCCCTTTATAGGGTATCCTTTTTGGTATTTTGGTATTGTGATCCTTAGATATTCCTTAGATAGGGTCACTGAATTGCAGTATCCACCCCAACGCGCAAAACGAAAGAGATATGGTCTGTTAAAACTGGGCCTTAAAAAGGGTATCAAATCTCGATTTTCTACCATCAAATAGGGTCAGGATTTGAGAACCTTGGCGGCACACACCTATCCTAAATTGTCGGGAGTAACCCCCCCCCCCCCCCCCCCCCCCCCCCTGTGTGCGTACCTTTTTTACCCGAGCCGCGCCAAAAATTTTCTGAAATGAAACGGGGGCTGCTACTTTCGGAACACTGCGGTAAATCAAGTTTCATTTTTACATATGTCATTCTACCTCTTTAATATGCTCTATTACCAATTTAAAAATGATAAACGTTATATATACTGAATGTAACTAACAATCAAATTTAAGCAGTGCCAGGTTCCTTTTGCTTTCCACGGATTTTCAAAGACAACAACAACAACAACAACAATACTTTATTTTTACTCATTATTTTTTACAACTATATTTTAAAATATCACACACATTTTGAACTAAGTACTAATAATTTAAATAGTTAATATAATTTTGAGTCTGGGAGCTAAATTAACCGGTAAGTTTTCTAGTTAGCCTCCAGCCACAGTTTGTTAAACATTTACAGCAGGTGAAAGATTTACAAAGAGAACTTAATTTCGTCGATGACCTTGAAATTCCACCCAGTTTCATTTGTAATCTCGTAAATTTTTCTTCCGATCCGAAATGAAATTCCAATAATAAGTCTTCCAGATTCCTTCGGATACTGCCCTCCTTTGGATAGGTGACCAGTGCAGTGTCCAAAAAAGCAAAACTAGGTGATATTATCCAACAATTTTGTATGCTGACATTTTTTTTTTGCACTTGTTAGTAATGGTAATCATACAGTTTCGAGTTCAATTTGTGATTTATTTGAACAAGTGAAGGTTTTGAAAAACTTGCGAGTGCAAATAAATTACAAATTGAACAAGAAAATGATTACTGAGAGCAGTTTTCAATTGAATATCGAAAGTAATTACACAGTTGCTTTGGTTTTGCATTGCTACGCTTTGTGATTGGCTAAAAAATCTCGCGCCACTTTCTCGACCAATCAGAAGGAAAACCAAACCCAATCGAGAACTTGCTCGCACGCGTTTTCCCGCGCTTGGCGCCGCCGACATGTAATTGCTTCGAGCTCTGATTGGTTCATTGGGTTGTTTACGACTGCTGTGATTGGTCAGAGTAATTACTTTGGTTTTGGTTTTACGACACTCAAATGAAAACCTCTCTATTACTGCAGACAGGAAGTGAGCATTTGACACATGTTTGATGCGTAGTTGACAGTTTATTTACTGATTGGCTAATGAAGATCAGCCCAGAATACCTGAAAAACTCAAATTTTCGTTTGCATATGAAATCCTGAAATAACGTTTTCTATAAGATTTGCAAGAAGTTTTATAAAGAATTCAGTTCAACATTTGTAATTTGCACTGGTGTTACACTTGAACTGCAGTGCTCTTATCCAATCAGAGCTGATTAATTTTTTTATGTATATTCTTAAAACTAGCAGTAATCACAGATCATGGAGACGCGATCGAAGGAATTTCCGGCGGAAATGAGCCCCTGAAAAAAAAAACAATAGGGGCGGCCATTTGGAAGACCGTCTACCAAAAAATCTCAAATTTGTCTCCAACACGAAATTAGGATTGCGTTCTTCGAACGCGATAATTGAACTGCCACAAAACTGGTAGCAAACAATCGGTCAGTTCGCCGTTGTGGCTGCCATAAAAGAGATAAAAATGAAAATTCTGAAACGATTCGAAAAAAGGGTTTTCCTTGGATCAAGTTCTTTATGTTTTAATTGTGGAAGATGCAAAGTATAAAAGTCCTGGAGCAGAATACGAAACTGAACTATTTATTGGTGCTAGCATTGTTACGCCATGTTTGGATGCGAGGCAACCTCGTTCCCAGGGTCTCTCTTCTTCCCGCCCTGAGAGAGAGACCCTGAGAACGAGGTTGGGATGCGAGGGTCAATTTACTTCACTTCTTTAATCATCTCTATGATGTTTGAAACCTGCTCCATCGTTTTACCACCGATTTCCAGACAAAACTTGGCTTCGTCAATGACCTTAAAACTCCAACCAGCTTCCCTTGCTATCTCGGTAAACTTTTCCTGTGACCCATAACTGAATGAAAACCCAACAATAAGTCGGCCAGATTCCTTCAGGTACTTCCCTCCATTGGATAGGTAACTGCGAAGGCCCTGGTAACCAGGATCCATAATTCCACGCATCATTGGCTCTATCTCGGTCCCTGCGGTCGTGTGCTGGCCACCCCACGGATGATTCCAGTAAATCATGTCAAACTTTTTTCCAGTGATTTCATCGTGATCAAAGACACTCGCTTGGGCAACCCGGAAGCGGTTTTCTACGCCGTGAAGATTTGCATTGGCTTCAGCATTTTTCACTGCCGTTTCATTGATGTCGGTCGCCCAAACATGGCATTTATCAGATATCAAAGCCACTGAAACTGCTATGTACCCCGCGCCACAACCCACCTCCAGAAAATCGATGGACTCTCATATGAAAGTCACGTTTAACATCAGGTCACTAAATTTGATCTGCGTCATGTTGCGCAATTTAGACCCCTTTTAAAATCATTCAATTTCGAACATTTTGTTTTCGTTCGTAGAAACAACGCAAAAAGTCGAAAAATGCACAACGGAAAAGGTAAATTTAACATACAGAGCACCATTAAAATCATGTTTCGGGTCAATCGGGAAAAAATTAGGGTCGGCTTTTCGAGTTCGAACATTATGCATTCGAGTTTGTTTACAAGTAAAATCCGAGTGATTTTCTGACTACTTGGAAGACTAAGCCGGATATCACGTAACGTCAGGATGTAACGCAAAAGTCCCCGCCGTTTTCGAAATGTTCGTTAAATTTGGCGCGTTTTGATACCAAATTCGTTGGGGTTCGCAAAAATTTACTGTCGGCCTTTTGGCAGGGAAGATTATGAAGTTTGTTTATCCTGCGCTTTTATCATCCTCGTCGCTGAAGCTACTCCTCGCGATGAGAACACGAATAATGAAGGCTTTCAAGGAGGTCCTCGTGGCGATACACCAATGTTCATAAAGGAAATTAACAAGTAAGCCACAAAGAGTTAATATCTGAGTATTTTTGCCTAATTTTGGGATATTACTGCAAGGTCTCTATATTGAGTTTTTCTTTTTTTTCTTAGCTATCTGACCTACACTATATCAATTAAGAAAGTTAAAGACGAAGACGAGATTTGCAGAGGTCGAAGACAGACCTGTGCTTATGAGAATTGTAGAGGATATTTTGGAAAGGTCGAACATCACAGGAGTACTTTTGAATAACCGAATACTACACCGTTTCAACAAGCAAATCCAGAAATCGTTTCAGTATTATAAAAGTTCAACACACGACCTCCACTCGTTGAATTCAAAAAGCATATCCTTTGTAGTGAATCTTAACTTTATCTTGGGCTTTGTCGATATCAATTATTTCAATTTCGTACAGAGTTTTGTCTTGTTTAGTCATCTTTCTTTTGGCTCCAACTTGAGATCGCTGAAAGTTAAATTCCTCCACGAATCTCTTCGGAGGCTTCACTTCTCTCTTCACCCGCGAGTCCGTCATGTTGCGTGATGTTGTTATCAAATTTGCTGAATCACTGAAACTACGCATGCGTAGAATAATTAAAATTGGAAGAGAGACACTGGTATCCAGTTTGAGCTGATGTTCATCGCAAAGGGGAAAGACTTTGATATGTTGGGGCTTCTTTGCAACTTCCTCTGTTGCCAGCTTGAAAAATGACATGTTAATGAACTGAGAGAGATCAGGATTGATTTCTGGGTTGAACACTTCTGGGTATAGCAGGAATTCTCTTTCTAAAGTGAAGTACTTGTTGCCGCTCGCTGTGGTCCGTTTTCTCATTTCATTGATTAGGGGTTGGCATTCTTTAACTTCATTCGTAGACTCCATTTTCTATGGTAATCAGTTAATCTGAAAAAAAGATCATAGTTTTGCTCTGATTTATTCTTCTAACATAGGAACTCGACAGTCAAAACAGGTCAAGACTGGGACCAAAACTAAGATTTTGATAGGGTCGTCATAGTACTTATTAACTAAGTGGGATGGTCGGATGGGAAAATGTTTGGATCGAGGTCATGGCGTACGGACCGAGTGCAGCGAGGTCCGTGCGCCATGTTCGAGAGCCAAATATTTTCCCATCCGGCCAGACCTGACTTAGTGAAAAAGTATTTTATCGTATGACCTATTTGGAGACAAAATTACTAGAAATCATAACGCGCGAGGCCGTCCGTCCCCGCTCGCGCAAATGCGTGCGGCTCCCATACGGGACTTTCATCAATCGGTTTGGTTTCCCATATTTGCATACATCATCCAAGGGCCCTCACATATTTTTTTTGCCAATCACTTATTAACCTTCTCAGGATACAACACTGAAGCCTTTCCTGTGTTTTTTTTTTAACGAGTTATAGCAGCGAGGCAAAATTTCAGCTTTCGCTCGATCGCTCAGCAGCATTTTCATTCAGTTTCATTTTCGTTCGCGGTTCTTTTATTTCGACCGTAGATCTTCTCAGATCCGTTATGATGTTTATATTTTTCAACATGGTTTTGGCCATGTCTACACTCACTTTCTTTATGACGACAAAGACATGATATTTCAAATTCTTTGCCTATATATATTGTTGTGACGTTGGCCAATTGGCAAAACGTTGAATTTGAGCTCACTGAGGTCATCACCACGTGCAATTCGGTAGACAGTTGGCGTTCGTCCTGGTTTTTAACCCGTGAATACGCGTAGCGTAATGAACGGGTTATCCGAGACGACGGCAAATTCACTCACTCACTCACTCGCTCGCTCGCTTGCTCGCTCGATCAATCACTCAGATGTAAACTTTTTCCGCATATCTACGTTGAAATAACAAAACTTGGCTTGGTATTTATTTAGGTCGGGAAACGGACACTTATCGTTTGCGCGTACCGTGTTTCTGTCACGTGCGTTGGAAAACATCGTAAATGCAAATTCGTCCCAACCCTTTTGTCCTTGATGGTAGGTCGAAACAGCTGTCCACGGTTGCATTTTGGCTTTCAGTTTGGCTCAATCATGTCGTTGTCGCGTTAAGTGTTCTACATAGTATCAGCTTTGCTTACTTTATTTATATTACATGTACTATTTTTGGCTGATTAGATCTTCTCTAGATCCTACGTACACCAGCAGCATTTTCGTTCGTGGTCCTTTGCTTTTTATTCACTTGTTAACATTGAGCAAGCGATATGTCATGGTCACCGGCCTGTCCTACCCATGGGGACTGCGTTGGAGGGAGGGGAGGGTGGTGAGTTAGATGCAGGGGATGGGGGTCGGTGGAGCAAAACGCCAGAGCCCGCGGTATGTAGTGGTCACTTGCCTTATCCATAGGGACGGCGTTAGACGCTGTGGGTGGCGGTATATTCCTCCCTCACATCCTCCCTCCCTCCCTCCCTCGGGAATTAGTCAAGAATAAAAAACTCTAAAAGACGATGCATATTTTTGTTGAGAGATATGACCTATTCAAAAAATGTTACTTCTGCCACTAATTCTCCGTCCCCTACCTCCGGGAGTAATCTCCATCAACCTTCCGATCCCCATCCCCGTACGCCTTCAGTCCTATTCTTTAACAGGCAGCCGGCAGCCTGTTCCAGGCGATACGTTTCCCCTCCGTTAGCACTCGCAATATTTTTCCTAATTAATCATGTCTCTTTATTTTTTCTAATCAAACATTAGCGGCTGGGTACGTATCAGTGCGTCATGCCTGCTTGCCTGTAAACTGCTTTCTTGTTCACTAGTTCACACGTCACACAAATGGTTTTATTTGTCGATGCTTGGCTAGCAGTAAATTTGCATCTTCGTAGCTTAAATGAAATTTGCATAATGCCACAAATCGGCTGACAAAACAGTCGTAGTTGGGATTTAAAGTATCTCTTTAGTGAAGCTTTTTCGTGGCTACTAACACCTTAAGAGATTTTAAATTTTAAAATTTTGTAGATACACCAGAATGGACCGTGCCTGGAGAACATAAAACAATGATAAAATCAAATCAGTGTTACTGAGCTTCGAGGAAGCCAACATGGTTAAACCACAGATTTGTTTCTTGCTTACCCGGGCTTGCATACATGTACACGCAACACAACTTTATATTTTACAGCCGTGTAACCTCGCGTACGTTTGCACAAAAAATTAATATTCCCCTTTAATGGGCTAAGTATAGCAAGGATGACGAATTGACTTGACACTTTGGTTGTAAAAGTTGAGTGAAAGATTTATATATGTGATCTCAGTCGAAAAAATCTACAGTGGTGATATAAAGCTGGTCCTTAGTAATTGCAAGGTCACCATGACTTTGCATAACTGAAATGTCATTATATCAGGGCCACTGATTATGTTTACAGCAACTGAGAAGATGCTATAAACAACCCATATGTTCTTACTTATTCTTTCCAAATTATATATACAGAATAAAACGAAAGAGGAATGACTGTACATGTCTATGTCTGACATATTCTTACTCCTACTCTCAATCAGATCGCATGCTCTTTAGCATGTTCCGCCAAAGGAGAATAAACATCTAAATACAATTTAATACTGTAACATTATTCTAAAATCGGTTTCTTCAACCTGTCATGCCTTTCAGTAAACTCGTTTGTTCTCATACCTAACTAAACGTACCTTTATTGCACAGTTAACCGTATCCTGACTCGGCTTGTGGAGACAACGTGAACTAGTGACCACGCATTGCCAGCTGTATATTGCTGCAACGCATGACCGCTACTTGTCACCAGGGCAGACAAAAGGCGGATATTTGTTTGATACATTTTGCCCCGAAATTTATTATGCTCCGTTGGCGTCACCCTTCAAAAAGAAGGTAATTATGCTTCAAATTATGCTCCGCTACAGCTATTATACTCGTAATTATGCCGAAAGCATTTTCGCCCGGCATAATAAATTAAAGTATTTTTTAATAAAACAAGGCTGACTTTACAACTGGGATTATAAGTATATTTACAGCGGTCTCACCCAAGCGACTATAAAAGAAACAAGCTCATAAAACTCATGTTTAATATGGATCAAATAAATATTGAGCCACGTAGCACTGGTTATACAAACAAACTAAGGAATCAGAGAATTAACACTGTGTGTAAATTATTGTGCTAAGGTCAACCCATTTGGATCCACTACTTGTTGCAATCGTAGCCTCAGTTGAAGAGAGCGGGATCTCTCTGGCTACTTGATTTATCGTGGGTCATATTCCAAATTCAGACGTTAGTTTTCTCTAACTGGCGTCCTTTATTTACCTTCGTACACGGAGAGAACAAATGTAGGGCACAAAACGAGTCAGAGATTATTATACCTGGTTTGAAAACACATCAAAACACTGACATCTGACAGAACTGACAACTAACAAAGGTCGGACACTACCAGGACAGGTATTGTTATATCACGTGATTCTGGACCTGGAGAAGATTGCAGCGTAACAAAGAAGTCGTTGGGTTTGAATGCCATTAAAGCCACAGATTTTGGTCCGGACTTTTACCTCTCTTCCTGGGGCCCCCTTGATTTACCACATGACAGTTTAATTTTTTAATTTTATTGCCTTTACCCTCGTGGGTCACACGTACGTGGTGAAGGTTTGCGTAAGCATCGCTATCAAATCCATCTTGTCCGCCATGTTGGATCAGGTAGGTAGTAACAGACCTTTTGGAGTGTCCCTCTAATATTCTTACAGGGACCCTATTTTTCAGAAGAGGGGGCCCTGTGACTCCCCAAGGCAAAATCCTGGTAAGAACACTGACTGAGAGCAGTTTTCAGTTGAGTGTCGAAAGTAATTTCACAATTGCTTTGGTTTTGTGCTTGCTACGGTTTGTGATTGGCTAAAACATCTCGCGCCACTTTCTCGACCAATCAGAAGTAAAACCAAACCCAATCGAGACTTGCCTGCACGCGTTTTCCCGCGCTTGGTGCCGGCTACGTGTATTTGCTTTGAGCTCTGATTGGTTCATTGGATTGTTTACGACTGCTGTGATTGGTCAGTGTAATTACTTTGGTTTTGGTTTTACGACACTCAAATGAAAACCTCTCTATTACTGCAGACAGGAAGTGAGCATTTGACACATGTTTGATGCGTAGTTGACAGTTTATTTACTGATTGGCTAATGAAGATCAGCCCAGAATACTAAAAACTCAAATTTTCGTTTGCATATGAAATCCTGAAATAACGTTTTCTATAAGATTTGCAAGAAGTTTTATAAGAATTCAGTTCAACATTTGTAATTTGCACTGGTGTTACACTTGAACTGCAGTGCTCTTTTCCAATCAGAACTGAGTAATTTTTTGATGTATATTCTTAAAATAATTGAACTGCCACAAAACTGGTAGCAAACAATCGGTCAGTTCGCCGTTGTGGCTGCCATAAAAGAGATAAAAATGAAAATTCTGAAACGATTCGAAAAAAGGGTTTTCCTTGGATCAAGTTATTTATGTTTTAATTGTGGAAGATGCAAAGTATAAAAGTCCTGGTGCAGAATACGAAACTGAACTATTTATTGGTGCTAGCATTGTTACGCCATGTTTGGATGCGAGGCAACCTCGTTCCCAGGGTCTCTCTTCTTCCCGCCCTGAGAGAGAGACCCTGAGAACGAGGTTGGGATGCGAGGGTCAATTTACTTCACTTCTTTAATCATCTCTATGATGTTTGAAACCTGCTCCATCGTTTTACCATCGATTTCCAGACAACACTTGGCTTCGTCAATGACCTTAAAACTCCAACCAGCTTCCCTTGCTATCTCGGTAAACTTTTCCTGTGACCCATAACTGAATGAAAACCCAACAATAAGTCGGCCAGATTCCTTCAGGTACTTCCCTCCATTGGATAGGTAACTGCGAAGGCCTTGGTAACCAGGATCCATAATTCCACACATCATTGGCTCTATCTCGGTCCCTGCGGTCGTGTGCTGGCCACCCCACGGATGATTCCAGTAAATCATGTCAAACTTTTTTCCAGTGATTTCATCGTGATCAAAGACACTCGCTTGGGCAACCCGGAAGCGGTTTTCTACGCCGTGAAGATTTGCATTGGCTTCAGCATTTTTCACTGCCGTTTCATTGATGTCGGTCGCCCAAACATGGCATTTATCAGATATCAAAGCCACTGAAACTGCTATATACCCCGCGCCACAACCCACCTCCAGAAAATCGATGGACTCTTGTTGGGGCTTCTTTGCAACTTCCTCTGTTGCCAGCTTGAAAAATGACATGTTATTGAACTGAGAGAGATCAGGATTGATTTCTGGGTTGAACACTTCTGGGTATAGCAGGAATTCTCTTTCTAAAGTGAAGTACTTGTTGCCGCTCGCTGTGGTCCGTTTTCTCATTTCATTGATTAGGGGTTGGCATTCTTTAACTTCATTCGTAGACTCCATTTTCTATGGTAATCAGTTAATCTGAAAGAAGATCATAGTTTTGCTCTGATTTATTCTTCTAATATAGGAACTTGACAGTCAAATTAGGTCTAGACTGGGACCAAAACTAAGATTTTGATAGGGTCGTCATAGTACTTATTAACTAAGTGGGATGGTCGGATGGGAAAATGTTTGGATCGAGGTCATGGCGTACGGACCGGGTGCAGCGAGGTCCGTGCGCCATGTTCGAGAGCCAAATATTTTCCCATCCGGCCAGACCTGACTTAGTGAAAAAGTATTTTATCGTATGACCTATTTGGAGACAAAATTACTAGAAATCATAACGCGCGAGGCCGTCCGCTTTTGTAGTAGGGCCGAACGGCTTTTTCCGTCCCCGCTCGCGCAAATGCGTGCGGCTCTCATACGGGACTTTCATCAATCGGTTTGGTTTCCCATATTTGCATACATCATCCAAGGGCCCTCACATATGTTTTTGCCAATCACTTATTAACCTTCTCAGGATATAACACTGAAGCCTTTCCTGTGGTTTTTTTTAACGAGTTATAGCAGCGGGGCAAAATTTCAGCTTTCGCTCGATCGCTCAGCAGCATTTTCATTCAGTTTCATTTTCGTTCGCGGTTCTTTTATTTCGACCGTAGATCTTCTCAGATCCGTTATGATGTTTATATATTTTCAACATGGTTTTGGCCATGTCTACACTCACTTTCTTTATGACGACAAAGACATGATATTTCAAATTCTTTGCCTATATATTGTTGTGACGTTGGCCAATTGGCAAAACGTTGAATTTGAGTTCACTGAGGTCATCACCACGTGCAATTCGGTAGACAGTTGGCGTTCGTCCTGGTTTTTAACCCGTGAATACGCGTAGCGTAATGAACGGGTTATCCGAGACGACGGCAAATTCACTCACTCACTCGCTCGCTCGCTTGCTCGCTCGATCAATCACTCAGATTTAAACTTTTTCCGCATATCTACGTTGAAATAACAAAACTTGGCTTGGTATTTATTTAGGTCCGGAAACGGACACTTATCGTTTGCGCGTACCGTGTTTCTGTCACGTGCGTTGGAAAACATCGTAAATGCAAATTCGTCTCAACCCTTTTGTCCTTGATTGTAGGTCCAAACAGCTGTCCACGGTTGCATTTTGGCTTTCAGTTTTGGCTCAATCATGTTATCGCGTTAAGTGTTCTACATAGTATCAGCTTTGCTTACTTTATTTATATTACATGTACTATTTTTGGCTGATTAGATCTTCTCTAGATCCTACGTACACCAGCAGCATTTTCGTTCGTGGTCCTTTGCTTTTTATTCACTTGTTAACATTGAGCAAGCGATATGTCATGGTCACCGGCCTGTCCTACCCATGGGGACTGCGTTGGAGGGAGGGGAGGGTGGTGAGTTAGATGCAGGGGATGGGGGTCGATGGAGCAAAACGCCTGAGCACGCGGTATGTAGTGGTCACTTGCCTTATCCATAGGGACGGCGTAAGACGCAGTGGGTGGCGGTATATTTCTCCCTCACACACTCCCTCCCTCCCTCCCTCCCTCCCTCGGGAATTAGTCAAGAATAGAAAACTCTAAAAGACGATGCATATTTTTGTTGAGAGATATGACCTATTCAAAAAATGTTACTTCTGCCACTAATTCTCCGTCCCCTACCTCCGGGAGTAATCTCCATCAACCTTCCGATCCCCATCCCCGTACGCCTTCAGTCCTATTCTTTAACAGGCAGCCGGCAGCCTGTTCCAGGCGATACGTTTCCCCTCCGTTAGCACTCGCAATATTTTTCCTAATTAATCATGTCTCTTTATTTTTTCTAATCAAACATTAGCGGCTGGGTACGTATCAGTGCGTCACGCCTGCTTGCCTGTAAATTGTTTTCTTGTTCACTAGTTCACACGTCACACAAATGGTTTTATTTGTCGATGCTTGGCTAGCAGTAAATTTGCATCTTCGTAGCTTAAATGAAATTTGCATAATGCCACAAATCGGCTGACAAAACAGTCATAGTTGGGATTTAAAGTATCTCTTTAGTGAAGCTTTTTCGTGGCTACTAACACCTTAAGAGATTTTCAATTTAAAAATTTTGTAGATACACCAGAATGAACTGTGCCTGGAGAACATAAAACACTGATAAAATCAAATGAATGTTACTGAGCTTCGAGGAAGCCAACATGGTTAAACCACAGATTTGTTTCTTGCTTACCCGGGCTTGCATACATGTACACGCAACACAACTTTATATTTTACAGCCGTGTAACCTCGCGTACGTTTGCACAAAAAATTAATATTCCCCTTTAATGGGCTAAGTATAGCAAGGATGACGAATTGACTTGACACTTTGGTTGTAAAAGTTGAGTGAAAGATTTATATATGTGATCTCTGTCGAAAAAATCTACAGTGGTGATATAAAGTTGGTCCTTAGTAATTGCAAGGTCACCATGACTTTGCATAACTGAAATGTCATTATATCAGGGCCACTGATTATGTTTACAGCAAGAGAAGATGCTTTAAACAACCCATATGTTCTTACTTATTCTTTCCAAATTATATATACAAAATAAAACGAAAGAGGAATGACTGTACATGTCTATGTCTGACATATTCTTACTCCTACTCTCAATCAGATTGCATGCTCTTTAGCATGTTCCTCCAAAGGAGAATAAACATGTAAATAAAATTCAATACTGTAACATTATTATAAAATCGGTTTCTTAAACCAGTCATGCCTTTCAGTAAACTCGTTTGTTCTCATACCTAACTAAACGTACCTTTATTGCACAGTTAACCGTATCCTGACTCGGCTTGTGGAGACAACGTGAACTAGTGACAAAATATAATGGCCAGTTGAAGGTCCAAGTGGTCACGCATTGCTAGCTATATATTGCTGCAATGCATGACCGCTACTTGCCCCCAGGGTAGACAACTGAGGGCGGATATTTGTTTGACACATTTTGCCCCTAAATTTATTATGCTCCGTTGGCGTCACCCTTCAAAAAGAACTTAATTATGCTTCAAATTATGCTCCGCTACGGCTATTGTGCTCGTAATTATGCCGAAAACATTTTCGCCCGGCATAATAAATTGAAGTAATTTTTAATAAAACAAGGCTGACTTTACAACTGAGATTATAAGTATATTTAGAAACATAGAATGCACGAGACCTAGATCAGTATTAATACTTGAAGTGAAGCAAAAAAAAAAAAAAAACGGCAAACTGATCCTTACGGCAGAAAAACAGAAGCAGAAGCAAATAAAATAAAATAAAAGTAGAATATAATAGTGCCCAATATTTCGCTTTGCAAAACAAAGCTTCTTCAGGGGCTAGCACTATAAATGATTACAACTGTAAAGCCGTTATACAAGTGGTTTTGAAAAAAAACTAAAGAATAACAAAAACAATGAATATGATTGGTGAAGGGTTTGAGGGGTGATAAACTAAACTATGATATTCTACTTTTATTTTATTTGCTTCTGCTTCTGTTTTTCTGCCGTAAGTATATTTACAGCGGTAATAAAATACACACTGCAGTTATAAACATGACAAAACAAAGCATGTTGTAAAAAACTTTGATTAATGACTTGACGTTTCGTATGCTTTAACAATCATGTGTACTTAAGGCACCCGTCGGCCGACTGTCGACCGTCACTACCGGCCGAGTATCCGTCGACATATCGGCCGATACTCGGTCGACATACGGTCGAGTGTCGATCGACATGTCGGTCGCGTATCGGCCGATATGTCGACCGATATTCGGTTGTCACGTTAACCGGTGTATCGACATATCGACCGAATATCGGCCGATATGTCGACCGAAATGTCGACCGATACTCGGCCGATAGTGACGGTCGATAGTCGGTCGATGGGTGCCTTAAGTACACATGATCCCATACAACTTAGTCGATTCAGGTTGAGGAGACACTCGAGTTCACGGAAGCTTTATGCAATGTACGGTATGTTAAATTATAAACACGGTACCGTAATCCGCGATATGATATGTGTGATATTTAAGGTCCACGTATTCTGTTCCGTAGAAAAACGCAAGGATATATTTTCACTTGAGGAACAGATCCATTGACGACATATGAAAGTTGACCTTTAGCGCATAAACGTGTCCATTTCTCTCCTATTTCAATCAAACAATGCGTATTTCTACTGTCACGCTAAGACATGAAAGACATAAATTTGGTTTATTCATCAAAGGACTCCAAATGCGAAATATCTTTAAGCTTATTGTTGTTCATATTGGTTTACAATAAATTAGTTGTTATCGCTGGATTCACGTTGTTCTTGTTACGCAAGGCATTCGTAACAAAACTAATTTAAAACATTACGTGACGAAAAGTTTACAGCTGATTGAGTGAGCGAGCGAGTGAGCGAGTGCTCATTCACATATATACCACCGTCTGCGGTAACTCGTTCATTACGCTTCGCGTATTCACGGGTTAAAAATTAACTGGTCATCGAGCTTACTAAAGAGGTGAAGTGATATATGTAAAACTATAAAACTTGATATACCGTAGAGTTCCGAAAGTAGCGGCCCCGTTACTTAGAATAGCACGCTAATGACATTTATGCTCTTTATGATAGACATCAAGAAGTGTTCCCTAGACCTAATTCTCACCTAAACACAAGCAATTCTGTCAAACATGAAGTCATATGGAAATTACAAATAATTGTGTGTAATATGAAGTGCCCAAGGTCCGAGTTACGTGCATTTCTGGACATAAGTGGTTACTTTGGAATTAGCAGGCCTAAGCTAAGGGGCCGCAACTTTCAGGTACCTGTGCACTTCAATAAAAGCCGGAACCAGACCTAAGAACCGCTTGACAATGCTGCACACGACACGACGGAGTGGGGGGGGGGGGGGGGGGGGGGGGGGGGGGGGTGGGGAGGTGCCTTCGCAGTTGCAGGATATGTTTTTCCAAGGGAGGTGACTTGCAGGATATTATTTTTCAGAATGACAGAGATAATCATTTCCTTTATTCTCATGAACTGTATGTTTGATTGATCATGACATGCCTCCATGATTTGTGCAGGCAAGTCTTTGAGACCAAAATCGTAGACCAGTCATCCAGATGTGGTGATCGTTAAGGAACGCGGAAACACAAATCGGCTGGGAATCGAGCCTACGCCGTCTACACATAGAGTTGATGCAGGCATTTGTTTTGTGGCGGGGAAGGGAGGATTAATTGGTCCACATTCTCATTTAGAAGCAACCGTTTTATTTCACTGACGTGATTAACATTAACATTTTGAGTCGCGTTTTTCCTAAAGCTATACTGTCAGTGTCCGGCTAATTCGGACTAACGTTCACTCTTTACACCAACCGGAACGATAATCCGCGCTATATCCACCCTCAAAGTTTGGCTTGTGATCCCACCCCCAGCATTGGCATCTGCCTCCGCCCCTGTTTACCAAAGCTGTGAACGCCGTACAATTAGTCCAATTAGTGAAGGGATATGGCGATTCCTGATCTTCACAGATTCCTTGACAGTAATTTCTGCACTTTATAGCTCGTGTCTCATAATCTACCACCAACACCACTTGGCCATCGTAGTAGTAGTCGTCACTAGAGGCACTTGTGTGTGTTGCAGTGTATTCCTTGTTTGCATCTTTGCTGCATACTATCGCAGATCCGCCTACTGAAACCGATATGGATTTGTAAATAAATAAAACCTGTTTACAACGGCCACCATCGAAAAGGAGTTAGTTTTTCGTCCGTTGTAGATAGGTAGCCTTTTTTTTTTCTAAGGCTAAATGGACAGGGAGTTGGGACATGAATTTAGCCGTTGGAACTTGGGACAAAAAAACTTAAATGTAAATCATGTACTTTATCAGTTAAGTGTAAAATTAACGTATTTAGCTTGAAAGAGCTAATCGAGAACGCTGTAAAAAGAAGAAAGTAACATTACAAACTGAACATAAACGTTTAAATATCAGTAGCCTGAGAAAACAGACGACTTTTCGCGGTGGCGCCATTACGGTTCCCTCCAAGAAAAGAAGTCTGAGAAACGAGCGCAAAAATGTACTGATGTTACGCTACCCAGATCAGGGTAGTCCTTCTGATTGGTTGAAACAATCTCTCAACCAAAAAGAAGGACTACCCTGATCTGGGAAGCGTTACGTCATCAGTACGGTATTTTTGCGTTCATTTCTCAGACGTCTTTTCACGGAGGGAACCGTAGTGACGCCACTGCAAAAAGTCGTTTATTTTCTTAGACTAAAATATCAACTGCAGGAAGAATTCAGCCCCCTACGCTCTCATTACTTTCGCTCTCTCGGCCGATTGCGTATTTGCTCTCCCGCTCGACCATCCAGAGAGGGACTGCAAGCAGTATATTAAAGGGACAGTGTATCGTGTTTTCATGATTATGTCCAGGAGCTTGCTTTAAGTTTGCTTTATTATCTTAAAATAGGAAGAAAAACAAAGCCAAAAGTGATGAAAGCTATGAAATATGAACTAAAGAGACAAAATAACGACTAAAAAAGTCAAAATTCCACAAGAATTGCAATTTTGATTTCTTGACCGCCTGTCACGAAATCAAAATTGGTGAACTGTAATCCACTTCCATCCTTGTAATCCTGCACTTTATCTCCAAACCACTGCATCTGTTTTGCTCTATAGAATCTTTTTATCCAACTTAGTTGTATATTTGGTGGCATTTTGCCATAAAACATGGAAATAAAAGTACGCGAAGTTTTGATACTTCAGAGTCGACAGTGTCTTACCATGAGTCACAATGACCACGATGGACAGCAACAGAAAAGGAACAAGAATCATTCCACTTTGAGCCATAACGTACTTCAGTGTACAGTTGAGTTTTCTGTGAACAATGAAAAGTCGCATTTTCAATAACTTGTATATTTTTTTTAATAAGGCGAAGTAAAGAATGCATGTGTTCAACACCGGATTTACGGATTTACAAATACACGTCTTTTGGTATCCATCTTATAATTGATAATCTCGTACTCAGTCATTAATTCTTCAATATTGTCTTTAAACAAATTCTTTTGTCTAAAACACTGCCATAACTACCACCAAACGACAATATAGTCAGTTTTGGAGTAGACGGAAGTAAATTGGAGTAATCAAAATGTAATGACTAAAGATTTGCCTCCAAATTCTCAACAGGGAACCAAAATTTAAAAGTCTTCACACAATAATCGTCATCTTTATTTCTCTTATGTAGTAAAATTGTTTTGGCTTTCAAAAACAATTCGTGAACTTTCAGGAGCAGTTCACGAATCGTTTCGGCGGAAAGCTGTTCGGAAGGCCTTAGTCACTCGCTTAACCCTTCGACTCCCAAGAGTGCCAAACATCAAAAATTCAAGAAAAATCCCAAATTTCATTTTGTAAAATATCGAAAAACAAATGGTACCATGCAAAAGTACTGCTGAAGAGGTTTCATTTGAATGGTCACACCATAGGATTTCATCCACAGACTCAAAAGTTAGAACAAATGGTACCATGCAAAAGTACTGCTGAAGAGGTTTCATTTGAATGGTCACACCATAGGATTTCGTCCACAGACTCAAAAGTTAGAACAAATGGTACCATACAAAAGTACTGCTGAAGAGGTTTCATTTGAATGGTCACAACATAGGATTTCGTCCCCAGACTCCAAAGTTAGAACTACACTAAATGATTCCATAATAGGCCATTTGCACGATGGCGTCATTTGACTACAACTACCAGAATTCATTTCGTTTTTCCTTTCTTATTTAAATTTTGTAATCCCAGTGAGGTTTAAATAACAATAGCCCTAATTTGCACTACAAAACAAAAAACTGAAGGATTCTGGTAGTTGTAGTCATACGACGTCATCGTGCAAATGGCCTATTGACTCTGGGAGTGAGGGTTAAAGTTTCGTAATAAATTCAATAAAAAACTTGAGTTTTCTTTATTAAAAAGTCGCCTCAAATTTCCGTAACATATATAGGAAAATTTAACACCTTTTGTTTTCGGCTGGTTTTGGATACGAAACATAAGGTCGGCCAGTATTTTCGGAAAGGTGAAAGCAGCTGGTAAATTCGGGAGATAAAGTTCCTTTCCCTAAAATTTTCTGCCGTTGAAATATTCAGCTAAAAGAATCGAAAAGATCAAACTGTATTAGCTTTCACATAGTTAATCCTTTTAATGCACTAAAATGATATAGAAAAACAGTTCAACGCAATTCCAAGAGTTTTCCTAAATATTCCTTGGTAGGTGACCTGAACTTTTATAGATGAGTAAAAAGGTTTGTTTGAATAGGCTAGCAAAGATTGAATCAAAGAATAAAAAAAACAAAAGTTGTTTAAAAAATGAAAGCACCACAAAATAAAACAATTACAGTTGATCCTCACCTTTAAAGTGATGATGCCTGGAGCTCCGGCTAACACTGACTGATTATCTTATCGTACAACCCAGGAAATTTAGATACACAGAAACGTAAGGAAAAAGCTCCAGATCAAAGGTCAGTAATTTCAAGCTGAGATGACTTGTTTGTTAGTCTAGCGACACGCGGTAAAATAATATCAGCACCTGCTAAAAGCCTACCGTTACATGATAACTTTAATATGGCACTGAAAAAGTAAAACAATAAGCGCATTTTGACCAAAAAGTGCTTTGTAGACGAAAACCGTTTGACTTTTTAATAAACTCATAACTTTGTATTTGTTTTAAAAAACCTTTTTAAAGATGTTTTTCATCAGTTGGAAAGTGATATTTGTGAGGTGAGGTGTGAATTTTTTAGTACATCTCAAGACGCTTTTGGAGAGGGTCGTTATATTACGCCCTTATAGGTTAGTTTGGTGATAAGATGTAACCACCTACTGTTTAACCAATTAGTACGAAACGACACATCAATAAATTTACCCTCGGGCGTTTTTGAAAATTTAAGCAACATAATAGATTCCGAAAGAATCTTTAAAGTTTTGAATCAACGCCGTTTACCTTCATTTACCTAATTTTTTCCTCGAAAAAAGTTTTGAATATTTTAATTTTTTAGCGTTTAATTTCCCTCGTTTTCTTTTTGTCGGTAAGAAATTTAATATACTGTGTAGCTGGTACTTATATTATTTCACCACGTGTAGCTGAAATCGACTTTAAACGAACCATCTCTGCTTGATCTGTTTCTGTCGCCTTTGTTTAAGTTCATTCAAGCTTGGAGTTTATGCACTATGACTTAAAGAGATACTGTCCCTCCGAAATAACGAAATTTTGCTTAATTAACTTACTGTCTCGCTGAATTACTGCAAAATTTCGCTTTATTTCCACTTTATATCGCCATATGCGACCAATTATACAACTTGCCGGGTTGGATAAAAATATTCTATAGAGCAAAACAAAAGCAGTAGGTTGAAGATAAAGTACAGGATTGCAAGGATTGAAGTGGATTATAGTTCATGAAATCAAACTTCTGTTTATTTCATATTTCTTTGCTTCTATCACTTTTGCCAATGGTTTTTTCCAATTTCAAGATAAAGTAGCTTTAAGCAAGCTTCTGGCCATAATCATGAAAACAGGATAATTCATCCTGGACGGTCTCCCTTTAATTTCCAAGTGATATCGCCAAATGCCACCAAATATACAACTAAATTGGATAAAAAGAATCTATAGAGCAAAACAAAAGCAGTAGTTTGGAGATAAAGTGCAGGATCGCAAGGATGGAAGTGGATTACAGTTCTCCATATTATATTGCCAAATCCCACCAAATATACAACTAAATTGGATTAAACGATTCTATTAATAGTAGTTTGGAGAAAATGGACGACATGATTGCAAGGATGGAAGTGGATTACAGGTCTTCAAATTTAATTTCGTAGCAGGCGGTCAAGAAATCATAATTGCCATTATTGTGGAATATGCAGGAGTGTTTTTAGTTGTTATTTAAGCTCATATTATCTTTGCTTTCATCGTTGGCGAATTTTCTTCCCATTTCTTTGCTATACTATGAAAACACGATATTTCAACCGGGTCTGTCTGTCTCTTTAAGCTCTACGAGAAGCTATAAAGTTCATCCTATCAGTAAACGTAACTATGTTTATCTATCTTGTTTTAAATCGGCTGGAAAGTTTGACCAAAATAAAAAGTAAGATTTTGATAAATAAGCTCTAAGAGAAGCTAATCTCAGTATTTTTATTTAAAACGAATAGGACGATTAGTCTGCGCGACGTCCAACAATCATGAAATATATTCGTTTTACCCTGATTTGGAAACAACACCGTTTACTTTCATTTACATAATTTTTTTCCTGGTAAAACGTTTTTCATATTTTAACTTTATTCAGTTTTTATTTTTGTTTATTTTTTCTACGTGACTGGTTAGGTGATGTGAAACTTTAAACAAATTTCAGGTATTCTTCCAGGGAGTCGTAACAAGTTACTGAACGTTACATGGTTTGATCCCACCTTCTAGTATACGTACATGCATGAAGGCAGAAAGTAAAATTGAAATAACAAGTTCAGTGTTTTTGAACAAATGAGAAATAAAATCACAGTTGGTGAACTGGTCATACAATATTTGTTTGTTTGCAAACGTATTGCATTGTCCGAGGTATAGAAAGGCAAACATCATGCAATTTTAAAACACTGCTGACGACCAACTGATCATAAATTCATTGTTATTTATAGTCTTGTACCGCACTTTAAATTTGTGACGCCTTGACTGAATGTTATGCTTGGCACGGCTGTTGAAATGGCTAATAATGACATCCACTGACCTTTCATTTATGTTAAAATCGTTTACCGAGTGGGGGGCATTGATCCAGATCCAAAAACGTATTTTTAGAATGCATGAATATACTTCAATGCCGCCAAGATAAAACAAACAAAATGCGAGGCTGATCGAACAACTAAAAATGTTTTTTTTTTGTCTGCCGCCTACTATTTTGGCTAGACAAAACTAACCTTCATCAGGGACTGGTAAACTGAAAACTAAGTGAAAATGGAAACAAACGGTTACAACATTGAAACAAAATTAAGATAAAGTGTAAATACTTGATTGGCAGATAAGAATAAACGAAATAAGTGACATTAGAAAAGATTTATTACACCGAGAGAAGAGTATGTTGAATTTTTTTTTTTACTCTTAAGGTTTAGGTTTTATTTCCCTTCGTTTTCTTTTCGTCCGTAAAAAATATTAATTTACTGTTTTAGCTGGTGCTTATATTATTTCACCGCGTGTAGCTGAACTCCACTAAATGAGCCATCTCCGCTTGACCTGTTGCGTTCGTCCTTGTTTAACTGGTATGCCAAGTCTAATTCAAGCTAACGGCGACGCATAATCAGGTCGTCCTCATCGCCTTATGAAGACTAGAAGGAAACAGTCGAAACATCGTGATCTACCAAGCGACTACATCGTGAGACAAACCGGCGATAATACACTTTATTACTGTGCTTTACCTCCCCCCCCCTCCGTCCGGGGGGGGTTCTCCCATATATGAGCTATATAGGTATGTGCCGCTGTAAAGGGTTTGGTTTTCAGGCAACCTCGTTCCCATGGTTGGTTTTCAGGCAGTTTAGTCTGGGATAGGGTATAGTAATCAGAGGTTTTTGGTCTAGAATAGGGTATCATTTTCCGCGAAACTGATCAG
The DNA here is from genome assembly GCA_022457155.1 of Cladopsammia gracilis. Classification (NCBI taxonomy): domain Eukaryota; kingdom Metazoa; phylum Cnidaria; class Anthozoa; order Scleractinia; family Dendrophylliidae; genus Cladopsammia; species Cladopsammia gracilis. The sequence goes on along the minus strand of JAJGOT010000255.1, from coordinate 951,311 downwards.
TTGCGTGAAGAATTTATTCTAGACGAGGTTTACTGGCAAACGACATTTAAAAATCGGTACGGCGGGCAGTACGGCATTTTTACTCACCCCTGGTATCTTAGACTGTGATAGTGAACGAGTTTCTGGAAAATAGGGAGTATAGAAAAGGTCTAGGATAGGGTAAGATTTTTCGGTGTTTAGTCTAGAATAGGGTTGCAAATGCAGCTAAAATGGTCTAATATAGGTAGAGGGTCTCAGAGTCCCAGCGGCACCCCCCGGCCCAAAAGGTTGTAGAGTAACCCCCCCCCCCCACCCAACCATGGGCTTTACCAGGATGAACAATCCAACTCTTTCACGATATAGTTCTGTAGTGTTGTTCTAAATAGAAAGGCAGAACTTGTCTTTCTTATGAACCCTTACAAAGTTGTCGAATTTCGTATGAGGCGACTCATCCCCTCCCCGCCCACCATGCCCCCCCGGAATTATGTTCATTTTCTCCGGCCATGATACATTTGAATCGCAATTGCGTGTATTTGGAATTTGTTTAGTGATTTGGGGGTTTATATCAAAATACAGGAAATTAATTATGGCCTTGCTATTTATTCTTTTAAGTACTTATTTATAATCTCAGCCATCTGCTGAAGCCTGTAAACCAAAACATGACTTTTTCCTATGATAAATAAAGAACGGAAAAACTCAGGAAAAAAACACTAAAATGTCTTTTCATTGTTGTAAATTCATTAAAATTACTGTCAAGCACACGAAAGAGCATTCTAAAATATTAAGATCACAAGACGATGGGCCATACGCATTTCGATGCCCCCTTTAGCTGTATGTCTAATGCTATCAAAATTGTTTCTTGTCTCTATGTCAATGGCAGACAAAAGTTATCTTAGATCTATACATATCTGTGATGGACAATGACATTTTTTATCTGTAGGAAACAGCATGTGTATTTTGCATAAAGTTATCAATAAACCCATCAACCATTCAAATCGAGAAGCCGATACTTATACATCAGTGAGTGGGGTTATCAATGCGCTTGTTTCGACATTAAACCAGCGGCTGAAACAAAACTTACTTGTAGGACTTCAGGTAAGACTTTAAAATTTCAATTTTACGATTTATCTTCGGCACTAAAAATCTACATTCATGTACATCAAACGATGAACAAAATGATCTGCCTATAAAAACCATCAAACTATATTTTTAGTTTCTCGTTGAATTTCACGCAACGAGGTTTGTTCCTTTCAACCGATCTGTTCAGTTATTCAGTGACTTCAGTTAATATTTCAATTTCCAGTAATTAATAATATTTATGCTCCCTGTTTTTTCCTTTTTCACTGACAAGAGATGCTGTGACATACACAATGCCTTCATCTTGCGGTTTTTTCCTCAATTTTAATATTTTCTTTTATGTTATGTTAAATTTTCGGCTGATTACCGATCTATATTGTCGAAACCGAACTGGCACCTTGACAGTATTCATTGTCTGATCTAATAATATTATTTCAATCGAAGCTGAATAGTTTTTCAGCAGTTATAAAATGGCTTCTGAAGAGAAGTCAAAATTTCTATATATTGTACTCTTTGTGTATACAGGTGACAAGAAAAAGTAAACAAATAAATGAATGGATATTTAGCGAAAGCTCCTCGCAGAATATACGCACGTAGTATTCTTTTTAGTACTGCATAATGCTGAGTTTTAGAGATCAAAACACACTTTCTTTTCTTTCTTACCATAACAATGACCTTTTCACATATGGTAATGGTCCGAAAGCAATTCCTTCTCCAGGTAGCGACAGGGGGCGGGGGGGGGGGGGGGCTGTAGGGTGGAGGGGGTAGTTGCATATCCCCTTACTGTAACAGCAAGCGATAAAGAAGGAGGCAAGCGATATTGTATTTGTAACCACAACCAATACAGTTTCTGCGTTTTGGGTATAAAATTTTGGTCCCAGAATAGTAGCGGATCGAAAACCCTCGCCAAATATTATGAGAAGTACCCGCCCTCCCCCCCCCCCCCCCCCCCCCCCCCCCCCAACCTTTCGCCTGGCAGATGAGCACTTCCTCCGAGGGTGGGGAGACAACTCTCCCTATGTGGGGATGCGACGGTAATCAATGAAAAAAATCAGTGCAAGTAAATTGACCTTTTTGTGTAATAGCCCCCAAAAAATATTTCTAAGAGCTGCGGACTTATGTATTTCCCATACAACCAACCGTCAGTGCTAAACAGAAGAAGTTCACTTGATTATCTGTCGACAGCTGTAAAATTGTTTCCAAAATATTGAGGTTTGTTTATCTCCCTACAAATTAATGCTAAGCGAAACACTTCCGTAGACATTTTACATTGCACTTATCTATTATTGTTTTCTTAAACTTGTCGCGCTTTCATTGGCTCGCGATACGCAAACTTTACTCGCTAATGGGTCTATAATGAATGACCTGCCCACCAGGAGACATGACGGCCCACTCACTCTTGATAGCATTTATGTTGTTTTCCCTTTTAGCTATGAAGATCTGACAAACAGTTCCTCTCATTTTTTTTACCACCATAGCTTCTAGCGATACTTGGCGCCAAAAACAGGATGATAAAGCCAGATTGTAATGGTCATGTTTTCATGTTGACTACCCTCTTTGGGCCTTGCGTTTCCCCTACAGGCATAATTACTTCTTAACCGTGACATGTTTCACCAGATAAATATGTAAAGTAGATCAAAATAGACAAGATAATCTAATTGGCCATGTTTTTTTTTTCTTTCACAAAAGGGGTTTCACGCAATTATTGCATGTTAAAACTAAACACAACATTCGCAACAGCCGTGCGGTACGTGATAATTTACACCTGGTAACACGCAACACAACGAGGTTTGTTCCTTTCAATACCTATCCGTAACTAGTTATTCAGTTACTATTTTAATTCGATGTAACAAATTATATCTCTGTTATTTTCACTGAGAGGTGCTGTAATAAACGCACACAATTTCTTTCCAGTCACCCTGCGGTATCTTCCTCAATTTTAATATTCTTTCTTATTTTTGTTCATTTTTTGACTGCCGTCCAAACACCTGCTGTAATAAACGCACACGATTCCGTTAACCTTTGGTATCTTCCTCAATTTTAATATTCTTTCTTATATTTGTTCATTTTTCGACTGCCGTCCAAACACCGAAAAACACCTAAACATTTTTTTGTGGTATTCATCGTGTGATCTAATATAAATAAATATTATTTTATTCGAATGGAAGGCTTTTCAGCAGCCGTTAATTTGCAAACTAGACGTCAAAACCTGTATTTTCTTCACGAATAAAAACATGTGTATTGTATGTCGTTAATAATAATAATAATAACAACTTTATTTATGTGTCTAAAAAGTCATCTTGCAGAGGGAAAAAACCCTCCACAAATAAGGGACACCTATAAACTACACTAAAATTATAATAAGGTCAAAAGTCTATATGTATATATATATATATGTATATATATATATGTATATATATATATATAATATATATATATATATATATAATATATATACATACATATATATATATATATATATATATATATATATATATATATATATATATATATATATATATATATATATATATATATAGTAACTATTTACAAGTAAAAAACATTTAATCAGTTCAGGGTCAACTGACATACACGCTGGTGACCACCGATGAACACTGCTTCTCATTTCATTACTGACGGCTTAAAATTTACCATCTTTCTTTATTTATCACCTCCCATGACGTTTTCGACATTGCTGAGCTCAGCAGCACGCAGGACGCGTGTCATATATGAACTTGGTATATGGGCTACTCGCTCGCCACGAAATATCACATGTTTCTCTTTGCTAACTTAGAATTACGGCTGCGATCCAGAGATCGACGAATATTGATAGCTTTTGTTACCAGGCAACCTATTAAAATAGGTTGCCTGGTAACTCCCAGTAGACAACCGGAATTCCTTACCTACGGCTTAGTTTCCGAGCGGATAAACGTATTCAGATCTTATCGTTAGCTTTTGGGCCTGGTTGTTCAAAGATTAAAGGAGCTATGTCATAGAGTTAATGGGTATGATGATGTTTCTGAGTCAGAACTGCCCCAAATGTAAACGAAGTACTTTTGTCACCAAACACCAAACACTAAAAGGAAGATCAAGATCAAGTGAACTTTCGAAGAGAGAATCAGAGAGAATATTTAACTATCATATGAGTTTTAGAGAGTTTTCCAATCGCCCAACGTTTTCAAGTTGGATTCCATTTCCATGCTGGCCTGTAACCCAAGACACTTATTTTGAACTCTCAGAGCACCAGTAGAGTATTACTGTAAACAAAACTGGACCATTATGCGGTTTGGGTTTCCGCTGTTATCTTGAATATGTCTCTGGGCTTTTTAAAGTATCAAGAAAGCGGGATTATGATAAAGATCATCCTCATCCTGAACCAACTGAACGGAAGCAGTAAAAACTCACTTTCAAACAAAAGGGAAGCAAGTGTTTAAATTAAATATCAGATTACTATTAATTACAATGAACGAACATGTGATCTCAGAATTGTTTGCTTGCAATTTCTCCCAACTTGTTGAAAATATTTCTTAGAGTAATAAGACTGCTTGAAAGTTCCTAATTACTTAATATTAAACACTTAATGACTGGTCCCGAGGGAATCAGGAAATGTTGTTTCCCGAGAATCTCGATGTTTCCCGAGACGAAGGAAACATCGAGCAGTTCGAGGGAAACAAAATTTACTGTTTCCCGAGGGATCAGTCATTAAGTGATTTGTTATGTAGCAACACAAAGCAGTTTGAAAAAAGTGCCGAGCACTCGAGGTAAACATCAATCCCATCATAAACATGCCACCTTTACAGTCACAGTCTGATCACGTGCGCTAGCGGGCAACAGTGCATGCACTGTTACCCTCTGACGTCAAAAATGTTGCCCACTTTCGCAAGGTAGAGTCCAGATTCCATAGCTCTGAAGGAGGTCGGACACCTTATTGAGACTTATATGACGGAGTAACTGGTTAGCTTTCAGTTGAGGTTGGAGGTAGCAGTTTATATAGTTAAATTTAAGACTAAGCAACTCGAGAAGCTAGGTGGTACAGTGGTACGGTAGGCTATGTAAGCCTAAGCCTAGCTAAGGTCACAGGTTCAATCCTGAGTGGGGATTTTAGATTTTCTTTTTTACACTTAAAATTTATTGAAAATAAAATTCTAAGTGTCGACATTACATTATATAATTGGGTGTTTCTTGGTGTTGCGGAAGCCATTGTTGGTTAGCTTTTGTGTTGTGGTGTGGGTATTGTTCAGTGTCTTTTGAATCTTTTGTTTTACGTCATTTGGTGATCACACCATCCGCAACACCAAGAAACTACCATATAATTCTCATGAAGTGTCCGACCTCCTTCTGAGCTATAGAAGGTAGACTCTACCCTTTCGCAAATGTTGTCCGCTCTTGGACGTTTGGCGGGAAACATTTTGTTTGTTAGATGTCATGTGACCATGAATCGACCAATGAACGCGCGCGTTGTATGAGAAAAACAACAAATAATATTGTTTTTAGTCATGACCTTGAAATTTGAAATTATGGGAAGGTTGGTTTTGATTACTTGTTACTGAAAGACGTTTCAAAGAGTAATACTGCTTACCTAAAAACTGAACAGATGAATCATCGCGAATTACTATTTTACCACAATTGCCGCTAAACTCACAATATGATTGGTCGACGTGAGTGGTAAATGAGAGTCCAGACAACGGTGCTGACGCTAACATCACGCGCGCTTGAAAACAACCAATCAGATTGCGAGAAAGTTATAGACAACGCTTGCTCTTTCTTTGCTGTCGCGTTTTGTAACAAGACTTCGATTTTTCCTTGTATTTTTTCTAAATATTGTTGTAAAAAACAAATTTACACCGGTTTGTTGCTGACTCACTCGGCTGCGCCTCGTGAGTCCACAACATTTTGACCATGTGATGACGTAAATCGTGGTAAATAAGAGTCCACACCACGGAAAACCGGTGTAAATTTGTTAAATTCCTGCTCGAATGGAAAAGAAAACTAACTACGTGATTACAATTTGCTCGCGCTTTACTTTGTTGCGTCTACAAGTTTTTCCGCAAAGGTGGTATTATCTCATTAACGTAGGTGTATGCAAATAAATTAAATAAATAATGAATAAAATGGAAAGTTTTTATTCTCCTGTAGCTAAGCGTGGCGCTGTGTTGAAGAAAACTGCTGTGTATCCCGATTGGGGCTTTATATCTTTTGTAACGAACATTAGGTGAGTGTTTTTGAGCTTGAACTGGTGTATTTTGATTTTTTTTTACCCCGGACCATTGTTAACCCTTTCACTCCCAGACTGTCAATTATAAAGACATGTAGTGTAGTTCTAACTTTTGAGTCTGTGGAGGAAACCCTATGGTGTGACCATTCAAATGAAACCTCTTCGGCAGTACTTTTGCATGGTACCATTTGTTTTTCAATTTTTTTCAAAATGAAATTTGGGATTTTTCTTGAATTTTGGCTTTTGGCGCTCTTGGAAGAGAGCTAATGCAGGCAGCTTTGTGGTGACGCAAAGGGGCTAGAAGAGACTCCGTGCCAAGGAAAAGTAACTGACAGAGGGAAACAACCTCGCCATTTTTCTTCTCAGTAAAAGACGTAACATGACTTGTTTTACGGCAGAAATCTTCAGAAATTTCCCATTTTTGACTTCTACCTTCTGAAAGTATCCTTTTTATTACAGAAACTTCACTGACAACAACAACGACAACATGTTCGTTCTTCTCTTATTGTCACTGAATCGCCTGATGGTTTAAGCTCATACCTGTTGTTTTATATGCCGGATCGAAATATCTTAAAAATAAGGATCGCGAAGGGTAAATTCGACACTTTGCAATTGCAAGGCAGCGAGATTAGAATTTTTATCTGCGAGCCCGTGCCTTCCTGACTTTTGGAGGCCGAGAAGCCAGTATTTCAGTTGCCAATCGTATAAGCAATTGTTTGCGCTAGCCGAAAACAGACAGAAAACAATATAAAGCGTTTATTGCCAGCCGATTCGGTACCGATAGTCCGCGATCACTGCCGATGATGCGGTAACCTGCCGTTAAAATTAATCTCACTGATAACTTCTAATGTCTTTAGGCATACAGTCAAAGATCTTCAGATATTACATAATTAAGCTTGGTGCTTATCTTTTTACTATTCTAAACCAAGAAATCGTTAATTAAATTTTCAGTCAAAGTTTAATACAAGAACCGGAACAAAATTAATTACACCAAGGAAATATATTTTTAGAATTCCCAGGCGAATAACTATCCAGATATCCTTTTTTTTGCCAATCTTACAAGGTATGAAACCGAGTTATACAGTGGATGTTAAACCATGTTCATAGTTCGTATTTTCAAACGAGACTTGAATAACAATGAAGTAAAATACGATTAAAGATCAAGTTACTTCCCCTTAGGGTACGTAGGTGCGTGCTACTGTTCTTGTACCTCGTCATGACGCATTTTCGTCAAAGATTCTCAAAAGTCACACAATTAAGCTATCGTGCTTATCTTTCTTCTGCTCTAAACCCAAACACGGAAGTCATTTCGGAAATTAATTTTTCAAAGTTTTCATACAAGGACGAACGAAGTTTAGACCAAGAAAAATACTGATATATTTTTAGAATTCCCAGGCGGTTTACTATCGAACATGCGCAGTCTAAGCATTTTCAACGGAGACCTGAATATCAATGATTAGTTTAAATCTACTAGCGTTCTATCACGAATGTTGTTCTCTTACTGGCTACGCTACTCACTATCTATTCTGTTGTAGAAAGTGAGTAGAGCGAGTAGCCTAAAATGGCGGCCGCTTCTTCGCGTTTTCGAAGTGTTTGTGAAGAGTATTTGTTGTTAAGTTTTGAACGTTTAGTTAGATTTATACTAAAACAATTAGATTTTTCGCTTTTGATTTCTATCGCATGACAGTTGATTCGGGCGTCGCCTTTATCAACTATCAAGTGATAGAAATTTCGAGCTCATAATCTAAATGAAGCAAAATAATAAAACGCACTTTAAAATAAAGCTTGCAAAGATCAAGTTATTTCTCCTCAGGGTACGCTACGTGCTATACTTTTCTGCAATACAATGGCTAGTAACGATTTTATTCCTCCTTTTTACGTCATGAACTTGATTCAAGATTACATCTGTTACATGGCGGGTTCTTGGTGTCGCGGATGTTGTGGTTACCGAATGACGTAACGCAAATGATAGAAAAGACAATAAACAATACCCACACAACAATACAAGAGCCAACAATAGCCCAAGATGATCTCCCCAATTTAAATTTTCTTTGCGACAAATAAATAATTTCATCAAAGAAGACTGAGATGACATGGATGAACTTCTCACGTTTTTGTCACGAGTTTTCAATTGAGTGTCGTAAAACCAAAACCAAAGTAATTACTCTGACCAAATCATAACAGACGCAGACAAGCCTTAACCAATCAAAACGCGAAGCCGGTGCCAAGCGCGGGAAAACGCGTGCGAGTAAGTCACGATTGGTTTGTGTTTTTCTTCTGATTGGTTGCGAAAGTGGCGCAAGATTTTTTAGTCAATCACAAAGATTAGCAATGCAGAGCAGTTTTCAATTGAGTGTCGAAAGTAATATTACACAAATTGCTTTGCTTTTGCATTGCTACGCTTTGTGATTGGCTAAAAAATCTCGCGCCACTTTCTTGACCAATCAGAAGTAAAAGCAAAACCAATCGTGACTTGCTCGCACGCGTTTTCCCGCGCTTGGCTCCGCCGCAAGTAATTGCTTCGAGCTCTGATTGGTTCATTGGATTGTTTACGACTGCTGTGATTGGTCAGAGTAATTACTTTGGTTTTGGTTTTACGACACTCAATTGAAAACTGCTCTAAAACCAAAGAAATTGCGAAACTACTTTCAATACTCAACCGAAAACCGCTCTAAAACGAAGAACGTGTGTCCACTAAAGCAACTTTTTAAACCCTTATCTTAGGTCGTGTTCTATTGGAGTCAACCGTTTCAACCTAAACTGGTTTTGGTTGATTTGGTTGAGGTGTCCCAATAGAACACTTTTCAACCATTTTCGGTTTCAACCATTTCAACCAAGTTCAGAGCTGGTTGAAATGGTTGATCAACCAAACCAACCGAAAATGTTTTTTTCCCAATAGAACACGAAAAAAATCCAACCAACCCAACCAACCGAAAATGGTTGATCCCAATAGAACACGACCTTAGTTTGTTAGAGTGTGGGAGACCATGTGAAAACAACACTGCAGCTGCACGAGTGTTGTTCTTGAAATTAAAGTTATTTCACTGAAAAGACGTTGGTGTTGTAATAAATCAAGTCTGGCTTTCAAACTTAACAAATGGATTGATCATATAAACTATATTTCTAGATTCTCTCGTGAAACAACGAAAGAAATAGCAGAACACGGTCAACTGGGTCACTCAATGATGAATGTTTAGTCAGACGCTTGGAATAGCGATGTTGTGTTTTTCCATATTTTAGTTTGTTAGAGTGCGAGAGACCATGTGAAAACAACACTGCAGCTGCATGAGTCAGTGTTGTTCTTGAAATTAAAGTTATTTCACTGAAAAGACGTAGATGTCGTAATTAATCAAGTCTGGTTTTCTGGCAAACTTGAACAAATGGATTGATCATATATATATATAAACTATATTTCTAGATTCTCTCGTGAAACAACGGAAAAAATAGCAGAACACGGTCAACTGTACAAGGTCACTCAATGATGAATGTTTAGTCAGAAGCTTGGAATAGCGATGTTGTGTTTTTCCATTTTAGTTTGTTAGAGTGCGAGAGACCATGTGAAAACAACATTGCAGCTGCATATGTTTTGTTCTTGAAATTAAAGCCGGTTATTTCACTGAAAAGACGTAGGTGTTGTAATAATTAAGTCTATCTTTCAAACTTGAACAAATGGATTGATCATATAAACTATATTTCTAGATTCTCTCAGTCGTGAAACAACGAAGAAATAGCAGAACACGGTCAGCTGGTACAAGGTCACTCAATGACGAATGTTTAGTCAAACGCTTGGAATAGCAAAGTACTGTTTTTCCATATTTTAGTGCCTTTAAAGAAAATTGTGTGACAGCTAATGCAGTTTTTGATCTTTTCAGTTCTTTTAGCTAGATATTTCAGCGGCATGAAAATAAATAGCGGCATGAAAATGAATCAGTTCTTATCCCCGGAATTTACCAGCTAATCTTATTTCGTACCCAAAACGACACCTTTGGCCTTCTGAACTTCTTTCCGCCGAAACGATTCCTTGGATTCATCTCCATATGTATTTACGCCGACAAATAATATAAACATGAAGACATTGCTGTCTTTACTCGAATCTTAACCGCTCTCTCAAGACTACAATTTTATACAATTCCGGAACTCGAAACAAACTATCGAAAGTATTCTGGGCAATTTGCTTCGCAACAGCATTGCGTGCTGTCGAAAGGGATGTGAAAATTGTTTTTCATTCTAAACGGACGTAGGTGGTATAATGATTATAAGTGCAATTTGTTAAGCACTGTCGTCAGTATTCTGTTCAATTTGCTTTGCAAACAAAGCGCGCATTGAGTGCTGCCAAAGTGGCTGTATGTGAAAATTTGTTTTTCGTTCTAAACAGACGTAGGCGGTGGAAATTAGAAGCGGACGTTGAAATTTAAACAAATGCACCATCATAAAGTCAACATTTCAAGATTTTCTCGGGCGTTAACGAAAGAGCTTATCGGATCACAACCAGCTTAAAGGTTTGTATCTGAGCATTTAGACTTCTTTTACACATGAAACTTTCCCTCTCCTTCAAGTCCGCTACGATCTCAGACAATGGCGGCTATCGTTATAAGAAGTAAACTTTCATATATGCTGTTTTTGCACCTGTTGCAATTTATTCTCCCATTTATGCTGTGCAATATTGTTTACTACTTGTATCGCAACAGCGCAGATGATGATGATATATATAAGCCAGGAATCTCTCGTTCGTGTGTTGTTTTCGATATAACCCACCAAAAAACTATAGGTCACTGGAAAGTTCATAAAATGTGAAATCCAAGTACATCAGCGTCTATAAGTTTGGTAAGCGTGCACAAACCTCAAATCCAAGACTGGCAACCTCCCGACCAAGGACGTAAAATTAAAAATGTAGGATGTTAAATGGTCTTTTTAGTCCAAAACTGAATATAAATTGGTAACATTGCCTTCCGTTTGTCAGATGATATGTCAAGAAAGTGTTGTAGAAAATTAATTTCATGATTTTTAAAGGACGATGTTCCGCATCCTTGTATTCTCTTGCCAGATTTTGATTGAATACTTGAAAGTTGGTTTTGTTCAATCACGACTGAAAAATTAATAAAATCAGTTCACCGGCAATATCGACTTCTAGTCAGAAATAAGGAAGATCAGATGGTCTTCGTAAAAAAAAAAACTGATTGTTATGGGCCCGGCAGGAGAGGAAGTTTTACATTAAAATTCAGCCAATATACAATTTATATATATTAAAAACAAACATCTACAGATAACTGTAAATAGAATGTCTCAGTACTAATCAATCATCTTAAATGTTAAAATGTTAAGTCGAACTTAAAAATTGTTTTAAAAGATATATTTTAAAAATCCCTCTTGATACGTACTATCTTTGAGACTGCTTGGTATTGAATTTCAAGAGTTGAATCCTCACGGTACAGAAAGGTTCGCTGACCATCGGCAGACTTGCATGCTGGGATATTTTTCCCAGTATACAAGCTTAAAAGCTTAAGTGTATATGACAGATTTTTTTTATTTGCTTGATGGGATCTACATGCTGTTCTTATAAGAAAATCGAAAAGAGTTTTTTTGATATTGATTTTCTTTTCCGCGTTTTATCCATCCGTCTAAAAACGTGAAATTTCACTTCCGGTGGGTTACAAAACTGCGCAAGGAGAAAGACTGGAAATAGTCCGCTGTGACGTCAATACAAGAATGCCGGTGTCGAGGTTTCTCGGTTCCTCGCATTTTTTGGTGCTCCCTGAGGAAGAAACATGGTTCTATTAAGGTGTGTTGTCTATGGTTGTAGCAACACGCACCAAAAAACGGAGGAACTGAGAAACCGCGACACTGGCATTCTTGTATTGACGACACAGCGACCTATTTCCAGTCTTTCTTCTTGCACGGTTTTGTAACCCACCGAAGTGAAATTTCAAGTTTTTAGACGGCTAAATCACGGACAAGAAAAATCGATTTCAACTTTCTCATCAGAACGCCATGTAGATTTCAACAAGCAAATGAAAAATATCTGTCATATACACTTTAAAAGCGTATCATTATTTCAAGTGTTACAGATTTGTGTTGATGCTCTCTGATCGACTACATGTTGTAACTGTGTTATCTCGATATAAGGGGAAATCAGACATTCTGCCTGTCTGTCTTTAATCGTCCATTGCTACACTACTTACAGTTTATCAGTCAAACTGATAAATATTCAGCCTGTTTCCGATTAACTACCTAAAGCTGAACAAGAGGGACTTTAGCCAGCCAATAAAGTCTACCAGTTTTCGTTTATCAAGGTAGACAATGTATATGTAGTTGCTGGTACATCGAAACCTTTGTTAATCTCCAGGAAAATTTATGGAGCACAAGTCACCGTTCAGATTTGATTAGTAAATTGTTTTTGCACGACCCGCTTGCTTTGGTAGGCTGATAATTTTTTCAGTAGAAGTCACTCAGTATATCAAGTTCGCTTAGCTGGTTGTATCTCCGATAAAGGGGTTAGTTGGGGTTACTTAGTCAAATGAGTCAATTCCCTAAAATATTATAACCAATTTAACTGCTAGGGATCCGGATTCTGTGATCGAAAATTCGATTTTCCGTTCCATTTATTGACAAACCAATTTTTGATTGGACGGAGGTGGATCCTTCAGATTGATGTCTGAATCTAGTTTCGGATTGATATCTGAATCTGGTTTCAGATTGATATCTGAATCTGGTTTCAGATTGATATCTGAATCTGGTTTTGGTTTCAGATTGATATCTGAATCTGGTTTCAGATTGATATCTGAATCTGATTTCAGATTGATATCTGAATCTGGTTTCAAATTGTGCGTTTGATTTGGCAAGCTACAACCTCGGACAAAACTGTTGCGACACTTTTCATCTATTTCTAAATTTTAGGCCAAATTTCCGCGTCAACAAACATAAAGAAATCCCCGCTCCCCACCCCCATGCAATGTTGTTTTGTTCTAAAAACTGTCTGATTCAAATGCAGTAATACCTAAAACAACATTGGAAGGAGGGGGAGGGGGAGGGCGCATATTTATATTGTGGTGTGGGAAATTTGTCTCAGAAGTATACCAAAATGTAAGGGTAATTTCAGTTTGTCTCAACTAGTTTTGTCCGGGGTTGTAGTTTCAGATTAATAAATCGACCGTTCAGAACCAGCTCGCGTGAACCGCCATCTTAGCCTGCCAATACAGCCGCCCCTCATCGATGAGAGGCGGCTGTATTCGCAGGCTACCGCCATCTCAATTGAATATGGATTACATAAATCTGAACTGAACTAGATTGGCTGAAAGGAACGCTACCTTTGTTAACAAGATATGATTGCTTATTTTCATGTGTACAAGAAAAACTAATATCATGAAAACTTATCGGGGAAAGGAAAAAGGTTTATCTACTTTCGTCTCATCTTATAAGTGATCATTTCCTCGCGGATACGTGATATACGGCTGTCAAATGACAGACAAAAATAGCAGCAATTCTAAAAACACACGTCGAATTTAACCAATGTCAGAAACACGACGAATATCATATCTGTCAAGGAACAAGGCTGGCTAAATTCTGTTGATAAATTAACAAAAATAAGCTGAAAAGCCCTACTTCGCTTGTGCATGAGATTTTGCCAGCTGAAACAATTAAAAAATATATTACATGATAACTTTTATGGCAAGCGAAACAAAACTTACGAGGCTAGTTAACAAACGTGAATTGTAACCGCAGGCCCATTTTAGTTATTTGTTGGCCAATACGAAACAGTTTTTCATAATAATTGGCTCCAGCTCTGCAAGAGTAGCGCTCCGCTCATTTAACAACTAATATTATTTTTCAAGCCAACAAACTCCTTTGTTTTCAAACTGAAGTTACTTTTTTAAACAACGTTTTTTGTTTACATTTGCGAAACGCAATCAGAAATGTCAGTTTAACGACAGACATCTACTGTTTCCAACTAAAAGCTGAACAAATTAAATACTACTCATTTGAATTTTAAAAACGTTTTCTTTCATGTTTAGTTGCACGCCAGTTTCAAGGATGCGATAAAGCACCATTGAATCAACGATTTTCGAAATATATATTTTGAGGGATAATTTACCAAACTGCACCGGCTAAGAATACCCGAAGTAAGAGATCTATAAATTAGGTAATTTGCTTTTCGCTGCGTCCTGAGTATTACGAATACAGATTCAATGCAGATTCAGATGCTGCGAGGATGTATTTTCTTACACCTTTGCGCTGTTCAGAAACAAACGCTAGCGCTTATGAATAGTGCAAAATGTAACAAAACATTTCTCATTCAGTTTCTACTTTTATTATAGGGTTGCAAACGTCAAAATGATGGAAAAACCTCTGTGGTTTCCTGCACTGGGCTGGTTTTTCACAATTTTGGGGCTGCTGGGTAACAGCTTTGTCATTGTATTAATTATTTCAAAGAAACAACTCATCCGCCGAAAAACCAACTGGTTCCTCGTGTCGCTGTCCTTTGCCGATCTTGGCGTCAGTCTAAGCATATTTCCCGGTACTGTTTTCTGCCTTCCAAGCAAGTTTTGCCATTTTGTTTTGCTCGCCAGCTTTCAGTGGGCTTTCCTGTTCGCGTCTGTGCTTAACCTATGCGTGTTAACTCTGGACCGATATATCGCGGTAGTGAAACCGTTCATTTACGTCTTATTCATGTCAACGAATCGCGGCCTGGCGTTCATTTGCGCCGCCTGGGTAATTCCTTTCATTTTCAGCTTCCTTCCTTTAACATTTTTGTACAGTGATCATCATGTTATTGCTATGAAGAAATATTCCTATTTCATGGTTGTGGCGTTTGAATTTCTTCCCATGTTCATTTTGGTGTTGGTGACAGCACATATGATCTACATCGCCAAAAAACACGCTCGCGAGAGGTCGTCTGTGATGGCCCAGCTATCGTACAACCAATCTGCGACGGAAAGAAGCAACGTCGCAAACTTGCGGCAGAAAAAAAACAGAAGAAGAAAATCTGTGCTTTTCATAGTGTCTATCGTGTTCTGCTTCGTTCTTTGTTACTCGGTAACAAACGCTGTGACCTTCTGTACGAACTTTGGGCTTTGCGTGCCTCCACGGGCGTTATTTTGGGCGAAACAACTTCTCCTGATTGCTAACTCAGCGTTTAATCCGTTTGCGTACGGATTCCTGAAACATGATGTCAAGGCTGAAGTTAAACAACTCGTGCGTTTTGGTGCAGGAGAGGGCCAGCGGTTGTCCATTCAAATGGAACAGAGATAGACTTCACATTGCCGCACGACCACGGTAAAGGTAAATAAGATCTGGGGCCCATTTGCTCAGAAGAAGGAGGCAACCAAGAATCAGTGCGCACAGTGAATTCATAATATAATTCTCTGAGGATTTCTGTAAAATATCCCTTGTCCCCCAGCCTACTTATAAATCAATGACCAATCTGAAAAATAGATCTATTAGATTTGCATTTACCAGTGAAAAACCCTTGTAAATTAAATAGGAGGATAATAGTACTAGATTAGTCTTTCTGCTGTTTAAAGAACCTGGCGCTAACATCTTGTAGAGAAACAGTGATGAATTAACAAATAGATTATAGTTCGCCATTATATGTCGTCTGATAAACAACGGTTGGACATCATGGCATGGTCAAAACGGGTCCATTTGTGAGTACCGGAACACATTGTATTTCCATTGTTTATGAGGTTTTGTTTTTTAATCTTGTTTTAGAGTTACAGTTGAATCCCAGTAACTCAAACACTTGAAAACTCGAACCTCTCGCAAACTCCAACCGAACATTTTCCCCGTGGCTAAAGATTGGCTTGCAATATCTTGAACCAAATTTCCCTC
Source organism: Cladopsammia gracilis (assembly GCA_022457155.1). Lineage (NCBI taxonomy): Eukaryota > Metazoa > Cnidaria > Anthozoa > Scleractinia > Dendrophylliidae > Cladopsammia > Cladopsammia gracilis. The sequence continues at coordinate 935,215 of JAJGOT010000255.1, read as the reverse complement.
TCCCCTGGAGGTTCGAGTTATCGGGATTCTTATATATATTGTTTTCTGTCTTTTTTTGCCGTTGTTGTTGTTTACGTCATTTGTTCTCGGGTACTCACAGTACCGTCAAAACAGAGAGAGGAAGTACGAGCGAAGCCAGCAATTCCACAGTAATTGGGTTGTGATGAAAGTTAATTTGCTGAATAAAAATTCTAGCTGCAAGTCCTCTCGTCCACAACGGTCCCAATTTCTGCTCAAAACGTTTGAGCTTTCACAAACATGGATTTTTTTACCTATGGCGAATGCAATCCTTGATTAGAAACGGCGAAAATCCGCCGATAATAGACACAGAAAGCCGCTATCTTTCAAACCAAACCGGCTGAATTCATCTTGAGGCTAAAACCCAATTTTTTCCCCCGCGCCAGACGCGGGTGGCGTGATCAATAACGCCATGTCATTGTTTGTATTTACTCACTGTAAAAACAATACCTCTTGGCTTAATACGCGCGGGGAATTTTGAAGTTATGACAAAATTGTTGGATAAAGACCAATATAAAATTCGTTCAAAAGGTTGACAGATTTCCGTCAGAAAAACGATCATTTATGATACTGAACAAGAAATTTATGTAAACTACGTGCATTGTTGCACGACACTTTTAAAATTCTTGAATTCCCCGCACCCAAACATCTGACAACCAGAATGCGGTGCGGGATAAGCAGACAAGTCTTGAGCCCATTCATTGAAAAATTACATGAATACTTTGAAAACACAACCACAGAAAATAAACTATAAAACTGAACAAAAATGGCTCGCAAGAGTATCGAAATCGATAAATAAAATAAAACAGTCCGCTTGAGATTATCCACAATGAATCTTCTTTAAGCCTGGTTTCCATATCATCGCTACAATCGTCGAAAAACGAGACCGGCGATCGTAGCGATCATATGGAAACCACTCTGCTCGGCGATCGCAGCGATCGTAACGATCGCGATCGCTGGGCTAGAAACAATTCTATCTCAGCGACCGTAGCGATCGGCCCACAACGATCGTAGCGGTCGTAACGATCATATGGAAATCACTTTCATCGATCGTGGCGATCGTAGCGATCGAAACTATCCCACAAAGCATTGCAGTATCTCTTTATGTATCCCAGCGTCCTCCTGTGTTTTTCCGCGGTCGATCCTGCGATCATATGGAAACCAACACGATCGCTACGATCGCCGGTCTCGTTTTTCGGCGATCGCAGCGATCGTATGGAAACCAGGCTTTACTGTCCATCGTTATTATACTTGCTAACTAATATTCCGCACACGTTCTTCACACAATCTCATCACACACTAACACGACTAATTCACGTGTGCTTGGGAATTCAAGGAACCATGTTTTTTTTTTCATTACGCTTCGCTTCATTCAGATAAAATGAACAATTATTTTTCTGGTCGACAGCTACAGAATCTTGATATTGAAACGTTTCCTGTGCTCAAAAAAAATGTACTTAAATGTATAGTATTTAAAGAAGGGGTTGGAAGGGAAAAGAGAAGACAATATTGGCGAGGGGACATGACTTGAAAGCCATGGAGTCTAATTGAGATTTTTCCTGATTTAATTATTTCATGTAACCAGCTGACCGTACACACGGTTAGTTATGTAGGGCTCGGTTGACCGGGATGGCCTGGTTACCGAGATCTCGCCTCACTCTTATTTCCTTTGTAAAATTTGCGATATGTTCATAATATATGAGAAGGCGGACAAGCCTGGCTACCGGGAAGAAAAACGTTCAAATATGCATGCTTTTCGATCGATGAAGGGCGAGATAGGCATCATTCCCACCTATTGTTTAGACTTTTGTTTTCGATTTCTCGACGCTGAATGAGTAAACAAATCAGAAAAACTGTCAGAATTACAGCAAGGAAAATGATACATACATGCTATCACGTAGAAAATTTTGTCCTGGTAACCGGTAACTGGGCTGAATTTTTCATAAGAACACACGGGAGAATTCGTCCCGCTAACTGCGCGGGCCAGCCCAGCCACCGGGCTCATACGTAAGAGGCCCTTTATCACTCAATCTATTTTACAAAGAGCTGATGTATAAATGTAATAATACAAAGAACAAAAATGTAAATAAGAATTAATACACGTAATGTGAAAGAGAATCAGTTTGCCGGTTTGTAGATGAACAGCAGCCGAATTAGTTCGAGTTAGCTGCAATAATTTATGGGAAAAAAAGATGCACTGATAAGTTGAGCCACAGTAAGCCGAAGCTTACTATAAGAGTTTGTATGGAGAATTCGGACTGATAATTATAAAAATAAAAAAATGAACAAGTAAATAGGGTAAGTCACAAAATAAAACTTCATAAAAAGTTACCTGGTGTTGTCTCTTGTCTTTTAATGGTGTATTTTTTTCGCAATCTCAGTGATTTTATAAGTCCTTTACCCTACAGCGTATAAAAGAGAGACAGTATTAAAGGAAGGAAACTGACTTGCACTTCGGCCACCGAGACCGCCGCAAAAACGGCTCGCATTTTCTAACGAATAAAGCATGTTCTTACATTTTTTCCCCGCGGAACTCACAAAGTGAAGCCTTCAGATTTCCTTTTTGTTATCCAATTGAGCATACCTTGGGTCTTTGCAGTCACATAGCCGATCAAAAACATCGATTAACAATTCAAACATCGGCGCCATTTATAGTCTGCTCGACAAACGACACGCCACTTTCGACCTCGGCTGACCCTGGGCACAAGGGTCAAAATACAACTTCACCGGGGAGGGCATGATATTTTTTGCCTCGCCTTTCTCCCGGAAAGACCAGATTTTGTAAACTCTATCATGGCCAGGTACGTATCTTTTTCCTGTTTGAAAAATAACACAAGTAAACACTATAAATTTAAACGTGTACATCTGCAGCTACCTTATCGATAATTTTTTCCGTTATGGGATAGACAAGACGACAGGTACTGAAATTATACGAGACATGACAAGCTGTGCTGTTTCATTTGGGAACTACAGAACGCACATCGTGCTGTGAAATCGCTCTTGAATTTTGCAGCTAGAAAGTATCACTCACTTGTGTTTCTAGCCTGCGCGCACACACGAGTAATACCAAGCGGGAAACAGGACACACGCGCAAGAAATATTTTATTCTGATGGCGCGGAAAAATCAATTTGTTTATTATGGTTGCCGTGTTTTCAGACGTTGAAGGGGAACAATGTTCTTTGTGCGAAATTATTCAGCACACGAGTATAGTAATATCGGTGAAACAATGAAAGAGCCCATAGTCAGCGAAAAGATTAGTAAGTAATATATTAAACACGAGGGAGGCTGTTTCATCAGGAATTTCAGACTGCTTTTTTCAACCCACTGAGTGGGTTAAAAAATCGAGGCACGGCCGAATTTTTTAAACCGTCTTCAAGATGTTTGGATACCTGATGAAACACTCTTTCGAGTGTTTGATATAGCTTCTCAAACTGATCATTAAATGCAGAGAAAACGAAGGAATAAAATCGCCAAAATCTATGCTAATTAAGATCAGGTTTCCAAACCACCGTTACATTTTTTGTTACTATTTCCTCACGCAGATTTCTTGCCTTTTTCTCTGCTTGCAGATTTTTCTTTAGTCCTATCAATCCCACTATCTAATGCCTCCAACACTTATATATGGCGCTGCAGTGGGGAAGTGACACACAATTTTTTTCCAACTGCGTCGGATATGGTAAATGGAGTATTTTCACTCACGTGACCGGCGGCTAAAAATAGAGCTAAAGTCCCATAGGATTTGTTAAGGATACCATTTCATTCTTTTGGGACACCAATATGGCAGCCGTGACGTCACGTGTAAACGCTCTATTGGCCACCGTAAATAGAGCAGTTTTCAATTGAGTATCGAAATTAATTACACAATTGCTTTGGTTTTGCATTGCTACGCTTTGTGATTGGCTAAAAAAATCTCGCGCCACACTTTTTCGACCAATCAGAAGTAAAACCAAAACCAATCGTGAGTTGCTCGCAAGCGTTTTCCCGCGCTTGGCGCCGCCGACATGTAATTGCTTCGAGCTCTGATTGGTTCATTGGATTGTTTACGACTGCTGTGATTGGTCAGAGTAATTACTTTGGTTTTGGTTTTACGACACAATTGACTGCTTTATATTCAAACTAGAACTCTACGAGTATTATAATCGGGCTGTTGAAGGTGAATTTGAAATAGACATAAACCTATCGGAAAAATAAAATAACATGTTTTGAGAAAGTGTCACGTTATTTTCTTCAACGACGTTTCAGGCTTTTCCCTTCATCAGGTTGATGACCGTTGTTTTGAACGCGAGCGACTTGTTTTATTTGAAAAAATTATGATAGCGCGCGCTGAAAAAAAATAGTGTATGAGCGCGCGCAGTTCAGAGGAAATGGAAAACCGTGTTGAGCCAATGCGGTTGCATGGTGCTCAACTGGCAGATGGTTTCCATTTCTACTTGCTTCCTTTTGAGGTTGGTATCGGTACATAACCTCTCAGTCCCCTGACGACGATGTCCGACAGCGAGTGTCCAGTAGAGTTGAAATGTTCGGCAACTGGGAAACCGGGAGTGTTTTTTTGAACGCTTCGAAGGTGTTCGCCAAAGCATTCACGCAGACTGCGACCGGTTTCTCCGATGTATAAACCGGAGCATCGACGGCAGGAGATACAATATACCGTACGGTATATTTTTAAGTGGGGGTATGCTGCTGTAACTCTGAAACCCTTACCCTATACCAGACCATGTTCAGCTGATTTTGCAACCCTATACTAGACTAGACACCAAACATCTCTACCCTATCCCATACTTATTTTTTTAGAACTGTACCGCTATTAGTCTTTTTAATGGAAAATCATCTGTCAACAATGTTGCCGCGTTGATTTTATTTCCGTTTAGGCATACCAAAATATTGACCCCTCAGACGAAACATTTGCTCCGGGCGTGCGCGCTATTGTTTTGCTTTTGGATTTTTATTGTTTTGGCTTTTGTTTTAGTTTTAAGAACGGTATGCATTACTAAGGCAAGGGGTTATACGGAAATCTGTCCGATATCAGTACTATCTATTAACTAATATGTAACCGTGAAGCGCGGGGTTTCCTTGATAGCCGTGATTTCCTTTTCCTTCTGATTTCCCTCGTTCTCACCGCTAGGCCATGCACTAACAGACGAGCAAGCGAACGTAAACATGATGCCGACCAAAGGAAGCCAAAATGCACTCAGTCGAGTGAAAATACTATATCGGCAAATGTCACCTAATTTTTTGGCACGAGCCTCCTTCTCTTCCGAGTTCTATTCTAGACTTAATTCAGTTCATACCGCTGATCAGTTTTCCGGCCAATGATACCCTATTCTTGACCACATAACCATATAGCTTATATATGAGAGTACACCCCCCCCCCCCCACCCCCCTCCGTGGGATAGCAGCCACGAGCTGAAAAAGCAGAGCAAACTCAGACAATAAAATTACACTCGACGTGGTTCCAACAGGATTTTATTCTAAGGTTGTAAAGTACTAGAGCCATTATACAAGCTAGTTCATGCAGGCTCATAAGATTTGATGCGTATACAAATTGCGCGTGTTTGCTGGCTATAATAACACAAACATGTGCGACATAACAGAACACAAGTCCTTGGAATTGCATGGAAAATATCCTGATGTTATTAAAGATGCTATACATCTGCTCGTGAGTCGCCACTTTGAGCCTGCGAGCGCGAGGCAGCCGGTGCGAGCAAAAGTTTGGGTTTTTATTCGTTTCATGCGACTGCCTCGTGTGAGCGACGAAGCGGGATTGAATACTAAACAGTGAACACTGCAACGGCAATCAGGCGAAAAAAGAAAAAGAAAACAAACTTAAAATCTTCCAACGAAAATTTAAAGACTATAGTGTAATTAATCACATTAATTATTCAAAAGTCAGAACAAACAGCTTTTGTTACGCTTATTGGTCCTTACTGACAGTTTTATTTGTACATGAGTCAGACTGCATGCATGAAAAGAAATCACGGCTGTGGAACGAAACTTAATAAAAAGGACAATTGAAAATACAAGGTATGAACCAACTTAACCGCAACCTGTTGTTCAAAAATAAGTTTTAGCTTAATCAATAACACAGAATTAAACTATTTAACTTCTTTTACTAAGTAATAAAACAACTGCTGGCTTTTCTGTGGTCTCCTTTTTTTGAAAGTGAATGAGTTCTCTGAAAAAGCAACCAATTTTCACTGAAATCAAAGGTTAATATTTGCCCTCGGGTTAAATATAATTTTACACACTATATTCTTCTTCGACAGTAGAGGCTTTTCACAAATAAACACGATGAAAATCAGAAAAAATATTCGCAACGCTTGAATAACGCCGCCATTTTCTCGAGTTTTCAAGTGAACAACATTTAGCTTTATTTGCATAACTGTAGATTTTACAATAGCCTGCCTAGGAGGGTGACCCTGGTACTCGGGTCACCTTCCCTCCGTGTAAACGGTTAACACTCGTTAACATCTCTCAAACGGACCTTGGACACCTTATGAGGTTTTACACAACGTAGTATTTTTTATCGTTATACCGTAGTACTGACGTACACGAGAACAGAACCCCATTTTATTGGGCAGAGAACTGAGAGAACAGAGATCCGGCTAAGCAAAGAGTAGCGTTTTGGGGTTTCGCATTGATCTACAGTATTTAGGGTTAAGCACTGATTTGAAAACGGTTAGCTTTCATTTATTGTTATGGGTAACTCTATAAATATGTTAAAAATTACATCTCCCGGCAGCTAATCCACGTTGGTATAGTGGATAAGGATATTGGTTATGAAGCAAACGACTCGGGTTCGAGGCATACACTTTACTGATCTTTTTTTCTAATTTTACTCTAAGTGTCAAATAGGTTTTACTTCATATAACTTAAAGTGAAAAGGATAGGTCCGTTTGAGAGATGTTAACGAGTGTTAACCCATGTAAACAGGCCCTAAGGTAGTTCAGTTCATCCACAAAGAACAGCTGATATGATCCTAGCTTTGCGCCATTCGTACACCCGACAAGTTAACATACTGAGAAAGTCTGAGAAGAACTGATATCCTTGCTTTAGGCCATTCCCACACCTGACTACGGTTAACACAGAGAAGAACTGCGAAACGCGCTCGGCCGGCACTACAAAGGAACCTGTTGTGTAGACTACTCAAAGTTTGCAGCTTGGTTAGTCATGCAATGCTTATGATTCTAGAGTCTTCACTTTAATGTTTCGTAGAAGCTAGCCGACAAGGCATGATAACCCCTCAAGGACATTTATTAGCTAGTATGAAAAACAATCGTTATGTTTTCTCCAAATAAATTATTAACCCAGACTAAATAAGCTGTCTCAAATAAAGAGCAGATTGTGATTGAGATGTGCAATGGTTCGCCCATGTTGAGAGCAATTTATCCAATCATCCAAAGAAAGTTTATAAGATGGCAGCATAAACTGAGGCCCCGTCCACACTAATCCGTTTTCAAACGAAAACGGAGCTGTTTTGCTCCGTTTTCAAAAAGATTTGCGTCCACACTTATCGTTTTCGTATCGTTTTCGCCCGTCCACTTTTTTGAAAACGCTTTGATGCCCTAAGTGCGCATGCTCAAATAAACTCTTCGCATGCGCATTTCAATATATCGGCCCGCGAAATTGGCGCCATTCTTGATTCTTTGTTGTTGAGTGTTGTTTTGGTTTAGAATTCTTCGATATTTTCCTTCTAAACGATGCCAAGAACAGCTGGAAAGCAACCAAAACCTAAAACAGACTGTTTCACATGGACTGGTGATGAAGTCGAGCTACTTCTGAAAGTCACAAACGAATACAAAGTGCAGAAAAGCACCGAGAGTGTAGACTGGGAGTCAGTCCAGTCGAAGTATGGTGACATCTTGGATATGTTTCACGGTCGAGTGGTCGGGCTATTTTGATGACGTAACCGTTTTTAGATAGCATCGTTTTCTCCGTCCACACCAGAAAACAGCGTTTTCAAAAAGCATCGTTTTCAAATCGCTCCACTCTGGAGAGCGTTTTCGAATCGCTCCGTTTTCAGTGATCGTTTTCGGCGTTGTAGTGTGGACGATAGCCGTATCCGGAGCAAAACAGCTCCGTTTTCGTTTGAAAACGGATTAGTGTGAACGGGGCCTGAGATACTTTGTTTATTCTTAACTAGTTACGTCATGTATTTGACATGCAAATACATGACGAATCTAGGCAAACTATCTTGCGGGGTGGCGTGGAAACTCAAATTTGATCTTGTTTAAAACAACTGTTGAAGTTCCCATAAATTTCATAAAATAATACAGCGTGTCACACCACGCACTTGGGCTGCTTTTGGGTATCCCGGCTCCCCCTCTTTCTCTCTCCATGTCTGACAGATCCAGACCCTAAGCCAGTGCGTCTTTTTTTTTTTTTTTTGCTGCATTTGAACTTTTTGAGTGGGCCTAATGCAATACGATCACACAATACTGTGAGTGGTCATCATTTTTAATTTACGTTCTAACACTGAGGCAAGGCAGTTTTCTTTTCAGGACAAAGGAGAATGAGTAATTTTGTCGGCTTCGTCGACAGCATTAATTTTTGTAAAATTCTGTCGAGTCTCGCGTTTATAACTCATGATCAAACGCTGCTAGACTTGTTTACAGCGAAACAAAAATATGATTTTCTGCGTTTAGTTTTTTACATTCATTTTGCAGACAGCTCAGCAAGGCCTTTTAGCACGTACAAGTTTGTAGGTTTAACTAACTGCACAACAGGTGTCTCTTGCCTCGCGCACTGCTTTACAACCAAGCGTCCGTTGTATTTACAGCTAACGGTTACTCAAAGACATGCAATGCTTATGATTAATGGCCGCAAAAGAAAGCGGTATTCTAGAGTCTTCACCTTTACGTTTCATAGACAGGAGCCGACAAGGTATCGATGATTATCCTTCAAGAACATTTTATCAGCTAGTAGGCAAAACACTCGTTGTGCCAAAATAAACTGCCGGTCACAGAATTGGTAAGTCCTGTCTCAAATAAAGAGCAGATTGTGAGTAAGCTGGACAGTTCGCCCATGTAGAGAGCAATAATCTCTAAACTGATCGCTGCCAATTCAGTAGTGCATTTTAATGACATGCAATTAAGACATGACCAAACTAGGTTGCAAGCCGGGCTCAATCTAAATTTACTGGCGGTAATAGTTCATTTCATTCACTTTCTCAGCTTTCTGGCACTACACTAAGACAAAGGCTTTTCTTGGTAAAATATTAAAAGACAAGAAAATCACTGTTTTTTGTTCGAATGCATTTGCGCGGCAACTCTGCTAAGGTGGTTTACAACATGCAAGAAAAATAAACGAAACTAAACTGATTAATCAGTTTTCGCTTTCATATAATATATGTTCTGCAAACAGCTTAGTCAGGCATAACTTTGTTAGCTTACTTCAACCTAAATTAAGTTATACTCACGCGATGCTCATTATAACCGCCTCGCTGATTATAGGTCGCTTTTCTAAATAAATAAATTAATTAATTAAGCGGAACAAATTGAATTCTTGCATTTTCACTAACTTCATCTTAGTTTTGGTTAAAATCTGAAAACATCGTACGACACAATTCAAAGATTACTACGACTCGAAGGTATGGAGGTATTACTTGGGGCTCATACAGCTTTAGCAAGTCGAGCGAAACTTGAAATCGCTGTTTCCGACAAGTTGCATTTATTGCCTGCAGGTAAAATTTGATAGACACTGAATGAAGAGACAAGAGAACTTGCAGCAATGCCTCACCTACCCCCCTCCCCCTCAAAAGACAGCTTGTTCCCAACCTGCGGAGTTTTATCTAGCAACTGTTCGAGTATGGCCGACTGAAATTTATGAACGCAAATCTCAACGACCGCCAACTATAACTGCACAATTTTCGCGAATTGTTTGGGATCATATATGCCACTTACGCATTAAAAATGTTGTGTAAGGTTAGCAAATTTCAAATCCCGAGATAATAAAAGGCTTTATCGTAAACAAAAAACAAACAGGAACTCCCTTTTAAACGGATTTTGCTTTTAATCAGTTGAGCTACATTTAACAAACATTTAACATTCCAAAAAAATGGTTGAAAACAAGTACACTTCTATAGTGACTTGTTTGTGATGCTTCTCAGTTGTTTATTTTCCCTCCTCTTTGCAGCATTTGGCCATCCAATTGCTGGAACGAGGATTGCAGTCATACCATCCATCTTTACAGCCAGCCAAAAAGAACTTGGTTCGACTGCCAGATCCAGCATCACTAAAACCTTCATTAAGGCAATGGCAGCTTAAGCGCTTCTCACGATCGAGTTCTCCGCCTAATTTAAACAAAACACACATATTATACATATAAGTAGAGCGAAAACCGTCGAAATCCTGTCCTGACTTGAGCTTTGCGAGTTGCGTACCGTATTTTCTCGATTAAACGCCGGGGGCGTTTATTTCAAACTCGGCCTCGCGGACCCGGCGTTTATTAAATAGGGGTAATTTTTCATCACTTTTCATGATCACATTTTAGGTTTTTTATTCCTAAATTCCTAATTCAAAAGCTAAATTGATCAAAATGTTCTTAATATCTTGAAACATACTATGTAGTCAATAAACTGTAACACATGCAATTTTAAACAGAAATTCGACTGATGTTCCCTGCAAACAAACAAAGAAGCAAGGCTGATACTACGCATAAAAACTTTGCAAGACATCAACATGACACGAGATAGAACCCAACACAGTAGGATCGTAGCCGTAGACAGCTATTTCGTTCTTATTATAACTCATCAGTACGGCATAACGATGGATAAAAAACGACCCGTACACTCTGTTGAGCCCTAAATATGGACGCACGCTAGCCGAATCACGCCACATCACGTGCTCCGGAAAGGACACGAGTCCAAAGTGTCATGTTGATGTCTCGCAAAGCCGAATAGGATGGACACAACCAACCTTTTGGAAAAAAACATGGGCAAAACCATGGTAAAAGAGTAAACACAGCATATCGGATCTAAAAAGACCTACGGTCCCAAAAAACATAAGTAACAATAGAAGGACCGCGAACGAAAATGCTGCACTATCAACTCGAATAAAGTGTAACGATGGAGCGATCCCCGAGATGATAAAGATGACAAACTTTACATCTCGATAACTTGAAAGTCCCATTGACAAAAAGTCCAGCAAAATAAAGACTACACAATGGCTAGTGTTTCCATTATTTGTTAATGTTTCTTTCTTTTATTTATAAAAAAATAGCTGTTGAAAGCGGCTATAATAATTCCAATAAAACAAAGCATATGGAACGTATCGTTAGGTGGAATCGCCGCTGCATTTTATTTGACCTAAAATTACGTTATTTCATGGTAACAATCAGTTACACAATGCTAAATCCTAAAAAAACACCGGATCTCAATCTCAAATAAACGTTATTTCAGTAAAACTCGACCTTGTCGACCCGGCGCTTATTGAACCCGGCGTTTTTTCGGGGTCCGGCATTTAATCGAGAAAATACGGTAAGTTACTCAGTTTGCAAAGCTTCAGCCGGGGGGGGGGGATTTAACCCGCCCTAATAGTGGTCAGATTATATTTCTTGTAATATCAGAATTAAAAAAAGCGTCAACATTAACTATGGATTCATTTTCTTAGCTTTAAAACTGTCGATTGCTTAGTCCAGGAAGGTTATGCCAGGAGGTCAAAATGCGTGCAAAATTATTGATGAATACATGTACACTTCGTTAGTGACTTCCTTCTGAAGTTTCTCAGTTGTTTATTTTCCCTTTCTGCAGCATTTGGAGAACCAACTGCTGGAACACGCATTGCAGTCATACCATTGTGATCATACCAGTCATTGTAGTTTATTAAATATGTTCATACCTGCTTTCCTTGCCTTATACCCCTATGTGTAAAAAAGCAAAACAATCGTTTAATACTAAAAGAGTATATTGAATTTTGTGATCAGCTCTATCAATCTTACTCAGATTACTTACTCAGCCACCCCTCCCGCCCTAAAATGAACTCGCTCACCCTCTCCTTCCTCCCTAAAATAAAAACTGACCTCTTCGTTATAATGGACTGCAGCTCGAGCTTCTGCAGAAATGCAAAAAAAGGCCATCGCCAGCAAAACCAGAAACAACTTGGCATTCATGCTTCAATCGTTTACAAGGCTGAGACAGAAAAAGAACAACATGATTATAATAACAAAGATAAAAAGGCAAACAAATTGAATTTTTCCCAATTGACTGACCCCTAAGTCTGAGATCACTAAAATGGTAGAATCAGAATGATTTGTTTTTTTTATTAATAAATAGCATTCCACTAATCTTAATGATCATCATCGCAACCTTCTTGTGTTTACCTGGGTCTCAATAGGCATCAGGTTTAGCTTGCGTTAGTGGCCAGTTAAGCCAGTAAAGCAAGGCTTGTGTTGGCAACAAGTCGAGCTTATCGTTAGCAAGTGAAATCCAAGAAATATTTCATGGCAAAAAATTGGATCACATTTGCCTCTAATTTTTTAACTCGTCTCCAGACCCCAATTTGACCCTTAAAATCACAGCGAAAACGCCATTTTTTGAAGGAAAAATCAAAATTTCGCCCATTTATGAATTACTTTTCGGAAATCCACACTCGGATTCCAATAATTTGGTTATTATTCTATCTGCAAACGCTAAAATATTTTAATAACTTAAAAAAAAGTCCCGTCATTTTGAACGTGAAGTGACCAATGTCACGTAAAGGCTTGTATGGAGTCCAACCGCGCGGTCATCGCTTTTAGCGGTATAACTCATTTTAATAGGCGTAATGTCAACATTCACACTCGGTTTTGAAGAGACTGGGATCTAGTGAACATTTTGGTGGGAAATATGATTTAGTTGGGGCGACAAAAAACCCGTCATTTTGCCATTTTTTCAGTGCAATATGCTTCGATAGAGCCCATTTTGCATTGGCTTCTATTGGTGACTTGCGCAGACTAGTGCCCAGGCCGTTCGAGCTCAGCTGCGCACGGGCAATACGTCATTTTAGTAACGCGCATGCTCGGAGCAATTGTCTCCTTTCAGGGGGCAATTTTTTGGTATGGAGGGGTATCGAATGGTCTTTGCGAGAAAAGTTGTGTTTTTTCTTGCGAGCACCAGCAGTCACCAAATTTCTCTTCCGAGCAGCGAGCACTTTAGAAAAAACAACAGGCAAGCAGCGAGCACTTCGTAAATTTTCAGTCTGTTTATCAATTTCACGCATTGGTTTTTAAGACTGCTCTCATTTGAATAATGTAAAGGCCACAGGGTGCCAGTGTATATTTTCGTACTTTTACGAATATTTTATATTTTAAATATTAGGATTAGTTGTTATTTAGGAATTGTCTATATTTAACTCTAGATCTTTTTATTTTATTTTTTTCTAGTCGAGCGTTTTTAACATGAGCATCTGGCTCGAGAGTCGACTTGGGCAACCTCTCCCCACGTTTTCGATGTAAAATAAAGTTACTATATTTATTAGGGCGCCTAGTAGTCCGACTGACAACATCGCGATCCAACCAATTATAGCTAATTATAGTAATTATGCCGCGTTTGCATGATGCCAAATTATGTCATGCTTTCACGTCGCAGTCTATACTAAGCTCTAGCTGCCTTTAGTAGCTTCTATTGCTGTGTTCAAGCTAGTTGTCAAGCTTTGTAGCTCTTTGTCACATGGAAGGTATGTTTTTACCTTACACATTTTGGTTTTATAATTTTTAGGTCATACAACGCAGCATTTAGTGTAACATTTCAATGATCGGTTTCCCGTGGTTAGTAAAACGAACTGGTTTCACGTGGTTTAATATTGACTGAAAATGATTCAAAGCAATGTAGCTTTTTCTAGCTTATTCTAGGAGCTTCAAGGCGCTTACACGGATCAAGGAATACCGTTCGCAACAATACAGACCTGACAGTCAATGGGTCTATTCAATTTCAAAGTCCTCTTTATATAGGTTACTACTTCCTACTTCTTCGCGGCTGCTCTAAAGGAAAAATTCGTACGCGCGTCAGTTTCAATAAAACTTCAACAAACTATATATCAGTAGAAAGCTTAATAAAGGAAAACTGGCACAAATTCTGAGGAGAACTACATCTATAGTCAAAACGCACCTGTACGCTAACGATCCCGAAGAGTGTCTCACAATCAATCACGAGTTTACTTCTCTGGTGGAGAGACAACCTGTGATTGGTATCGTTGGAGACGTACAATTTACAGATGAAGATTTTCATATCTGGATTTGAACCAAGAGCTGTACGTAGAATACCTCGAGCGTACAAGGTGGGTTGAAGAAAGCGATATGGATGAGGAACAATTTGAGCAGGAACAGAATCCTCGTGTCAAAAGAACCTCTTCTGGACGAACTTTAAAAACTTCCAAATCGTTTTTATTGAAAACATGGCTTCAGTCGCTAGGCGTTTATCTACTCCCTCAAGATAAAATATAAGTGCTGTGACGAGGTCTCGAACTAGCTAACTTTTTATTGAAATTAACGTCCGACAAACTAACCACTCGACCATCGCTCCTCAACTTAGAAAAATAACTCGAACTACTGTAATCCTATAGTTTTGGTATGTTTAAACTTCGTCCAATTCTTGTATGAAGTCCTGAAGTTCAGTTCAGTTTAGCCCCTCAAGCATAGAGTTAAACAGCAGCTGACAGCAGCCCATCCTTATGACATGAAATAATAATTAAAGGAACTCTACCACGAACTGACGTTGTTCTAATGAAATTAATTTGTCAAGCAGAAAGGCCACGTCGATGGTATTTGAAAGAGAATAACCGAAATGCATGTCATGGCTTTTCCTGATAAGCTTTGAAAATGCATCCAGCTTACTTTTGTACTTAAACATTAATGTTGCGTCCAAACTGTTAATGTCCCATTAAGTGGCAGAGGAACTCAGAGGTAAGGATGTCTCCTTCTTTCATTAAAGGGTGCAAATTAAAACTAATTAATTCAGCACTGATTCATAGCTCATTTATCGTTTTTTGGATAAATTTGGCAAAAATTCTCTTAACATGCAAATGCCTACAAATATCAATACTGTATTAGCTTGTATTATTACAATGACAAATTTCATTTCTGAGAGCCCACTCTCCCACGTTATTCTAATCAGAATTCAGTACGTTTCATATGCTTCCACACACTACCCTGATCTATTGCTCTCTGCAAATCTTCCGATTGAATTGCATATTTGATGGAATTTGACAATACATTTATTTCTGCACAAAGAAACCTACAAAGCACGATTTTCGAAATTTCGAGCAATCGAGAAAATTTTAACGAGAATCCGAGCATGCGAGCAATTGCGAAAATCTTGCGAGCACGAGCAAGCGAGCACTGGTCTAAATTTTGCGAGCAAATCGAGCAAAGACATTTTGCGAGCACTTGAAAATTAAAAAAAATTACACGCATTGCGGTAGCGGATCCAGGGGAAGAGCCCTCATCACTAAGCGAATCAGAATAATGTTGGATAAAACAGCTCCTCCGTCAGTGGACTGTGCTTGAATCTAAAGATCGATAAGTGCATCAGTATAAGTTCGTGGTGGCGCGCGTTTTCTGTGAAGAGGCAATAGATTGAAGTGGCAATGGAGTCGACAAATTAAAGCTGCATTCAAAAATAAGATTATAAACTATACTGAATATGCGACACTGGCAAAAAATGAACAAATATATATGAACACGATTATTAACATGCGAGCTCGTTGCGCGATTATACTTCGCAAATGTGGAGTCACTGTGAAGTGAAGTCACAAGTATATCTATTTAACTTCAGTGAACCTCCATCATATCGCAGGGAGATATAGTGGAAAAAATAAAGACTGGGTATATATAAAAACAAGATTATCAAAATGATGGTTCTTTGGTAGGGGTCGCGTTCAAAGACATGTGTTCATATGTCGCTACCAAAAAAAGATCGCGGGCAATTCGATTCGAAGCAAAAGCGAAGTCATGAAATACTTTGTGACTCACCGTTTGTAGATTTGACAGACTTGGCGCCGGGATATATATGCTCACACTTTGAGGTGCACACACAAACTAATTTACTTTGCATGATTAACTTGTATAAAAAGAAATAATACTCTTTGATCAAATTCCTTTGCGCACCTTTCAGTTGGGGGTATGTTTAGCTAAAAATCTAAGCCTACTGAATTCTATAGAATTTTCTCATAATGTTTATAGAGGCAGCCAGGCACGAAGACTTGATTATCCTTTGAGAGAAGTTATTAGCAAATGTAAAGCAACTTACTGAGCGATTCAGCTCTCTTTTACCAGACACCACGCAGCTCTTTACCACCTCTAATTTCAATGGACCTGGGTATCACGCAGCTCTATTGTTTTCAGGGTTGGGGTCCATTGTTGTGTTGTTTGTTCTATTGTTTTTTTTAGAGAAGAGAAGACCTTGTAAGAGTTGCGTACTGCTCCTCTTTTACGGTTTAAATGGTAAAATGAATATTGAACTGAAAGTGATCTAAAAAGATATCGCAATAGAAAGTCGACTAAATTCTAGAGATTTTTCTTTTGAATGTTTGTAGACAGCCAGAGGAGAACATTGATCACCCCTTCCGGAGTTAAACAAGCGATTTATATAATTACTTGCTAGTGCTTTCTACAAATAATACACCGCCTCTCTATTACCAGATACCACGCAGCTCTTTACAACCTCTAATTTTATTGGACCCGGGTATCACGCAGCTCAATTGTTTTAAGGGCTAGGGTCCATTGTTGCGTTAATGTTTGTTCTATTGTTTTTTTGGAGAAGAGAAGACCTTGTAAGAGCTGCCTTCTCCCCCTCTTTTACGGTTCAAATGGTAAAATGAATATTGAATTGAATGTGATCTAAAAAAAGATCGCAATAGAAAGCCAACTGAATTCTAGAGATTTTTCTTTTGAATGTTTGTAGACAGCCAGAGGAGAACATTGATCACAACTTCCGGAGTTTAACTAGCGATTTATATAATTACTTGCTAATGCTTTCTACAAATAATACAAAGCGTCCGCGTGATTCCCTATATGAAAACTTAGAACAGAAGTGCTAATTTATGGTTTGACTTTTAAAAAGTGCTGAGTAAGGCTGTTGGTTCGTCCATACAGAACTGCTGATATCCTAGCTTTGGCGCCATTATATTCGTACACCCGACAAGTTAACATATTGAGAAGAACTGATATCCTAGCTTTAGGCCATTCGCACACCTGACTACGGTTAACATAGAGAAGAACTGTGGTAGCCTGCTTCGCGCTTCGCGCTCGGCCGGCACTACAAAGAAACCTGTTATGCAGACTACTCAAAGTTTGCAGCTTGGTTAGTCATGCAATGCTTATGATTAGTAGCCGCAAAAAAGCCGAATTCTAGAGTCTTCGCTTAATGTTTCGTAGAAGCTAGCCGACAAGGCATGATAACCCCTCAAGGACATTTATTAGCTAGTATAAAAAACACTCGTTATGTTTTCTCCAAATACTGTAAATTATTTGCCAGAACAAAATAGACTGTCTCAAATAAAGAGCAGATTGTGATTTAGCTGGACAATAATTCGCCCATGTTGAGAGCTATTCTCATTAGGGAGCATAACCCTAGACCTCCTCCCTCTACAGTTAAGACAGTTAAATGGCGCTCGCTTGCGCTATTGAATAAGATTGGGCGAATTTCCTAGCTATGTTATAACAGGAGCTTCCTGATTATAATCATATATTGCCAATGGCATATTTACATAATTACATCCGGAGAATAGATAAAAGTCCTCCTTAGTCTGAACACTTTGTTCTTAGAAATGCTTGAGCAATGTCACAAGGATTTTGATGTCAGATTTTCATAGGCAAAACTGCACTAAATATTAACTAAGTGCCAGTAGTAATGTTATACAATCATGAAAGAGTGAGAACATGAAGACGAAAAAATATCTAGTCACATATAATTACTCGAAAAAAGTACAAACCATAATCAGTTGTTACACAGGTAGCCCAATCTCAAGTGATGTTTACAGGTAACTGTTGCGTAATAGCGAATTTATAAGGATTTGTATGGGCGTAAAATTAGGAAGGATATTTGAATAAAACTGGCTCACTTGAACTTCTTTGTGTGTTTACTTGTGTCTTGAGTGGTTTTTGGGTCGATTCGAAGCGATTCCAGCGAGTTTTAGTTCAAGATGAAGATCACGAATGGAAAGCAGAACTATTGACTATGGTCTACGTGGAATTTCGAGGCGACTGGAGGCGATGGAGCGAATTTACGGCCGATTTCCTTCGGTGGATCCGATCGGCTCGTCGAGCGGAGTGCCCTACTTAGTCTCTCTTTTAGGGAGGAAGAGACAGTTGAACTAAAACTCGCTGGAATCGCTTCGAATCGACCCCAAAACCACTCAAGACACAAGTAAACACACAAAGAAGTTCAGGCGAGCCAGTTTTATTCAAATATCCTTCCTAATTTTACACTCAAATTCGAAGTGAATTTTCCCCATACAAATCCTTATAAATTCGCTATTACACAACAGTTACCTGTAAACATCACTTGAGCTTGGGCTACCTGTGGTTGTTAGCAATTTTCTCAAGAAACACGGGGACAAATATTACATACATTTTCGTACTGGTCATCCGTCCTTAACACAACCTGAACCAATACTACTTCCTGTGCACTTCGTCCTAGAATGAATAATTGTTAGCAAGACAGGACCATTATTTGTTGGTTTCTAGTGATACAAATGACTGTTTTTTGGCTTTTCAAAGTGATACTAAAAATAGGTGACATTCCTCGTTAACCCTTTCACTCCCAAGAGTGCCAAACATCAAAATTCAAGAAAAATCCCAAATTTCTTTGTGTAAAATATTGTAAAACAAATGGTACCATGCAAAAGTTCTGCCAAAGAGGTTTCATTTGAATGGTCACACCACAGGATTTGGTCCACAGACTCAAAAGTTAGAACAAATGGTACCATGCAAAAGTACTGCTGAAGAGGTTTCATTTGAATGGTCACACCATAGGATTTCATCAACAGACTCAAAAGTTAGAACGAATGGTACCATGCAAAAGTACTGCTGAAGAGGTTTCATTTGAATGGTCACACCATAGGATTTCATCAACAGACTCAAAAGTTAGAACCAATGGTACCATGCAAAAGTACCGCTGAAGAGGTTTCATTTGAATGGTCACACCATAGGATTTCATCCACAGACTCAAAAGTTAGAACTACACTACATGTCTTCATAAGTGACTCTGAGAGTGAAAAGGGTTAAAGATGGAATTTTAGTGAAAAATAACTGGTGGAATAGTACGCACTATTAGACTATAATTCCATTGTTTTCTTTTGTTTAATTTGGACTATCGCACTCTTATTGTTGGATAGTGTTCACGGCTTAAGTAAAACCACTCTAACGTAAGGAAATTTAAAATGAAATGGAAACCAGTTCTATTATATTTCAGGGACGAGTAGGTTAACAATAGGTTGTTTTTCTGTTCCTGTTGAGTGTACAACCTTTCTTTTGTATCGTCCCTCAATGTGAAATAAAGTATGAAAAAAGAATGAAATTTTAAAAATAATAAATGAATCGAAGTTACAACCACTGAATATATTTAGCGACTAACTTTAACGGAAACAGACAGTCAGACACTTCGTCTGTTTTAAACTATAATCAGACAGCAATCGTGAAAGAAAAATATCTTATCTAAATCATTGTACGGCCTGATATCCATGATTTTATTTTCCTGCCTAGAAATGAATAACTAAAAAAGATGACGTAAACCATCGTCGCAAAATAGCCTAATTGAGAATGAAACAGATTTTGTTATGTTCAGCGAAGTTCTTTCTCAGTTCTTTGCAAATTAAACCGCTCATAAGCCACAGGCAAGCAATATACGGTTTAAAAGGAGTCGCTTTAATTTTCTTTAGCAAACGTTGAGGTTTTAAGAGAAAGGAATAGTTTGCCAAAAGCTGATAGAACTCGACTGATTCTTGCTTTTATAACACTTTCTCTGTTTTAGTGTTTGATTCTTGTCACGTGCACAAACCTTTCAGACGTTTGATGAATATTTACAATTCGTTGTGAACCCTAAACAAACCTAGAACGGCTACCCAAACATATAAATTGGGCTAAAAACATTTGAAACAGAAAAATTGAAGTTGTAAGGACTACTTTAGGAAAATTAATATTTTATGAACCACAAACATTTTTGAGATGATTGAACGTTTTTCAAACCACAATGGAATCTCAACTTTCGAAAAAAAATAGTTCTTTTAGATATAATTTTTGGTGTAATCCATTTTCTAGTAAAAGATGACCAAGTACTGCTGTGGATAAAAATTTTGATGGAAACATAATTGCCATCAGTAAAAACTAATCAATTAATGCGGTCGTGGTCTAACGAGTTTTTATTTTCGTCATGAGTTTCTTCCATGTTAATTTTGCATGGATAAGTAAAGATTGATGGCCGACAATAACGATGCTAGTAAAATCAAGAGTTTTGGCGTAAACGAGATTTGGAATTGCTAGTATACCAGAGGTTGTTGAGGGATTTTTTGTTTTCTCTGCAATCGCATCTCTATTTTTGTCGCCAAATCGAAAAAGCAAAAATGAAGAATTGAAAAGAATGGAGGCTCGTGATATAACAGCTGCGTCAAGCAATAATGGCGGCAATGACTTCACTGAAGAAACAAACGCTGACGCCGAAACACCGTCAATACGAAACCATATCGCCTGCAAAACAGGTCATATACTGAATAATTTGACATTAAGTATGTGGTATAGTTATGCCCTACTTTATTTTCAAAACGTCGTTGAGTTATACCCAACAAGTGCTGGCTTCTTGTTCTTCATTTCTCAAATTCTAACGGCCGTGACTTTGCTCGTGATAAACCTTGGTAGAGACAGACGACTCTGGAAGTCGTTCTCCGCGTACGGGATACGAAAGGCCAGGCATGTTGTTGGGTCTGCCATTATACTCTTCGCCTGGCCTTTTATCTTCGCTCCTTGTTTTATTTGTGAGGCCGATAGCTCCAATTTAGCGTTAGGGATGTACCACCTCGTGCCCGTGGTCTTGATCTCAGTTTGCTGGCCGCTCGCAGAAGTAAGTTATTCTTCGTTGATGAACGAAATGCGAACAGAGAATAATAAAGGCTCTGAGCCTTCGCGGTAAGTTATCGCCTTTATGCTTACGCCAGTTGCAAACACACAAATGTACCACGTTTCCTTACTTTTGCTCGCTGTTTTTTCCGCAACGCTGAGGCTGAAAAAATTTTGTACGTCATGTTTATTATTCTGTTGTTTTTCTTTAATTTCATTTAATTAATTTAACCATGTCGTAAAATAGTACCGAACAAGTCTGTTTTACTCTATAAATATAGAAACTCTAACGATTTCAACCTTTCTTCACTTCCTGTTGTCGTTTTTTCAGAGATTTAAAATTATTTCATAGTTCGGTTTAAAAAACGGTGGCTAACATAGGATCGTGATATGATAAATACTTGATTGATTGTTTTTCTTCAACATAACAGGGGGTTTTTCATTAGTGGTTTTTAGGGGGACGATGAGAAAGTGCAAGGCGCACAGTACTATGGCTAAAAAGTTCTAGAAAGTACGACTCGTTTAAATATAAAAACACTATTTTTTAGCTTTATAAATCAGCTCAAAAGTTATTTTAAAATTCCATTCGATTTGTAACGGTAAAAGCCAAAATATAACAAAAATCCAACGGAACAGAAAATTGAACACAACTGTTATCGGGGCGACAAAGATCTATGATGAAGTTATGTGTATTCTTGTTGGTAACTTCTTTTTTTCAACAATGTAATTGATGTTCTGGGTGGCGAGGTAGTCAAACAAGTCACAATTCTAAAAACCGGCTAAACAGATGTGGAAATCTTCCAAAATCTTAACCACAGAACAGCAAATATATATTAGAATTAAGTTAGTTTCAGTCCATTTCCATCTGGGCCATCCACAGACAAATACACGTATTTATAGCTTGATTGCACAAGTATGATAATTGCCAACAAAGCTGGAACATCCGATCGCTACCGAACGATCACATCAAGTAAACTTACTATATAATAAATTTATTCAGTCGCCTGGGTTCAAACTGCCAGTCACCAACTACACTGAGGCATTTATATACGGAGTGTCCTCACACAGACGATCTTACAGGATAATTAATTGTCTTCATTTATATTTTCTTTTTCTTTTCAGATCCATTGTACGTGTTTGCCAAGTTTGGCTTTATATCTTATTTTGGGTCTTACTACATCAGAGTACAGAACATAACGTTAATTCACACGCCAGGGAGCAGTTTACGGTGAGTACACTGTGTGAGAAGACCTTCAGTTTTTGCTTCTCTCCATTTCGACACACTCGCGATCGCATCCAGTCTTTCATGAACTAATTAACACAGTCTTCTTCCACTCCCCGAAGCTACCTGTGATCGACGCTATGTTTACTATTATTTTGTATTTTTTGAGACTGAATTGTTCAAATTAACTATAGTACTCGGAGAGATGGTATCTTGCGTAGCCCCTCTACTCCTACGCAAGGTGGGTCCTCTTCGAGTGTACTTGTCATGACCACTTCCCTAATACTGCGAAAATGTTTGATTCTACTAAATTAAAAACCTACCAAGCATATTAGAGCGAGAAACTATTCATAATGCTTCAATCTTTAACGCCAAAAGTTAACAACCAAAAGCATTGGTGGTACCCTCCGTGTAATACGCCATTTCCGAACTGCTTTTAGCTTCTCCCTCAAAACGGGACATGACACAAAAATATAATGAGATCAAAATGATTATTTTTTATACGATTCAACTGACTTTTTTATACGAAAGGCTTTGCTCCAGACCTCGCTTTGAACACAAATGCTTAAGACAAACCAGAAATCAGATTCTATAAGGCGATCTTTGTTTACACTTTTTGCCTCATTAGCATATGTGCATCATTTTCTAATCGAACTACAACAAAATCATCTCTGAATAATGAAAGGGCATAGTACAATTAGCTTTCTCTGGAAATTTGAACCCCATATACTAGATACTCTTGTGCAATGCTGTTTTCAAAACTCTAAATTTTACAAAGAATGCATGGGCTCATTAGCGCTTTTGCCACCCAGCAATTTTGCAGTTTTGGATAGCTTATATTTTCTTAAATAGTACATGCAAAGAGCTAAAAATTGGGTAGATTACTAAATTTAACAAGCTCTCTCAACTTTTGAAGTCAATTCGTATTTAGCACAATGTCTTCTCTACGTAAATTCGTATGCTAATGAGACAAAATGTAAACAATGACTTCAGCAAAGATCGCCCTATACTGATCTGTAATACTAGATTTACTTCCTGTTTCAGTATCTCGTCCTTATTCTTCTTCCGGTTGGTTTCCTCTTCGTGTTTGCCTTTCATTTGACTGTTCTAGAGCCCAAACCCCAGGCTGATCAGCCTAAAGAAGGAGAAGCAGATGAAGGTGTAGTAACCTGCATAATTTTACTATGGTGCTTGCTACGAAGGGTTAACCCTTTAACTCCCAAGAGTGTCAAACATCAAAATTCAAGAAAAATCCCAAATTTCATTTTTAAAATACTGAAAAGCAAATGGCACCATGCAAAAGTACTGCTGAAGAGGTTTCATTTGAATGGTCACACCATAGGATTTCATCCACAGACTCAAAAGTTAGAACAAATGGTACCATGCAAAAGTACTGCTAAAGAGCTTTCATTTGAATGGTTACACCATAGGATTTCATTAACAGACTCAAAAGTTAGAACAAATGGTACCATGCAAAAGTACTGCTAAAGAGCTTTCATTTGAATGGTCACACCATAGGATTTCATTAACAGACTCAAAAGTTAGAACAAATGGTACCATGCAAAAGTACTGCTGAAGAGGTTTCATTTGAATGGTCACACCATAGGATTTCATCAACAGATTCAAAAGTTATTACTACACTTCATGTCTCCATAATTGACTCTGGGGGTGAAAGGGTTAAAGTAAAATACCTGCGCAACCGGGTGGGTCACTCTCCTTTATAAGCTACATATAGATATGCGCGGCCCAAAAGGGTATGTTCTTTACGAAGTTTAAGCTGAAATAGAGTACAAAATTTTTCCATTTTGCTTTGAAAGTGGGGATAATTTTCAAGAGTTTTGTCTATTCACAGGTAGGTAAAATGTAGAAACATATTTTGGCCTAAAAACAGTAACAAATTTAAGGAAGCGAACTTCCCACCCCCACCAAAAAGTTTGAAGAGTACCCCCCCCCCCCCCCCGGCCCCAAGGCCTCAATTGTTTATGGTACATATTCTGCTTTCATTTCAAGACAAAAACTGTGGAAGATCAACAGCGGATATGTCATCACCAACTACAATCGTAAATCAGGAGTTGACAGGAATAGACAGACCAAAGTTGAATTGGTACAAATGGCTCAAAGAACCTCTGTTGTACAAGGTCAGTCCCAAGATTGTAATAAAATGTCTCCTCGAAAATAACCACAAATATCATTTAACGTTATCTGGTTGTAAAAGAAGAGGGTGATACAGGATTAATAAAGGTGATATACCCAAGTCTACAATTCGTATATTTTATTAAACTCATTAATAATTCATCAGTTTGACCAAAGAAAATCCTAAGCGTGACAAATTTGACAATTTTATTCCTTTGTTTTGTTTTTATTTCCACGACTGAGAGAGAGACATGCTTTTCTTTTTATTTAAAGCAAAATAGATTTCGTGTGATGAACATTTCATCAATTACTTCCATATATCTGATGAAGACTTTGATTTTAAATGTATAGAAACTTAAAGTTTCCTTTTTCTTTTCAAAGGTTTGGAGTAAACAAATAAATGAAAAAAAAATGAAAAATATTTTATCCGCAATGATAATCACTAATCCTCGAAAACTATGTTTTGATTGCTTCATCAGGTTGGCTTTGTTGTCGTTTTTATAAACAATGCCCTGCGGATTGCCCAATCTTACCTTCCTTTGTATCTCGTCGAAACTCTTCAGTTACGAAAAGTAAGGGATTTCTGATTTGAATTTCTAGTTACTTAATACTATACATCAACATCATCATCATCATCATCAAGTCCTTTTCACCGTGTGGGGAATCAGTAGGGCAGGAATTTCTGTATACGTAATCAGCACATTGTTACAGGGTGGAGTGATTAGTCCCACGATAAACCCCAACCTGGAGGGCCAAGGCCTCTGACCTTCGACCAATCAGGTATGGTTTAACCTACCGGGAATAAAAGACCCCGCTGGCATCGCTCTTGAGACGTATTCAGAATGGCAAACTGAAATTACATCATTGAAAAAGGCAATGGCTAGAAAACAAATTACGAGTTATCTACTTAGTCTACAAATTAATGAATGGACATTGGTTCTGAAAAGTAGAATTTCGCTCATCGAAATGCATAGCATTTCTAAATAGCCACTTGTTATTAGTTGCTGTACTGTAATATCCTGGAAAAAAGGTTTTCATTTCGATAAACTAGTTCCACTATGGATGCTATTGTTCTAAGTGTGCGGGTTGGACACAATCTTGATAAGCTATTGAACTAGCCTCTCTGTATTGCTGTTAGAAGAGTTCTATTTCAAAAAGACTAAAGACTGCAAGAGGCTGCAAAACAGCACCACTAACAACATCATTTCCGCATACGCACAGCCATAGCACCCGGTAGTGGCAGCCATGGATAGCTGTATCGTCCTAGTTAGGGCTTATCGACATATCATAGCCAGGCGTAAGGGTCTCTGCTTTTTTTATTTCAAAATTTAGAAAAGCCGGGAGAATCGTCATGAAAACTGACCAGGAGGCTCTATCACACCTGAGTAGTCTTGAGATAAGAGTTTGTCCTTTGGTCAACTTTTTTTTAATCGAAAGGGAAAATCTGGTGGTCTATCCTATTTAAATGATTTAAAAACTAATAAATGTATATGAACAGTACCTGATACACATATTTGCTTGTTTTTCTCTCTTCAGGAGGCAGTCGCCTTTTTTCCATTGATAATTGTTATGAGTCGTATTGCGACGGAGATAACCTGTAAAGGCTTCATAGAAAAACAAAAACCAAGGGTAACTGGATCTTTTTATAATCAGTAGAACATGCATTCCCCTTCACCACCCACACTTGGATAAAGCCACCCACACTTGGATAAAGCCTTCACTCGTTCTATCATCTGTAAAGTTTTTTAATTCCCCAGTGCAATTACGTCATCCAGTTTTCTTTTTTTTAGACACTCTCGTTTCACACAATGCATATTTAAGCCACTCAAAGATGTTTTGGTCGTTTTAAATCTGTTTTACTCTTCAATTCTTTGACTTCAAACTCAGTATGGAAAATTAAAACCAATCTGTGGACTTGACCTTACGTTGTTTCGTATTCACGAGATGGCTCTCAGAGCCCTTTGATATCAAGTGAGTTGATAAGGGGAATCGGCCATCGTAAGAGATTCAAGATGATTGCTGTATTGTAATTCCCCAGCGTTTTAAGTCATACAGTATCCATTATTTCACGCTAAGTTGTTTTGGTCGTTTAAACTTGTTTACTCTGACTTCAAACTCAGTATGGAAAATTAAAACCGATCTGTGGACTTAACCTTGCGTTGTTTTGTATTCACGAGATGGCTCTTAGAGCCCTTTGATATCAAGTGAGTTGATAAGGCGAATCGGCCATCGTAGGAGATTCAAACTGAGCTGATGTTTCGAGCGCTTGCCCTTCGTCTGAGTGAGTGACGAAAAGCGGCATGCGCTCGAAACATTTATTTAGCTTTTGCATCTCTTAACGATGGCAGACTTACCTTATATCGACTCAGGTGATCAAACCAGCTTTTCGTTCTTCGAAAATAAGCCCCGTTTCTATCAATAACCTTTTCAAGGTTCATGGCATCTTTTAAGTCTTATAAGTCTAGTCCATTTGCAAGTCTTCACTCAAAAGGACGATGCACTATGAAAATTAATTTTAAATGCATAGTTAGTTATCATCGATCACAAAAATATGCCGCTGTTTCCTTAGTTAGTGGTCTTTAAAAGAATGTTAAATTTATTTCTCCAGGTCGTCATCGTGTGCACTACGTTCCCCATATTTGGCACCTGTATGTGGTTTTTCCTCCAATCAGCAGAACAAACGTATTTTGTTTATGCGCCCACGGTCATTTTCGCTTGCATGTCCTCGCTTGTAACCATGGTAACTCCAACTTTACTTCAAGAGATGACCGTAAACAACAAGGTAGACCACCAATCAGAGCTTACGAGCAATGACAGCACATTGTGACACTTTCGTTATAACCCGGTAATAAAAAATATTTCATACATAAAATGCATCAAGGCGACGCAGGAAAACTGAATTGAACCATCTTTTAAGTCTTAAGGATATTACCGATTTTATTACACCAAGTAATGGTCCCCAAATGTGTATATTCCACTTTTTGCTATAGGATCTTTTCATTGTCGTAAGGATTTACATGTTTACATTGTTCCTTATTTCAGATAGTATGTCAAGCTAGAGGTCAAGTCCGTTTATGTTAAAAATAAAATTTCAACAGTGATGAAAAAAAAAATTAAAATAAATGAGCCTATTTTAATATTAGATTATTTGTCTAGTCCGGTGAATTAGAACACCGCGATTTTAATTAGTAAGTAAGGGATGGAAGGAAGGAAGGAAGGAAGGAAGGAAGGAAGGGAGGAAGGGAGGAAGGGAGGAAGGAAGGAAGGAAGGAAAGAAGGAAGGAAGGAAGGAAAGAGGGAGGGAGGGAGGGAGGGAGGGAAGGAAGGATGGAAGGAAGGAAGGAAGGAAGGAAGGAAGGTAGGAAGGAAGGAAGAAGTGAAGTAAAACAAAGTACGAAAGTTTGAAACGACTTTGTTTTCTAAGAGTGCCACCAGTTCAACAGTAGCTTTTAACCCGTGAATACGCGCATGCGTAATGAACGGGTTATCGGCAACGGAGACAGATATGCAAATGCATCACTCGCTCCTTCCATCAGCTGTAAACTTAGTGACGTAATGCTTTGTTACCAATACGTTTCGCAACAAGAACAGCGTGAATCCAGCGATAACAATAACTAATTTGTTGTAAACGAATATAAACAACAATAAGCTTAAAGATGTTTCGCATTTGGAGTCTTTAAGGTGGCTCGAAGTAGTTTTTTTTTGGTCACACCTCCCGTTTTGAATGCGCTTATACATAATCTTACTTTTGCTTAATAAATCTGAATTTCATACCAGATATTAGGCTTGGATGAAAAGTTTGAATGATGTTCTTTTTATGCTAATCAGCGTTTCCATAGCAACGGTAAACAAATATGGTAAAAAACAGTTTTTCCCAAATATCTTTCGATTTTGGGGCTACCCGCGACAAGCGAATAAATGCGCTATAATCTACACATCGTTGCACACAAAATGGGAAAATTTCAAATAAATTAAACTGTTCGATTTTGAATAAATCGCTAAAACGTTTTTAACATGTGTTTTTCATGTTTGAAATATAAGCGGTCAAAACATCCCATAGGTCTCACAAATTATCATTAAATTGCTATAGAAAGTTTCCTTAGACTTAAAATATTACTCCCTGCAAATAGCTCTGACCAACTCCTGGGCAATAAAGAGATCGAGCTTTTCATTCAAATGCAGTTTTGCTTGACGTTTTCACTCTTTTAAAGTTTCAAGCGCATTTGCTTATAATTTAAAAACGAACAAATGAAAATGTTTGACATCTTCCCAGTATGTTTTTTAATATACAGGCAATAATATTTCCAAGCTTCAGTCCAATTGATTCAGAGGAACATTCCCAAAAGAACCTTTGAAGTTCGAGTACGAAAGCAGCGACCACGGGATGAAAATCCAGTACAATGAGCGTGACATCGGATGTTTATTTCACACGCTCTCGGGGACAAATTCCTCTACGCACGCTTGCTCTGATTTGAATGTTTCCATATTGTATAAATTAGGGCCTGGTCGCACTGCAGTCAAAAACAAAAATTAGCCCGTGCAAAAATCGAGGAAAACAAAAGAAACCGCTCCGGTGGGACACTTTTGTGGATGTTTTGTTTTTATGTCATTTTGCACGGGCTAATTTTTGTTTTTGACTGCAGTGCGACCAGGCCCTAATTACAATATGGAAACATTCAAATCAGAGCAAGCGTGCGTAGAGGAATTTGTCCCCGAGAGCGTGTGAAATAAACATCCGATGTCACACTCATTGTACTGGATTTTCATCCCGAGGTCGCTGCTTTCGTACTCGAACTTCAACGGTTCTTTTGGGAATGTTCCTCTGAATCAATTGGACTGAAGCTTGGAAATATCATTGCCTATATATTAAAAAACATACTGGGAAGATGTCAAACATTTTCATTTGTTCGTTTTTAAATTACAAGCAAATGCGCTTGAAACTTTAAAAGAGTGAAAACGTCAAGCAAAACTGCATTTGAATGAAAAGCTCGATCTCTTTATTGCCCAGGAGTTGGTCAGAGCTATTTGCAGGGAGTAATATTTTAAGTCTAAGGAAACTTTCTGTAGCAATGTAATGATAATTTGTGAGACCTATGGGATGTTTTGACCGCTTATATTTCAAACATGAAAAACACATGTTAAAAACGTCTTAGCGATTTATTCAAAATCGAACAGTTTAATTTATTTGAAATTTTCCCATTTTGTGTGCAACGATGTGTAGATTATAGCGCATTTATTCGCTTGTCGCGGGTAGCCCCAAAATCGAAAGATATTTGGGAAAAACTGTTTTTCGCCATATTTGTTTACCGTTGCTATGGAAACGCTGATTAGCATAAAAAGAACATCATTCAAAACTTTAATCCAAGCCTAATATCTGGTATGAAATTCAGATTTATTGAGCAAAAGTAAGATTATGTATAAGCACATTCAAAACGGGAGGTGTGACCAAAAAAAAACTACTTCGAGCCACCTTAATGCGACATAAAATCTATCTAAAAGGATTTTCTAATCGAGACACGCGTTTTGATGCGTATCTACCTTTAAATAACAAAATTTAGTCTCCACTGAGCATGTCTTCTTCGATGACCTCGTGGGCTATGGCGCCGGATTTGCACCTGGAGGCCCGGGTTCAATTCACGTCCGTGACTCTTCTTTTTTTTCTTTCTCGAACTGGACATTATGAAAATGATTTCCTCTTTTTTTGCGTTCGTCAAAAATCCTTCCAGTTACTTTTTTTAAAAAAAAAAATATCGAACCGTGCCAGTGTTAAAACATAAGCTTACCGAAATATTGCGTTGCGTGTTAGCACTTCTTATTCACGGGTTGGCTCTTAGGAGCCTTTGATTAAATTTCTGTTGAAATGGAGGCCCTCCGTAACCACGCTAGGTAACACAAGGTACCCTCACTTCAACTTGCGTGACGAGTTTTAGAGCCCATTCGAGTCTTTTGAATGTCTTGAAAGAAAACGAATCGAAACCTTAACTTTGCTTATCAGTCTTAAACCTAAAGGAAGAAAGTATCCGTGTGATTCTGATTGCTTTTTATTCACATTTGTTTTTTCAGAAAGCTTGCAGTTTTGTTTCTGGATTCTTTGAATGCATAGAAAAAGTTTTGCTTGGTTTGATTGTTCTTACAGTCCAAGTATGTTATCCTGATATCAAGGACAGGTAAACAAGTAAATAAACACGTTTTCTGCCAATTTCAGGCTCCGTCCACATGTAAACGATGAAAACGGTCACCCTAAACGGAAATTTTCGAAAACGCTTTCCAAAGTGGATATTTTCGAAAATGCTGTTCACTCGTTTACGTGTGGACAGCGTAAACAGATATTTTCGTAAACGCATGCTCAATGTAGATTTAAGTATTTATGTGTGGACGGGAAGCCTAAACGCATACGTTTACAAACGTAATCGTATACGTGTGGACGGGAGCGTTTTAGATAACAACATATGCGTTTACAGACCGTAAGTGTGGACGGGACCTCAGTTTGGGAAAATCTAACCTCGTCCCCAGGACTTATCTGTTTTCACTATGAAAATGGCGGGGCCGGGCGTAGAAACCCTGAAGCACTTTCTCGCGGAAAACATGATAATAATAATAATAATAATATGCATTTGTATAGCGCAAATTCTATATACATATTCAAATGCGCTTCACAATCAATCAGACCCACCCCACCCATGAACAAGTACTGACACTGAGGATGGTCACAGCCAGGGTTTGTTACGTCCTCAGTGGTTCTTTTACGTCCCCATTGGAGACGGGACCGCCATTTCTACGTGGTCATCCGAGCCACGTGAAGGTCTAACCATTTGCCGATGTCATAGCAAAGGCAGCACCTTCATCCTCAGTTATTTTAAGACCCTGAGTGTTGGTCCGGCCGGGGTTCGAGCTCTGCAGACCGGTGCTCTATCAACTGAGCTAACCAGGAGGCGATGAAATATCTTCGTTCCGTTTGGACAGCGGTTTCAGATTACCCGAAAACAAACACGGCCGTGTGCCACGTGACAAAATTTTCCACGATTCTTGGAGTATTTTAGCAGCCTTAACCAATCTTGTCCAGCGGTTTCTACCCACTTCCCGCCATTTTGAATGCGGAGAGAGTCCTGGGAACGAGGTTGGGGAAAATGCAACATACAACATGCAACATGCACTGAAAATGCAACATGCAATGAAATAGCGTTCACTTCCGGTAAGGGAAGTAGACTGAAATAGTCCTAAGTTGCTTCATTGTTACAATACCTTGAAGCTTATCTTCCGGGCGGGCACGAAGCTCTCGGAACGCCTCACAGGATTGGCTGAGAAAACAATAGAACAAACAACAGAAGAATGGACCCTAGCCCTGAAACAATGGAGCTTCGTGATACCCAGGGCTAATGAAATTAGAGGTTCTAAAGTGCTTCGTGGCACCTGTATCTTCCAGGGTGAATTTGTGCTTTTCCTAGGAAAAAACCATTGTTGTTAAGGCGGGTTAACCTGAACGCCATTTTTTCGCCACTTGACATGGCTTCAATTGAAATATCTCCTTCACGTTTCAAGCAATCCAGAAACTCTATGCTTATCTCATGAATCTATGTTATGGGGTATTTTTTTTTTTAACTTTTTGGGTAGTTTTTGGGTATGTTTGGGAGGAAATAGTTTTTCTTAAAGGATTTGTAAAATTAAGAGAAATAAGAAATAGAATGAATTAGAATTTGTAGTTAATAATTAATAGACGAACACCAAGTTAGTCCACTAGCAACCTGGAGTGCTCTTGCATGGGTATCAACTGTCTGTTGGTGTTCCAAAAATCATTTTCCTTCTTCTATCCTTTCTTTAAACCTCTTAAAATTTCTTTCAAATTAAAAAATATTATTATCATGATCCAATTCTTGAAACCTCGAAACACATATTTCAATAGATCAGTTGGTAATTATCTACGTGCTGCGTTCCCAGCAGCCTTTGGGAGCTGTATTATTGTCCCTTTCATTGTGGCTACCGCTTTCATGGGCTCAAGAATCAACAAAGAAGGTAAAGAACATTACTTTGACTACATTAAAATCGGTTAAATGGCAAGATTACTAAAACCAGTATCCCATATTTCAACAGCGATATCCATTCACAAAACTCGATAGCCCTCGACGGGCAAGCGTGGAATAGGCCATTTTTGCACGATGGCGTCATTTGACTACAACTACCAGAATTCATTTCGTTTTTTCTTTCTTATTTACATTTTGTAATCCCAGTGTGGTTTAAATAACAATAGCCCTAATTTGCACTACAAAAGAAAAAACTGAAGGATTCTGGTAGTTGTATCGAAATGACGTCATCGTGCAAACGGCCTATTCCAATCATTATTAAAACGCTTTTTTCCCTTGATTTGTGGCGTTCCACTGCAGTACCTGTAGATTCCAACACAGTCAATAAATACAGACCGCGATATGAAAATGACTGCAAGGAATTTTCTTACTGAGTGAATGAACCATATTTTCACATAGGATCTTTGTAATGGTCTGTTATATCAAAGGAACACATTAAAGAAGTGAAACTGTAGTGACCGTTTTTACAATAATATAACATAGTATGTAAAAGTATATTTCGCTGGCGAGCAATCGAACACCGGAGTCTTCTGCTTACAAGACAAACGTGATCACTACTACACTATAGGTGAAACTTACGGAGATAGTGAGTGAAATCGTGAAATAGACAGACTGTATAGTTACTTCTTACATAATCACTAAGATCACGAGGTTGTTCGCACGTCACAGGTTTATTCCGGTCTCACGCGTACACGCAGCCTCGTTCCCAGGTTCGTTACCTCGAAGCTTGGAAAGCAGGATAAATTCTAACTAGCAATCACCTGAAATGTTCCTCAGTGTACAAGTTACTTGATCATTTGACGGTGTCAAACTGCTTTTTGTCGCAGGCGTTTTCAGATACCGTCATTGACTTAGAGCAGTTTTCAATTGAGTGTGAAAAGTAATTATACAATTGCTTTGATTTTTCATTGCTATGCATTGTGATTGGCTAAAAAATGTCGCGCCACTTTCTCGACCAATCAAAAGTAAAACCAAAACCAATCGTGACTTGCTCGCACGCGTTTTCCCGCGCTTGGCGCCGCCGACATGTAATTGCTTCGAGCTCTGATTGGTTCATTGGATAGTTTACGAGTGCTGTGATTGGTCAGAGTAGTTACTTTGGTTTTGGTTTTGCACACTCAAATGAAAACTGCTGTAATGAAA
This sequence comes from Cladopsammia gracilis, assembly GCA_022457155.1. Lineage (NCBI taxonomy): Eukaryota > Metazoa > Cnidaria > Anthozoa > Scleractinia > Dendrophylliidae > Cladopsammia > Cladopsammia gracilis. Next base: position 901,599 of record JAJGOT010000255.1, on the reverse strand, counting down.
TTTAAGATTAGTAAAACCTAGTATTGCAATGGTTTAAAATTCTAAGAACTATTGTTGGTCTTTGTTTGTAGGACTAGAGTTAACTACAACAGTAGCAAGTCCTCAAGAGGAAAATGAACCAGTGCAGACAACCCTAGATCTACCATTCTGTGCAGATCGCTTGGGTGTGTAACTATGTAAATGAATAACTGGATTATAACATAAGAACGTGGCGGGTAACTGAGAAGAAACTGAGGAAGGGTCCGTAACTGGGAAAAAGAGGCATTGATGAGATGGCACGTTGCATGAAAAAGAGATAGAACATTTTCAGAATAATATAAATACATGTCTCTAGGAATAAAAACACGCAGTAAGGCGCAAGCTTCCAAGGGGCGGAAAGGGGAAGTAAAGCCGGGTTCGATAGAAAAAAAATAACACCACGACCCCGTCACCGATTAAGGTAAAGTTCACGCATCGTAGACGTCTCACGGCCTAAACACAACAGCAGCAACAACTTATAACAACAATCTTTATTTTACCCCAGAGCCTGCAATAAGTATTTACAATTTTGAATACGAAAAATAATAGGGATAATGGCTACCCGAAATAACCTTAAGAGTTAGAAATGCCAGGCACCATTCCCTAAATCGAATAACTGGAAACCCAAGTACATACCATCAATGTTTATTCGAAGAATTGAATGCCCTTGACACGGGGGAAAAAGATTGCGCTTGGCACTTTGATACGATTTATTTTACATCAGTTTGATTTTTGCATGCTGAAGAGCATTAAAAAAGTGAATTATCATGGACTCTCCTTCCCTTGATTCAACACAGTTTTCGAAATACTTCAGTAGAGAAACATGGTTAGGTAAAGGAGCGTAGCTAGTATGAGGCGAACCGAGGCACTTCTTGCCTCGGTAAAAGAAAATTGTGAATACTTAAGTAGAGAAACGTGGTTAGGTGTAGGACCGTAGCTAGGCAACAATGCTGTTGACACATCGTCATTTTGAATCCCATTTTCTTCGGAACGAGACGCATTTCAGCCCCACCCCCCTTATTCTCAACCCACCCCCCCAGACAATGTTGGGGATCGTTTAGTCAGGTCTGTCGCTATAATCCTACAACATTGGATGGGGAGAGGGAGGTTAATGGAAAAAGATGGTGATAAATATGGCACGAAAACCGTTTTTGGCATGTAGTGTGTCTTATGTAGCATGAGGGGAACCGAGGCATTTGCCTCGGTAAAAGAAATAATTATTTCGAACACTAGTACAAGCATTGGGTCTCTCTTGTGAGAGGCTATGCATAAAAATAATTAAGAAGTTTTTTTTTCTGATATTGCCTCGGTAAGAATTTTTGTCTGGCTACGGCTCTGAGATAACACGGTAATTGTGGTTCTCCCTTCTCTTAGACTGGGGATTAAATCATACGTGTGACGAAGTTTCTCAAGAGTCAGGCTACTAGCTCATTGATTGTCATTCAACTTTTTAAAATAAAATTTCGTATGAAACATTTGTTTTTGAAGGGGTCGAAGAAGTTTTTTTTAATGATGTTAATATACTTTTTTCGTCAGAAACATTGACTCCCATGGATATAGAACACGATGAACCGAGGATTACTGTCGACAGCGACTGCGCAGCACTGCAAGGTTAACTTCATTTGCCTTTATTGAGGTGGGGTGGGGTGGAACATAGGCAGGAGTAATTAGGAAATACTGTTATGAGAGATAGCATATGAAACCACAAAACAGTACATATTCAACCATAAAGTAGGTGTTTAAAAAAGCAAATATATCAGACCAAGATAAGATCTTCTCTTGACTGGACGGATTGCAATATTTTTGTTTCATAGCCTGCAATGAAGGCATTTTTTGGTGCTTCTTCGCTCTTGTATGACGCCCACCCCTAGGCCGCATTTTCTACTCTACCCAATCTTTCTCTGCTTTCATAATCCAAAAAGGCAACCAAGATTCGTGAGGAAGAACGGCTTAGCGTTCGTTTGCCCATTAACACACCTACTCAGCTGGGTATCTAACTTGGAAGTGAAAGCATGCGTGACGGATAGAGCCTCTTTTTAAAAGTTGGTAATTACAGTCAGCTCCCATACTGTCAGCCCTCGTTGTAACGGACATTCTGTGATTACGGACAGTAACTCCCGCTATTACGGACTGCCAAATCTCGATCCTAAGGGCCTCCATTGTCAGTAGCGTATTTGACTGTACTGAACTTTTTGCGTTGTCCTAGGTTCACTATCAACAGCTGTTCCGTCAGATGTCGAGAATGAAGAAGCGCAGCCTGATAATCAGCGTGATAGAGGTTTGCAAATTTTAAAGACTAATTTATGCCTGTTGAGCACTGGGTAGGCCTTAAGCTGTCAGTTTTAAGTAATTTCTTTTTCTTCAACATTAATTGCCTGTCAGGCGCATTTTTGCAAGTAATCCGGCTCTCAATGGGTCTGCACTAGTCTTAACGTGTTTTAAGCTCGCCAATGAGAATCATAGAAATGCTAAGAATATGAAGTAATATGTAATTTTTTTACTTTGGCTCGGATTCCATTGTTCTTTCAGGCGGGAATATATTACATAACCCCGCTATTGACTGCCTGAAAAGCTGGGTGCGGCTTTGATTGTTGGAAGGGAAGAGCGGGGCTAACGAGCAGAATTAAAATGCAAGGGGGTTATGTATTAACATGCAAGGCGATTATGACTTATTCCCCTTGCATAATAATACATAATCCCCCAGTTGCATTTCAATTTGTCTTTCATGACTTATTTTATGTTGTTTACATGGCAAAATAAGGGTTACTTAGTAATGCTAAACACAACGCTACAATTAGCGAAATTAAACTAACCTCTTTGTGTTTTTCGGTGTTCTGGCTTCATTTCTTTGCTGTATTTCGTTGTCAGTCATAGCAGTGATACCTCAGCTCGATTTTTCTTGTGAAAATACATCGGCCAACAGTTCCTGATCGGTACGCAAATTAAAGTTATCATTTGCTGGCTCATTCTTTGCCTCAACTGCAAACAAGGTCTCCAAATTTACCGTCAATAGCAATACTTCCATGCACCAAAACTGCTTTGGGTGAGAAAAATATCTGAGTCGGAATCGCTGCCGACATCGCTCGCTGTTTCCATACGTTCTGTACGTTCTGTACCACAAACAACTACTTCGAAATGCAAATTGAAAACCAAGACACAAGTGATTTCACATAAGTCGTGAAACAAACATCAATATTCAGAGTATCTTTTAGTCAACATTAAACAAAAGAAAACAATGGAATTAGTGTCGAACAGTATTTAATTGTCAAGTAGCTGTTTCACGGGTTTTGCGAAATCACTCCAAAAAGTATGTGCCTTGTTAACGCCAATATAGCCATGAATTGCTAAGAAAAACAAAAACAAAAGATAAACGTATTTGTCGTCAATGTATTTCTGAGTGCGTTCAGGAATTCTCGCCATTGTAATCGACCCTCAGCCATGGTTATATGATTTATAACCCCTCGCTTCAGGCCGATAACCCTCACCTATTGCAAAACAACAGAATGCCGGTTATAACTTATATTAATATCTATATCCTATTTCTCTAAATGGTGTATGATTTGACTTTTTCAGCCGGGGGGATGCCTTATTCCAAATAATGAAATTTACTGGAAACAAATAATTTTTTCCCAAATTCTTTAGATAACTAAAAAGAAACAAATGTGGTGTGTACCAACGATTTACAACTACACCATCATTTATACCCAGATATAATAATTTTATTCTGATTGGTACCTCTAGACATTGAAAGACCGCAAACTGATTGAAATATATTAACATTGCCTTAATGAAAATCATTTCAGCGACATTTCAAACCATGTTTTAATTCTGAACACCACTCGAAAAGAAAAATGGAAAGCGGGGTGGGGCTTTTTTGTAATAATCTCACTTCCAAAAGGTGGGGGGGGGGGGGGGGGGGTGCCTTATTAAAGAGGGGAAGCTTAGAACTATTACGGTATTCTATCTTATAAAATTCTTTAATAATTTATAAGGAAAATGCAAAATAAATGAAAATTTAATGAAGGCTTGTAAATCCTGATACAGAACAGCTATTATATACTGTGCTTGTAATATCATCATCATCATTATCATCCTCAATCATATCATATCATGTTTACATGCTCTTCCTAGGAGTCTGTGAATTTACACTAAAGTACATTAACTATAGAACGACTTAACTAAGAAAGATAAAGTAAAAACTCGTCGCCAGTGAAAACTGGTTTTCACTGGCGACGGAGTTAGAGTTGGAGTCGTAGTGGGAGTTGTAAGAGCGCTTCCGACCTGGTGAAAATTGAAAATCGGAGTCGTAAGCGGAGTCATAAGCTCGACGGAATCGGAGTCGGAAGAATCAGAACGGTTCCATTTTCTTCCGATTCCGCTTATGACTCCGTAATCTTCTTCCGATTCCGTCGGTTTGATTTTCACTAGATTGTAACGCTCTGCGCTTCTGATTACGACACCGACTGCGACTCCGTCGTTAGTGAAAACCAGTCTTAAGTAGTCTACAACATTCGCGTCCGTGTAGTGTCAGATTAACAACCACGAACCGAAGGCAAGTGATTGTAGATCTGAGACAACAGGGCCGCTCATGTTGTAAACACTACATATTCCACAATGTAAATCAATTACTCAATCCGCTCACTAAGCCTGTTTATGTCATATAAGTTGTGGCATATAAGGCCTCAATGTAAATCACTCCTATATTTATTTATTGCTTCTTGCGATTCTTGTGTCGACAAATGAATCATTCGTTCGTGTAGGAACAAGTGTTGGAGTCACGAAGCAACATGAAAGGCCCAGTATCACCCATTCGGCTTTGCGGTCGTTTGGTTTTGTTTTCAAATGACTATCTCGCTCGTGATTGGCTCTATCGAGGCATTGGGCGCGCAATGCATTTTGGGTGATACTGGGCCTTGAAGATGGGAGGGTTGCAGTCAGGCCTTTGATTTCCTTCCTCTCCCCAGTCCTTTACCTTTTACATTCGTCCCAGTCCCTTGCCGTTTTAGGGGTCCAATTTCAATGGCTTTCAATGTGCGACAAAGCTTAGCCTACAATTAGGTATTCTCTTATTTTTGTATTCATTCCAAACAAATAAAATCACCCGTAGCTTCTGATAATGTTGACGATTTTTGTTCTGTCAAGCGATGAAGTATAAATTTAACTTATCTTTTTTTTTTTATTACATCACTTACGAACCAGTACAATATTTACAAAAACGATGCTTACACTACTTACACTGCGATACTTATACAACTTGCAATTATAGTACTTTCGCTATTTTTTTCTTTGTTGAACATATCCACGTACAAGTAACATTCACAAAAGACAATTTGCAACAAAACGAAAACTACCACTTGAAGCTGACAAAACGGAAACATAACACAATAAAAACATTAGTGGTAACTAAAATTAAATGGGAGCGCAATCAGTCAAGTAAACAGAATTTTATACCATATTTAAAAGAGACGAGAAAACAGACCATTTTGTTCTAAAATCATTTTCACGACCAGTCATACAAGAAATATATTTTTCTAGACAAATTTTATCACGAGCTAGGAAAACAAATTCATTAAAGATGTAAAGTTTACCGTTAAGAGCTTTTACGTAAAGAAAATACTTTCCTATAATTTAACTTATCTATTCTTTTTTTCCCAGACATCGAAGAAATCAAACGAGCGCTAGACGAGTTGCACCGACTCCCGTCCACGGATTTATAAATGAACAGTTCTTAATTTATTTGCAGAATGCTCAAGTTTGAAAACGGGCTTGTTTACTCAATGTTGTCATGCACGGATTAACATGTAAAACCCTTAAAAAAAAAACCCTTGGGACTGCTTAATAAAGTTGAGTAAGGTACTTGTCGGTCGGTACATGAAAAGAACCCTCAAGTTTCCATGCCGCTCGTTTTATGGGCTTATCTCTGATTTATTGTTACCCCAACTTGGAGCCAAAACAAAACATTCACAATGTTTGTTTCAGTTGCTTCAAAACCGTTTTTCTTTCGATTGCAACGTAATTAGTATACCTGCCAACTTTTCCTAATTCAAATGCGTGTGATTTTTACAATTACCCAGATTTCCGAAAATTTTCCGACGACTTCCGAATATTGCCGAAGATTCCCTAACATGTTCCGATAATTTCCGAAGGTTGTAAATGTGGACAATGTATATTATGTAAGATACCTAATAAAATAAAACAACACAATCAAATATGACTTCACTGAACACGTCAGAGCTAAGCGTGACCAAAACCACACTTTGACCTTAAAAGGTGCGAAGACGTCAACGAGTCGACATCATGTCTAGATAAAAGACTCCCCTGCATCTCCCCTCCCCCCCCCTCCCCCCTCCCTAATTTTTGTCATTTTTAACTCGTGAATACGCGAAGCTTTGAACGGGTTTTAGTATACGGGAAAAAATGCAAATTTTCACTGCTTTAATCGGTCGATCAGCTGTAAACATTGAGTTCGCGATATGGAATGTCAGCTACCTTACCCATGAGTACGACGTTGGAGGGAGAGGAGGGTGCGAAGTTGGAGTGGGGGTGGAGATGGGGATGGGTCGGTGGGGCAAAACGACTAGGAGAGAAAGGGTCCGAAGGTTGTTTAAAATTAGAATTTGAGGTGAATAATTAATAGATGGACACCAAAATAGTCCACTATCAACCTGGGGTGCTCTTGGGTGGGTATCAACTTTCTGTCTGTTGGTGTTCCAAAATAGTCCCGCCTATCAACCTGGGGTACTCTTGCGTAGGTATCAACTGTCTGTTGGTATTCCAAAACTAATTTTCTTTCTTCTATCCCTTTTTTAAGCATCTTAATATTTAATTCAAATTTAGGTTGAGTCCCGCCTTAACAAGCTCTTTCAACTTTTGAAGTCAATTCGTATTTAGCTCGATACCTTCTCCACGTAAATTCGTTTGCTAATGAAACAAAATCAGTAAAAAAACTTCGTCAGCAAAGATTCATCTATAAATGAAATTTGCTTCATAAACCTCATATCCAACCAAGATACTGCATTAGAAAAAAAAACATTCATAAAGACTTCTGATACAACATTGCTAATGCCTTTTCCACGCATATTGCTTGTCAGTTGTTAATGCTTTTTATACAATGAACTGAATACTACGCGCTCTGTGATTGGTCGTTGTCTATGATTTATCGCATATCAGAGTACAGACGCATGGCTGACGTCATAGAAAAACTGTTTGCTTTGTTTTGTCTAACATGGCACACAGTGAAAGCCTCGAAAAATGTTTACGAGCTGTTTACGAGCAAGAAAAAGAAGAACAAAGACGATAAATGTTCTTGGCGTCTCGAAAAATACCGAAACTGGAACAAATCTTAGAACAGTCGAGCGCTGCGAGGCAAGTTCGTAATTTTTTACTTTTTTTTACTTTATTGTTCATAAACGTATAAAACAAATAGATTCCATTTTGCCGTGTGTCTGTTCAGTTATAGATTATAGAAAACGTCAAAATGTGGTAAGAACATCAGTGACACACTCGCCTGCGGCTCGTGTGCCACTTTGTTGTTCTTACCACATTTTGACGTCATCTGTGATCTATAACTGAACAGGCACACGGCCAAATGGAATCTATTTAGAATTTGTTAATAGTAGTTGATTGACAACTGAAGGTGTGAATGGCCAGGCCAGGGCCCGTTTATACTGAAACTCCCGGTTTTAAAAGCAAAGTCATTTTTTTTACACTTTAACTGATTTTATTTACAAGGTGAAAATTTTACATCAGGCGTAACAGTTGCACTTATTTCTATTCTGTAAAAACATTTGAAGGTCATTATGTTATAAAACTGCTGAAAGAAACATGATATAAGTTTTGCTTACAAATTACCACTATCTGAGAAACGGCAGAGAGACTGCCGGCTTGTGTTTGTACACTGATACGCTTTTTGACCTTACGATGTAAAAAAAACTTTGCATTGTCATTCTTGGTAGTTTAATCATGTGATAGAGTACATTTCATATACAAATAAAATTCAATAAAAAAACTTTGCATGAAATATTGTCTAATCTCATTCAAGGTTAACGAAAAACTGATAGTCATAGAATGCAAAACGATAATATTAGTATAAGACAAGTACCTTATAAAAATATTGTCTGGATGTTCTGTGTCACTCGTTTGAAATTTAATTAGGGAAAGAAAACACTTTTCTGAGAACAAATATTCTTTTTGACCCATACGCATGGCCTCTCACCATCGAAGCTAATTTTTTTTTCACAGCGTTGGAATTTTGCCCTGCAGACGTTATCAACATTCATATCAAATCCTTCGCAACCAGTCAAAAGACTTCGGCATTTTGAAGAGAAGCAAAACCCAATCGAACACTCGCACCCCTTGCTGTATAGCGTGCGCACGCCCAGTTGCTGTTCTAGAGTCAGGTACGACCACTTTTGCCACCAATTACAGAATCTGACGTACATATTTCCCGCCACAATCTTTCCAGACAGCAGGTAGTATGTCCTTTGCTGTAGCTTCACCCGGCAGGATCCCCAACCTGGAGGAGTATAGATCTTGGCATACTTGGCGCGATCGGTTTTGACGTACGCGTGACCTTTGAGCGTTTCTCTAATTCTCAGTGTGTAGACTTGTTCTTTATATGGCATTGGGTAGGGACGGTTTGGCATGAACTCATCTGTCGGTGGCGACGAAACATAGGCAAGTACGACTGTAGAAGCAAATATAAAAACAGAAACGTCATGTTCGGTGCTGAGAAAGTTGCCAGAATTGCCCCCGAGGGTGGGGTGGAGGGGAATGAGGTACTTCTTAGTAATAAGCGAATGGGTAGTGCCGATGGATGAGGTCGTATTTTGCCGACTGGATTGACTATAATGGGTTGCATTTTCAATACAGTTACTGGAATGGGGACGCAATTACATTTTCGGGATTTTTGGAAAATTCTAAACTTTTTTGGGGGATAGTTTTATTGTAGTAGGGATTTGGGGTATTAAAAAATGGAAAGATTCGCGGTAAAAACAATTGTTACCGTACAACTGCTTAAAGTTGATAAGATAACTGGAGGATCACTCAGAAAGTGATTTAGTTGGGATGGCGAAGTTTACATTTTCACAAAAGTGACTAAGATGGGGTCCATATATAAATTGGCCACAGAATAGATTATAATGGGGTGGAAGCTTTTTAGGACAACCCCCTCCCCCCTCCGGGAATTGCCTCTGATATCGATAACAAATGTCTTACACTATCAATAAAGTAAAGTATCGTAAAATAAAATAAAGTATCGATATTCAAAAGTGGTACCGAGGGCTTCGATTCCCTTCAATAGAGCGATTAAGCACCGCGTCCTAAGGCAAACGGCAAACGCCAGCTTGCAGTTGATTAGCTTTACTTTTCCTCGAATCGTTAAATAAATCCACTAGAAAAATCGAAAATCATATGTTCATGACAGACGCGAAACTATTCACTTTCACGTAGAAGCGCAAACGGCAGACGGAAAAAGTTGAATTTTTGCCGTTCGCGGGAAAAACGAACGTGATGCTTCTCTCTCTCTGATAATACACAAGAGACCCATGCGCATTGTCGAGCCTGCGCGGGTTTTTGCAAAGAGAAGAGGCACATATATTTTTACAGTTATGGATTATGTATGTTCCATTTTAGCCCAAGTGTATGTCAGTTAGAAATTCCTAATTGTCTGTGTGTGTCGGATACAAATATATAAGCACGTTTTCCCCTCGTTTAAAACTGAGGCCCTGAACTCTGTCTTGAGCTATGACGTCACAGTATCATAAACGAAAAATGTCAAACATCTGTTCAATAAAGAAAAAGACCGCAGGAAGATATCAGTGACTTATAGACCGCGGATTCTTAAGATGTGGAACATCCCACACTTGAACTCTGCCGGTGGAAGTCGCTACGTGCTGATTTTTCGTTTTGTAACTGACATATCGAAACACAATCCGCCAGAACTACACGAATTCATTTAACTACTCCACATGCACTGATTTCATTTGAAAGGTCATGCTAGTTTAGGATTTCATCCACAGTGTCTAGAGTTTAAATAGAACAAAATCACATTATGCAAGGACCGAGTCTAGGAGCGGGGGTGTTAATGGAAATCCTAAGTGGAATGAATGGGATTAATTTCCCTAGCTTTTCTGAAACCATAAAACTCCCAAGATGCCAAATATAAAAATTCACGAAAACTCCCAAATTTCATTTTGAAAATATTGGAAAACAAACAGTACCGCGCAAAAGTACTGCCGAAGAGGTTTGATTTAAAAGGTCACCCCATAGGATTTTGTCAACAGACTCAAAAGTTACTGAGATACACTTCATGTCTCCATAATTGCACTCTGTAACTTCTTACATTTTGTTTGTTTGTTTTTTGTTTAATCACAAAAGGAAGTGAGCCGCCACATCCTACCAGAAGTTACTAGATCTTTTTAGGCAGATCGGCTATCAGGAGTTCTCTCAGTAGATTAAAAGAATCAATGGGCATTATGTTTATATACTATCGAGAAAATCTGTGCCGGGACATTGTATAGTAAAAAGTTTTAACCGTGACAAAAATATTGCGTTCCCTGCTTTGTTTGCACGGATAAATGATCATGATTCACAGCACTAACAAAAAGGTCGAGGGTCGTATGTTATACATAATTTTTAAGAATGGTGTGTTATATTTTTAACACTTCATTTGTTACGGTTAAACTTATTGTTTTGCAGGTTTCCAGGTTCGAAAAACAAAGAAAAGCTGTTTAAATCAGATGGCATGAAACTGAACTTTAAAAAAAAGGAAAAATTTATGTTTCCATTAAACCAAAACCCGGCGAAGTAAAAAACAGACGGAGAACCACAACTTGTGAAAGCCGCGTCCTCTCTCGAAAATATTTAAAAATAAAACAGTCAATCACAGATTAAAAACTTACCGAAATCAGCCTCACAAAACTGCTTTTGGGGATGTTCCGGCATACAAGAACACGCCAGCGAGGACGTTACTGCACAAAGGACGATGAAGAGAAGTTGTAAAGTCGCCATTCTTGTCTTTTTATGTAGCTGTCTCTTGTCTTGACGCCTCTTCGCAAGTCCGTTGAAGCTATATCGATACGCATTAACTGTCGATTTTTATACTATTTTACCATAGCAACCACATTGATGTTGCGAAGACATTTAGGAAACAACGTACCTATGTGACGTCAGCAAATTACACAATTTGTTTTCTTTTCGTGGGCGGCAGATCAGAGTACGTAGTGAAAAGCATTTTTCGTAAACAAACACAAGCATTGAAATAAATACCAACATAATCAAGTGATTTTAGAAGGTTTTAATACCTTTATTTTTTGAGCAATAACCAGTACAAATTCAATAAGAAACGGTTTTGCAGTCGATTCAAATTCAATAGCAAAAACAAAGTTGCGTGTCAGGAAATAACTTAACTGTCGGAATTTCAAGAGGCCAGGTTGATTAAAAAAAATCTTCAGAATTTTGCCCGTCTGGTCGTAGAAAGAGAATCATTGATTGAATTTTTTTCCTTGTAATCGTAATGTGATTCCATCACTGAGAAATTAATTCATCCATGAAACTTGTTTTGGCATAAAAGCATGATGTAAAAATTCTTAAAGATTTGACTGAAGGTTACTTTAGCGAATAAAAAATATCAGCGATGCTCGTTTAATTCATAGGAATAAGTAGCGCGGCTGACGAAAATTGAAAACTTCCCATGATGTAGTTCATGATATCATTACAAAGAAGATGACAGGTTTCGCGAAAAAAAAAATACTTTACGGAATGCTAAAATGTGACGGAATTTTAAAGCACGCTTTTGAGGAGTACTATAAAAAGCGGCTCTAACTTATTGAAGCTTTCGAGAAAATCCTAAAATGTGACCATTTAAATTGTTACGGTCAGTTGAGCAGTTCTTTTCCGTGCAACTTCATGTTTTTGCAACTTTCATGTTTATTAGCTTTCAGCTGCTTAAACGTCCCTCAATTAGTCTTTTTACTCCCAGGGTCAATTATGGGGACATGTAATGTAGCTCTAACTTTTGAATCTGTCAACGAAATCCTATGGTGTGACCATTCGATCAAATGAAACCTCTTCGGCAGTACCTTTGCATGGTACCATTTGTTTTTCAATAGTTTACAAAATGATTTTTTTTTGGACTTAAATCTTTGTCACGTTAAAGTGTTAAAAAGTGCCAGTTGCATCGTTGTTTTTTTATTGCGATCTTGTAACACTTAAAAAAATAAATATTTATATTTCCTTTTCTTTCGTCGGTCTGCGGTGGGGTTATTTGGGGTCAATTAGTTAAGTGAGAATAAAAACAAATGCTTCGTGCAGATATTTTCTGTGGCCGAAATTGGAATTCCATCTTTCAAAAATCCACTCCGTTTGTCAGGAAACCTGAAAGCAAGGGAGGGAATTACTTAACAAGGTTCGGCACTTCACAATGTAGAACATGTAAAAGCTAGAATTTTGTCGTGACGGTTTTATTTTTAGCTGGTTTAAACCAAAATTTGTTACTGACTTTCGTTTTGACCTTTGTTAAGGGTAAAAATTATCCCTCAGTACACTATCATCCTATATTATCAATTTTTTGCATTTATTTTTCACCTTTATATTCCTGGGAAAAAATGAGGAGACCCACTGAGCAGTGGTAAATTGTTCCAGTAACTTGGCCCACACACCCTTAAACCAGAGCTAAAACGGATATTCGTCTTCCTTCCGAAATGTTTTCATTAAAATGAAAAAAACATTTCAGATATAACATCTTTTAAAGCTATCACAGACATCACATCATAAGCCAGTATGTTGCCGGCAAGCGCTATAGAATTTCATCCATATTTTGCTAACATGCGTGGCGAATTATTACACCCCGAGGCAAGGGATTTTTTAGTTCCCTGATAAATTAAAGCAATATACACCACTTGAAGAGTATGTGCCTAAAATAGCTTATATTGTACCATTGTACCTAGTGGTGCAAAAAAGGCATCAATTTAATTTCTGCCGCTTTGACCTAAAAAGGGAACAATTTTTAGGACTAAGGCCCAGGGCAAACGTCGAACTTTACATGTGCCGAATCTAATGCAAATGAGCAAAATCTATTGTTCTTGTTCATTTGCATTAGATTCGGCACATGTGAAGTTCGACGTTTGCCCCAGGCCTAAGTGGGTTTGGACGAATAATCCGGCTTTTAAACACCGCAAATTTTCGTCTGAGTACGAGCTGGGTTGGCGCCGGGAACACCCGAACCCCAACCATCCCTGCCCCGGCCAATCGACTCATTATTTTAATGATACAGCTGTTGATATCAACTCTTGACAATAGTTTTTAATATCAAGATCTCTCTGAGTAAGGAAAGTTTCGCTGGATCTCCTTCGAATCTTGCACACGCCAAAGAAACTTATCTCCTCTAAAAAGTTGGGTTTAAATTTGAAGATATTCAAAACCAGAACAGTACATTAAGGCGTTACGACGAGTCTTATTCTTCGGTCAAACTTCAAGTCATGTATTGAATATCATTAACATTCTTGAAGTGAACACCCATTTACTACAGTATTTGTTAAGCTGTGGCCATTTGACTGAAAGCTACTTTACACCTTAGTTAAGTACCTTTTTGCGGTTCTGTTTAATATTATTATGTGCTCTCTAAGTGGACAGTTTTATAAGATTCCTCTTTCTGTTTTTTACTCTTCGAGGAATGTTTTAAAGGGGCAATATATTTATAGAAAGTGATTGACTTGTTGATTAAAATCACCCCCAGGCTTGACTTTTGCACGTATTTATGCGATGATAGAACGCCTTCAAAATATATTATAAACATAGCAACACGACGTAACACACAAAACAAACAAAGTGTCCCGACTTTTCGCTGATCTTATTTCAATGTTTTATGCAAAAACCACCAAATACACAACTTAATAGGATAAAAAGATTCTATAAAGTAAAGCACAAGCAGTAGTTTGGAGATAAAGTGCAGGAATGCAAGGATGAAAGTGGATTACAGTTCACCAAAATTGGTTTTGTGACAGGCGGTCAAGAAATCAAAGTTTTTTTTGGAATTTTCGGACCGTTTTAGATGTTAATATTTCTTTGCTTTTAAATTTAGTGATTTTTTTCCTTCCTATTTTAAGATAATAAAGCGAGCCAGTTAAAGCAAGCTTCCAGCTAGCTGGCCATAATCATGAAAACACGATATATCAGCCACGACATTGTCCCTTTAATTGTAACTTATATAAAAACGACCACAAACCAAAACTTGTGCAATTCCAAAAAAATCAATGAAAAACGAAACCGCACCAAGGGAACGTCTCGCCCATTAGCTTTTTTAAATACACAGCATACTAAAGTGGACCACAGAAGAAACTAGAAAACTCGTTGACAATTTATAGACCGCCAATTTTGGGATGGACTCGGAGATTAACACATAACAGAACATCCCCCAAAAACAAATTCCATTATTTAAGATATTGAAAAACAAATGATATTATGCAAAAGTACTGCTGAAGAGGTTTCATTTGAATGGTCACGCCATAGGATTTCGCCCACAGACTCTCCCTCATATTCCCAATTCCCCTCGGCTCGATCGCTCGCTCCAGTCTCTTGGAGTTTGTTTTCCTGATCAGCTCGCCCAAAGGGACAGCTATCAGTCTACAGTCGGTTATGCCGTTGTCAACCAGCGCAATTAACAGAATTTATCGTACTTTCGTGGTTCGAAATTTTTTTCAGTTCTCTGTAACTCTTTGTTAATTCGACATTTAAGAAAACTTTCAATTAATAAAAGTATACCGATCAAAATTCGAGGAAATCTATACCTTCTAACTTTTTAAGAGTGCATTAATTGAGTTTGGCAATCCGGTTATAATCCTGGGTGTGGTGATCCTCGCCTAAGTGCAGGGGCAATGCCCTGGTGTGAAACGTTGGGTGTGCTGTGGCCCGGAAGGTCATACATTTTTTAGGTCTACCTACCCATCTCTGTCCTGTTGAGAATTTGCCTCAAATAGGGCGGATCACGAGCACGGTGTACTTTCAGTATAACATGTTTCATTAACCGGCATATTAGCGTAATATAGGATAATCTGAGTCTAGACTCTTTGCATGATTAACCTTGTTAGCATCTGGTAAAGTTTTAGAAACGGGGGCATTTGTCACGCATATCCTGCGCATATCGGATTATCCACAACAGCGTAGAGGCGCAGGGCTCAATATTCTCAGACATTAATTTGTTATTTCCTCTCGGCTTACTAACAGTCTAGACGATTGTATCTATTTTTAAAAGCAGTCAAAACTGCTTTCGACGTGAAGGAAATTATTTGAATCCAAGAACATTTCAGAAGATAGGTAATAATCACCCGATTTATTCAATAGGTTCTACCATGGTCAACTGGTTGTTTGTAACCCAGTGGATGAATCATGATCCATCAATTTTTAAAACTAACTTGACTTTTCACCCTGATGAAAGAGGGGGTGAATGGGGGTATGCAAATCCGCCGAACCGAGCTATTTTTTGGCACTATCCGTCGATCCGACGTTATTTTCGTTCAAATCCAGATCCGCGTTTTTCTTGTGCAGTGTTTAGATTTTACTCGAAGGTTTCTGCCTTTGCTGGTGAAACTGAAAAAAGTAGTCGACAAAAAACCAACATACCGTCCAAGGCCGACCAAAAAATTAATGATCAGATCCACAATCCAAACTTCTAGATAGACAAAGTCCGGAATCCGGGCCAAAATTTTCGGCTGATCCGCGATCCACGGTAATTTCCAAATCCACGAATCCACTTAATTTATCGCTAAATCCGCAATCCGTGCGCTTTTCAAGGCCAAATCCGCCGATCCGCGAACCTATTCACCTCCCTCATGAAACTAAACGACAGTTGAACAGCAAAAAATGTTAATCTGTTTTTAATGACAAGATTTTCTCTGGAAAACAAACTTAAAGCGGCAGTGTCAGAGGTATTTTAACCCTTTTTGGTCAAAATCGTGCTACAATACGTTTACTTATCAGTTTACCGAATGATAAAGGTGGTTTTCACGTTACGTCACGGCGGCCATATTGGTGCACACCTACAAAAGAATTTTAATGATCTTCTTTTGTTATGTGCACCAACATGGCCGCCATGGCCTTTGTCATTTGAGTCCCACATGACTGAAGGTCACGTGAGTGAAAACAATCTATAAACACCATGAGAAAGAAATCAACCAATTCTTGAAAGAAGAGCAAGTCACTGCCTATTTTAGTCCATTTAATTTTGAAATGAAAATGCGCGAACTGGAAAAAAGTTAGGCCAACTTTTTTTCAAGATGAAATTCATGCAGATCCGGTCCATCTATGACTAGAGATGACTAGAGACATTCGTCGACAGTTTTGGAACATTTTATTATATATTAATGGTTATTTGTCGCAAAAATGGACCATTATTTTACGGTTTCTGTCAATTCATAAACATCTTTTGATTTTTGAAATGACTCCAAATCCCGTTGAAATCCCTTCGACAGTCTGCGGTAAGCTTAGTGTGTGGAAATCTTTTACTTGTACAAGTAATATAAAATATTGGCGCAACCGGAGTTTATTGATTACAAGAAGGTAAAGCATTAAATCCATGTAACAAGTTGAAGAGTTATTGAAATATGTCCTTCCTGGACAACACATGGATATGTGTTTTAAATGCCTGTGTAACTGAATTGTCTGGAGTGACAGCTAATTTCGGACGAAATGGACCCCCCACTCCTCCACTCAGGACATCAAGAATTCACGTTTTGCGTTTTCTTTCGATTTTATTGTTTTAAGGAAAAATACAATGGATCACTAAATGTTACCCCACTAAGGGCCTGGTCGCACTACAGTAAAAAACAAAAATTAGCCGGTGCAAAATGACATAAAAACAAAACCATTCCACAAAAAGCGTGTCCCACCGGAGCGGTTTCTTTTGTTTTCCTCGATTTTTGCTCGGGCGGATTTTTGTTTTTGACTGTAGTGCGACCAGGCCCTTGGGCACTAAAAAATTATGTTTCGACAAACATTCACTTTGTAGTTTTCTTTCAACCATACCACTTCAACCATACTAAAAAATGTTAACGTGTAGAATTAGCCAAATTGTTCGTATTAACAAGGATAACTCAGTCTGGACGGGATATGCTGCCCGTTGTCCTTATCAAAGCATATACATCAGGGGCGTTCCTGGCCAATTTTTACCAGTAAACCAGGGGTCACAAGTTGAAAAAAGAAAAGGTTAACATAGCATAATATACGGAAAGACATCGCGTTGTCATTTTGTAGCTGATAAATTTAAAAAAATCTTGTAAGCCAATGCTTACTTGGCCTACATGCAGGTACGCCCCTGCACATGGGTTTTCGGCCGGGACCCAGACAACTGTTCATTATAACAACGTGGTGTCCGCATTAAGTGAGTGTCCATAAAGCGAGGTTCAACTATGTTTGCTTATTACTTAATTATAATTGTAGGAATTTCTTCCAAACGGCCACTTAACTGAAGCTAATAAAACTGAATTTCTTTTTTTATATACAGCAACCAACTCGAACCCAATTTTATTGGTTACTGGCACGAAACGAAAGAAAAAGCATGCTTTTTATACAGTCACTGAGTTCCGTACTATCAAACTTCAGCTTTCGGTTCTCTTTCCCCAGGGAGAATTCCAATGATTATTGAAATGACGAGGATGCTCGTCAGAAGTTTTCGAAAAACACCCTAAAAGCTGCCATAAATATATGTCTCGTTTGATGGTCTTGGTTGAAAATAGATCTTAACCTTAGTAGAACACACTTGAACTGGCAAATAGTTACTGTGAAGTCATATTATTTTCGGCTCAAAATACCACGACAATTCTAATATTGGTCATTAAGCGGTACAAGTCTGCAAATTTTGACCCCTAAAAGGTACGACGGGCTGCTCCGTCATTTTTATATGGGAGGTCCCACCCCCCCGGGTTCAATTCTACTCATTCTTCCATTGTTGCATAAAGTTTCATACTTTAACATGCATCATGATCAAGCTTTTTACAAACGTAATTAAATTATCATTGAATATAATATACCTTAGGCCCAGTTCAAACGTCGAACTTCACATGTGCCGAACCTAATGCAAATGAGCAAAATCTATTGTCCTTGCTAATTTGCATTAGGTTCGGCACATGTGAAGTTCGACGTTTGAACTGGGCCTTAATACTGAACTTCTAAACTAGCTCTCGACTTTGCATCCCATCATATGTCTTCAAGTAAAAAGGCTTGTTCTGTAACTGAACTCCGTGGTCAAAAAGTTGAATGAATACAGGAAAATCACTGATATTGCAAAACACAAATAAATTAAAGTTAATTTAAAACGGACGGCAGTAGTAGATCTTGAACGAATCAGTGACACACTTCAGTCTATATTCACAGGAGAAACTCATACGTTAATCGGATATTTTGCAGAAACTTAAGTGAAATACAAGAAAGTCTCCCAGTGCGCAAAAATCATATATTCAGTGACACATGTGAAGATAAAAATTATATCTTCACTGTGAAATGTGAAGAGATAAAAATATTCACGTTAACAACCATGTTTGCCCTCATGAAATGTCAAACTAGCTAAAAGGTTTTGGTCTACAATCGAAGCATCTTCGGATCTTCCTCGGAAATCTTCGGAAATCTTTCAAACATTTCGAAAAATGTTCGGAAATGTTCGCAAACCTTCAAACAGTATTCGGAAGGTTTTCGGAGAGTTGTCGAAAATCTTCGGGAAATCTTCGGAAAATTGCTTAAAACTTCGTAATTAGACTAATTACTGTCGTTTATATGAAAATTCATGGTTGCTTGGAGATATGAAATTACTCTTCTTCTGCTCTCTTCTCCGCGCACTCATGTATTATCTTCTACATACAAAAAAAGTCGCTTGTCCAATTGGAAGATGTAAACATGAGCATGGAAACACATGTTTCCCAGTTTGTAATAAACAATGTTTCTGCAACAATGTTTCCACAGCAATGTTTTCTAGGTTATTCAGGCCTTCAGAAAGGTTATATCTGTTAACGTTCCATTTAGTTGGATGACCGCCGGCCCAAGTCTGTGCCAATGCGTAGGAGTTGTTTAACTTCAGCTTTGACGTCATGTTTCAGGAATCCGTATGCAAATGGGTTAAACGCTGAGTTAGCGATCAGGAGCAGCTTTTGCACCAAATGTAACGTAGGTAACCTAACACAAAGCCGTAAAGTGTAACAAAAGGTCGTAGCGATCGTTACGGAGTAACAAAAAACGAAAAAGAACACGATGGACACGATGAACCAAACGGATGTTCGTCTTCTGTTTTCTTGCTGCTGGGGTGCGGCGTTGCTGCTTTCCGCTGCAGGGTGGTTGTATTGCAGCTGGGCCATCACAGACGCCGTCTCGCGAGCATGTTTTCTGACGATGAAGAGCATGTGCGCAGTGGCGAATAAAAGAAAGATCGTGGGAATAAATTCAAATGTCACCAGCATGAAGTAGGAAAAGTACTTCAGGGCGATGATCTTATGTTTGCTGTATACAAAGGTGAAAGGAAGGAAACCTATAATGAAAGGAATAAGCCAGGACGCGCTGATGAACACTATGACGCGGTTCTTCGACATGAACAACGTGTAACGGAGCGGTTTTGTTATTGCGATATATCGGTCCACCGTTAACATTGAAAGGTTAAACACGGACGTCAACAGGAACACCCACTGAAAGCAGGCGAGCAAAACATGATGGCAACGCTTGTTTGGGAAGCAGAAAAAATTACCAGGAAACATGCTCAGACTGACGCCGAGATCGGCAAAGGACAGCGACACAAGGAACCAGTTGGTTTTTCGGTGGATGAGTTGTTTCTTTGAAATAATTAATACAATGACCAAGCTGTTACCAACAGTACCCAAGCCAGTGAAAAGCCAGCTCAGTACAGGAAACCAGAGTGGTTCTTTCATGGTAAAGTAGCCCTAAAAGTCATCAAAAATATTTTGTTGGTTTTTACAGCCTAAGAACTTCAATCAGTCTAAAGTTGCACGAGGCAAATTTAACTTACATACATCTAACGAAAAGAAAAACAATTTTATAGTAGTGGTTACTCTCTAGGAAAACGCAACAAGACTAAAAGGTAACTCTTACTTGAGGTGTTTGAACACTGTGCAGTTTTGAGATTTATCCGACGTCAAAAAGTAGCATTTCTGTGTTCATCAATCCAACAATATGTTTTCACCTTGCTATCACTTTTCAACTGCCAACAGTATGTTAGAGAGGAAACCTTTAAATAAAAAAAAATGGACCTCAATTAGTCCTGAGCAGATTTTGGTGACAGCATGTGTCGTTGAGTAGGCTGACATTTCGATTAAATTTCGCAAATGTAAATTAAAAGTAGTCAAGATATGAAAATAACTTCAAGCTGAGATAAAAAGAGTTTGTCAATTGTTTGAATAAAACTGTTTCTCAATTTCCGCTTTCGCTTCCTTTTAATCTTCAGTGCATTGTGGTGAGTTCCGTGTAGTTTTACGTTTTAAGCTTTTTTCGTATGCCAAATTGACAGAGGTGCCAAAGATTGCTAGTTTGTATTGGTGAAACAAATATATAACCTAGTATACGGCATTATCTTGCCACGAGTCTCTCGTAGTTCAGTAGTGGTTGGCAGAGCATCCGATCGGTTTAGGGGAAGGTTGTAGATTCGATTCCTGTCAGTGACTCGCATTCATCGTCTCACGCTAATTGCATGACGAACATCTTTCTTATATCAAAATGATCTCCACAATAAGATTCTTAGTACTGTTTACAATATGAGTGGCAATGTTGTATGGAATTTGAAACAAGTGCTTTTTGCTTTTTATTTCCTAGGCTTCCTTTATTTTGCCTTAATATTTATTTAAGTCACATAATAAAATATGTTATTTCAGCTGGCAGGCCGTTGGACCGAAGTTCATGTATATTTAGAAAATTATGATCCTTGGTGTATATGAGTGAGATTAATTTGTGATCCTCGCAATGTGCTCTCAACTTAAGCAGTTGAAAAACCAACCTGAAAAAATTCAGGCTTGAATGGGATTTGAACCCGTGACCTGATCACAAATCTCACTCATGTTTATCCGCAGTTCACAGTATAATTTTCATATATTCAGGTGTATATTCATATTCAGATGTGATATATATTTGTTATTGTCTCCTATATATAGTCCTACACTGCTTTTAGTGACAGCAAATTGGCATCGATCGACCACGACTGAAATTAAGATAATGATATGCAAATGTAAATGAAAAAGTTACAAATGAAACGATCGAGTTTTTGTCCATTGTTGTATCGGGTTTGTTTATATCATGTAGAAACGTTACTGATTTGAAGTTTCTTTTAATTTTGATTCTGAAGGCTGCAACGATAAGGATAATTAAAATATATGTTAGTCGCTCCCCTTTTTTCTACGCATAAGAAAACAAAATCCACTTCAAAATTGCAAATAGAAAACACGAAGGCAAACTATACTTTTTTTTTTCAAAAAAGTCTTAAAAATAATCGTTATGTACGGAATTTTTTACGGTATATAGGAAAATAAATAAAAGATTGGTCTGGTACGTGATACTTTGACTTGTGCGTCAGAGACCAATGTCACCAATTACCGTTTTTCGGTAATAATACAGGTAATTGTTATATGTGGAAGTTTTTCGCGGTATAAAGGAAAATAAATAAAAGACTGGTCAATAACCTTATACTATGACTTGTGCGTGAAAGACCAATTACCGCATTTTCTAGAAAAATATTCGTCCCTCAATAAATCGCTTCCCTTAAGGAAAAAACTTTAAATAATCGACTTTCTCGAACAATAATTGCTACTCCTTCCCACCTCTGGTCTCCCACGCAGCGGTTATTTGTCTCGTCACGCAATCGCTCCTCCCCACTAAGTGGGGAGGAGCGTTGCGTATCCCACCACCTTTCACCACAGGGAACCCAAACGCTTTATTAGCTATAACATAACTAGTAATAACCAAAGGTTAGGAAGTGCGGGCGAGGACGATGCATTGTGCTTTTTGGTTAATAAAAATTTAACAGAAGTGTACTATGTTGTAATCAGTGGGGCACTGAGATTAATTCTAAAATAGGGGCGTTATACATTTTGGCTCTTTGGGTAATTAAATATTTTGGGGCCCAAAGGGAAAAATGTTTCTGCTTCGCGGGGCTTAAATATCTGCCCATAAGGGTAGCATGCCCCCCCGCCCGACCCTCCTTTTCCTCCTCTATATTTGCCACTTACAATTTATTTGCCAGAAAGTGCAAGTGGAGGTGTTGCATAGAGTGATTTTACTAAACCTATGAAACAGTTACCTAGAGACACTAGTTCCATTGCTTTATTTTGTTTAGTTATACTAATACGCTGTAATTGTTTCTTGTTGTTTCACGATGTAAATAAAATCACTCTAGGTTATAAATCGTGGGTATTGATTGAGTCAAGATGAATTGATGTAACGCAACAACGATTTATTTAAAAATTATAACATGTAAAACTTGAAGATGTCATTTGAATGAATAATAATGAAATCTAACAAATACGGCACTTGTCGCGTTCGAAGAACGCAATCCTAATTCGTGTTGGTTGTCCTGTGGTTTATGTGCAGTAAAATTTGAGATTTTTTGGTAGACGGTCTTCCAAATGGCCGCCCCTATTAGTTTTTTTCAGGAAGTCTGCGGTTTAAACGTCACTGTATCACGATTATGATACAACAAAATAATCTTTATAAGTGTAAAAACCTTAAAAATTTACTAACTGCAGAGAGAACAACGCTCCCGCTCCAAGGACGAACAACGCTCTCGCTCCACGCTTCAATGAGATCAAGGACGAACAGTTCGGACGAACAACAATCTCTGACTACACGCTTGTCAGGTCAAGGACGAACAACACTCTCTCTACACGCATGGACAATGCGTTCATGTAACACTTACACAACGCGTCCCATAACACTGATAACACTTACGCAACGCGTCCCATATATCACCTCCAGTTTCCCACCGTTCACCCCAGTTTGACATCGTTTATTCCCGTTCACCACAGTTTGCCGTCGTTTACCAACATTCAAACTGGGGTGAACGGGGGTAAACGATGGCAAACTGGGGTGAAACTGGGTAAACGATGGGGAACTGGGGTGAACGGTGGTAAACGATCGGGAACTGAGGGGAACGGTGGTCAACTGGGGGTGATACATGGGACGCGTTGTGTTAGTGTTACATGATCGCATTACCCGGATCGAACGATGCTCTCGCTTCACGCTTGAGGTCAAGGACGAACAACACTCTCGCTACTCGCTTGAGGCTGAATATGAGGCCGGAAAATGACATCCAACGCGACATGAAGAGGAAACGTCCCAGGTTGACACGCTCGATTTGGATTGGAGTTTCACGTGATCCAAGGTCCAAATACGCGTGACGCGCGTGATAAAATTACGTTCTTTGCATTCCATGCATTCGTAGTGGAAGTCCATGCGAACAGTACATAACTGCCGCGCATGCGTTTGTAATAGCAACGTTAAAATTAGGATTGGGTTAAGATTAAGATTAGGTTTGGGTTCCCTGTGCTTTCACCACAGAACAGTAAAACTGAAAAATAACAGACGACATAACTGGCCGGCCAGCATGGTCATTTCGTATTACTAAATAGCCTAATACAGTGGATCCTAGATTTAACGAACCTCTATGTAACGGAGTCCTCAGTATAACGAACGATGTTCTTCAGCCCGTCAAAATTACAATTAAAATGTATGAAACAGAACCTCGATATAACGAAATCCTCGTTATAACGAACACAATCCGGCAGCCCTGAAACCCGGGGGAGGGGGGGTACTCAACAAAGTTTTGTACGGGGATGCTCCGCCCCGAGGTTCAAACCCTTACCCTTTCATATACCGTTTTTGACAGAAAAGGTACCCCTTTCATATACCTTTCATTGAAAATGGTACCCCTTTCATATACCTTTCAATGAAAATGGTATCCCTTTCATATAGCCTTTACGGGCGTCTGTTTGATATATTTTGAAACGCCCTTTTTATAAGACTTAAATGGCAGTTTCCCTACCTTTTTTACGCCTCCACGGCGTGTTTTCGGTATCCTTTCCTATTCTTCGTGAAATCCCTACCCTTTTATATATACTTCAACTCGTGAAATCACGACCCTTTCATATACCTCCAGCCTCAAAAAGGTACCCCTTTCGGGCGGAGCATCCCCGTATAGCCCATTATAGGGAGTACCGCCCCCCCCCCCCCCCCCCGGGCCTGAAACGTAAAATCTACCCCGATATAACGAATCAAATGTCAACACGATGAAAGCCAAAAACAAGAGGCAAAGTACATTGGAAGATTCCTTTGATTAAGCATCTACAGAACTGTAGCAATGTTCAATTTTCTAGCATCTTATCAGTGGTAGTCTGTTGTTTAAGTTTTGTCAAGTCACTAACTACGTAATATGAGTTCAAATAAAAGGCAATAAGTTTCCAGCTGTGCTCTGGTGTATTCTGTTTTTGACAAGTTCGAAATATTAAACGGGGTCGATTTTAGGTCTAGGGAAAGATTAGAAGGATCACTTCGAAATAGCGGGGAGTTCGAAATAGCCGAGTTCGAAATAGCTGATAGTAAATGACTGAAAACATAAGGGTAAATCCAAGGGAATTCGACCTGATTTCGAAATAACGGGGAATTCGAATTAACCGATCGAGTTCGACTGTAATACAATGACGAAGCTGTTACCCACAAGCCCCAAAATAGTGAAAAACCAGCCCAGTGCAGGAAACCACAGAGGTTTCTCCATCATTTTGACGTTTGCAACCCTGTTAATTAAATATCAGTATAGAAATGTTTTGTTATATTTTGCACTTCATAAGTGTAAAAACAGTTTCACTTTGAATGACACAAGGCTATGAGAAAATCCGTCCTCGCAGCATAATCGAAAAAATATCTGAAAGTGCAACTAATTAAATTGTAGCAGGTTCTAAAATCTACATTGAATAGACATTACAGCTGGAAAAAAGCAGCTTAATAGCAAACCTTGTAACTTCTGGTGTTATATCCTGCCTAGAAGCAGGGGTATAGGTCATTGAATGTTTTAGTTTTTCCCGAGATGAAATTAATTTGTATGTCGGTGGTAATTTCGTTTTTATGTATACACGCGTACGGTATATAAGATTTCTACAAACACTTCCAAATTCAATAATGAAAACTATATATCCGCTTCTAGGCAAGTTAGTAACGCTCAAATATAAAAGAAGTTCCTGATTTTAAGATACTCTTTCAAGCTTTATCGATAGGTTATCTGTCTGAGCGAAATTAAAAATTTAGAAAAACTACCAGAAGTCCGGAGGTGGTCAATCTGGTTCGTGATACGCGCAACAAGCAACGAAAAGCAAATTAATAAACATGTATTTCTTACTTGAAGTATTCTCAGCCAGTGCAGTTTGGAAATTTATCCCTCAAAATGATATTTCCATAATCGTTGATTCAATAGTACCACATTGTTGCATCCCTGCAATTTTGCAACCGACTGATACGTACGGTTAGCATGAGAAAGTGGAACTGAAAAAAAAAACGCGGTGGTCCTCAATAAGTGGAATTCTGAACAGTGACAGAAGGTCGTTCAGTGCACTGATACTTCGATTAAATTTTGCAAATGTAAATAGAAAAGCCGTATAATAATAATAATAAAAATGGAATAAAAGGTGTTTGTTGACTATTTGAAGAAAATGTGTCAATTACCGTCACGTTTTTCGCCTCAATTACCGTTTGGAATTATAAAAAGAGATTTGTTGACTATTTTGAAACTGTGAAACATAACCGAATCTCAATTCCCGTTTTCCCCTCCCGTGCATTAAAATAGAATAATTCTGAATAGTTTCATTTTATACAGAGCTGGGTTCCAATATCGTTTGCCACAACAAATGGTTTGTTTTAGCAAATGAATACATAAAATGGATTTATGGGGGCCCGAAATTAGAAAGAAATGCGGTATGACTGCGGAAGCATAACATAGCTAATGTCCAGTAAAAACGGACCCAACATGAATATCAGCATAAACGCAAGTATTAACATAGGATCAATATTATGCTTATGGCAAGGTTCGCTTTTACTTGACATAAATTCAGTATACTTCGCTTATACTTCCACTTACGCTTATGCCGGGGGGGAAGGGGGGTGGGGTACTACTCGGAATTCTTGGTGGGGGTGTGCCGCCCGGTTCTCCAAATCCTGACCCTATTTCACACCCGGGGGGGGGGGGGGGGTACTCTCTCTAATGGGCTATACGGGGATACTCCGCCCGAAAGGGGTACCTTTTTGAGGCTGGAGGTATATGAAAGGGTCGGGATTTCACGAGTTGGAGTATATGAAAGGGTAGGGATTTCGAAGAATAGGAAAGGGTAGCGAAAACAGGAGTTGAAGCATAAAAAAGGTAGGGAAAACTGCCATTTAAGTATTATAAAAAGGGCCTTTTAAAATATATCAAACAGACGCACGTAAAGGCTATATGAAAAGGGGTAGCATTTTCACTGAAAGGTATATGAGTGGGGTACCATTTTCAATGAAAGGTATATGAAAGGGGTACCTTTTTTGTCAAATACGGTATATGAAAGGGTAAGGGTTTGGACCTCGGGGCGGAGCATCCCCGTACAAAACTTTGTTGTGTACCCCCCCCCCCCCCCCGGGATTTCACACCAAAACATGCCATTTTCCACACCCGTTTTCAGACCTGACCTCTGAAATCCATACCCGTTTTCAGACCGCTTAGGTAAGAACGCCAACAAAAAATTGTTAAAATTTAGCTTGAATGATATATTTCGGTTACTTCTCTTTCTCTCTTATTCATTTGGAGTTGAAAAGACAAATACGTTTATCTGCTTTCGTGGTTCCCTTGAAAACCATACCTGATTTCAGACCATAATGGTCAAAATCTATACCCGCTTTCAGACCAAAACGGCTCAAAAACCATATATACCCTTTGGGGTCGAACATACCTATATAGCTTATAAAGAGAGTACTCTCCCCCCCCCCCCCTGGTGCTTATGTCGCTAGGGAAAACCAGGCTTTAACTAGGCTCCTTTTACTTCTCTTCATGGAGAAGAGGCTATTTTGTTGTAATCAGCAGCCGTGTTGGGCTGGCACAAACTCAAGCACAATTCAAATTAAATAGGGCTTTTCAACTTATTGTTGTTTATATATATATATAGAGAGAGAAAATTTAGCCAGCATTGGTTATGGACATTTGTCACGTATCTTTTATTAAATTCGAATTGTCACGTATCTTTTATTAAATTCGACTTGCCTTTCAAATTAAATTAAACTTGCTGCTATTTTTATCAACCTCTGTCACTTTATAGCCGTATACATTAGCCATTCAACACGGAAATGGCCACTTAAAAGACGGAAACGGGGGCAATTTTTAAAAGTTTTCCTTAAAATGAGTTTTCTGACATCTTTTTGTTACGCACACAGAAAATACGCCAACATATAAATGTCAATAAAGTCACAAGCTATATACACTTAATTGCAATATCGTCATATGAAAATGAATCAAAGGGCTCTTAAAGCCATCTCGTTAATGCGTTGAAACATGAGGTTAAAAAAAGAAGAATCTAAAATAAATATAAAATAAATATGGTAAAGATGGCGTTGTAGAATCAGACATTATGTAGAAAATGCGAGGCGCAGTAGTCAACTGGATATGGTTCTTGGCAGGATAGAGAAGATTGAGAGAACTTGGTTTGAAAATTCGTGTTGGTGCAAGTCAAAAAAAGTTATGAGTAACAAAGAATCACGAGTGTGAATGTAAATAATTTTGATGTCAGTGAAGTGAAAGTGAAAGACTTTTCCCGCCTTGCTAGCTAATTGACGATGAAAATGTGTTGTTGGTTCAATTTACACAGTGCATTTTCAGTTATTCATTGTCTATTTTCGGTTGGGATATTTGACAATGGAAAAGACTTTCTAAATCAAATACAATAGATTGCCGCAATTTCAAAACAATTAAAAGCCCACATCGATAATACGTCACGTGCAATGACTTTATATCTGATCAGATGAGACATTAATATTAATTATCAAAATATCAATTGACACAACAAATGGTGACTGAATCTTTAATATTCTTTAAAGTAAGGCCCGATTCAAACATTGAACTTCACATTTGCCGAATCTAATGAAAGGAGGCCGCAACAACATGTCATTTCTCTAGAGCTGCCTTTCCCCATGCCAGGACAATTTGAGCTATGTTTAGCAGACATCGCGCCATCAGCCATTTCTTTTTCAACTCTCCAGCAGTATTCGAAAAAAGAACGAAAGTCAAAATTTATGGTATTTTGCTGTTCCTACTCTTGCATAATGAAACGGAAAGTTTTGTAGTTAGCTAAAGTATCAAGTCTGCTGTTTTATATATTTTGACATGAAAAATGGTGGGAAAATGGTGGTCACGTGGTCATTTTTCGGTCACGTCTGCTATGGACGCACTTATATAGAAAATATTGGGTCTGGAGCGGATAAACAGGGCACCACTCCTGGCGGTCACTTTTTTAGTTTCCCTTAGATCGAAATGAGGTTCATGACAGGCCTGCACCGACTCCGCTATGTGGTTTTGCGGTTGCGATGCATTTATATTAGCTTTCAAAGTTTGGCTGTTATGAGTCGTGTCGTTAAGTGATTTACGTCTTGTATGATGTGTTAGACGGCGTTTTGTAAATAGTTTTCAGGAATGGTTGGTTTTGAACGAAACTCCATTTTTCATCAGTATTTGTTTAAGGTTTTTCAGTCGTGGGTGAAATGTTGTGACAAAAGGCGTTATTATCTCGCGAGTTTTTTTCGTTTTGTTTTCATGCGAATTGCGTTCCGGCAAAAGTGAAATTTAGAATACCAGTGCATTTAGGAGGGTGCTGATGGGGTTAACAGTTAACTGACAATTGCCCAAAAATATAGTAGTTAACTGATAAATGAAAAGTTACCGTATTTTCTCTATTAAATGCCCCCGGCGTTTATTTCAAACTTGGCCTTGTGGACCCGGCGTTTCTTTGTATCAGCAGTTTTTTCTCGCCCGCCATTTTTTAAGAAAGGGTTATTATTCGTTTTTCTTGGCAGCCTTGTACCTTGCCCTTAAATCTTAAGTTTATTATACCACAAACAAACGTTTGAGGAGCTTACTTACAACTTCCTCAATTATACCCGGCGTTTATTCGGGGCCCGGCGTTTAATCGAGAAAATACGGTAACAGTTAAGTGACATTCTATTAATTATACTAAATGAACGATTGTTGTTGTTAATAAAAGCAACATAGTTTTTTCCTAACAGCAAAGCTATTTTGTGACTTTTACCTGCCTCGCAGCGTGACCAGGTGACATATTAACCGATATTATATGCGAAAGGTACCAGGGTCGTAGAGCGTTGACCTTGATCTCCGTGATGGCGTCGAGTGGCGTGGTCAAAGTTATTCTGAGTTTTTATCGAGATGATAACAAAGGATCGGCATTCGAATGACACATAAGTCGCATACCGTTTGACATGACAAAGCACAATTCAATGGACATATAATCAAACAATAAGCGGAAAGTTTGGACTCGGTGAGTTTGATTTAAAGTTGTTGCGATTAGAGAAGATCGACGGGAAAGCTGTTACAAAGGCTCAGTTGGAAATGGAGCTACCTTTTCTAATGGGAAGTGCGACAAGTGAGATACATGGTATGTATTCTGTTTCGTCATTTTGTCCTAGCATGCGAACGCGGGTTGACCCCTGGTTTGACCAGACGAGCCCTTTTCAGTCTTAGATTAAATGAGTAGATTTCTGATTACACTAAAACCTGTATTAAGCAGACTCCAAAGTAAGTGGACTTTACTGTGGCTGTATGGCCGGTAACCGGTCAAGGTTTTCAAAACACTAAATGGCCGGCAGTTCTATATTCACAGTAAATTTCTCAAAATCGAAAAATTCCAGCTAATCTAAACTATCATATGTCGATTTAGAAAAGTCAAGCGATCCTGAAATGCTTTATAGATCTCAAGTCTAGGGTTTGGTTTACGCTGGGCTCAGAAGACGAAACCATGTTTTGTGACACTTAAACTTTTTTCAGTTCCACTGCCAGTCAAGGTTTTCAAAACACTAAATGGCCGGCAGTCCTATATTCTCAGTAAATTTGACAAATCGAAACAATACAGCCATTCTGAACTATCATATGTCGTGATCCTGATCAAACGAGCCGGTTTTGTGGGATTTCTATATCACGAAACCATGTTTTGTGACACTTGGAACTTTTTTCAGCTCGACTGCCGGTCAAGGTTTTCAAAACACTAAATTGCCGGCAGTTCTATTTTTTCAGTAAATTTCACAAAATCGAAAAGATCCAGCCATTCTGAACTATCATATGTCGTGATCCTGATCAAACGAGCCGGTTTTGTGGGATTTCTATATCACGAAACCCCCGACGAAACCATGTTTTTGCAGTCGAGCTGAAAAAAGTTCAGTGTCACAAAACATGGTTTTGTCTTCTGAGCCCAGCGTAAACCAAACATTAGACTTGAGATCTATAAAGCATTTCAGGATCGTTTGACTTTTTTAAATCGAGATATGATAGTTTAGATTAGCCGGAATTTTTCGATTTTGTGAAATTTACTGAGAATATAGAACTGCCGGCCATTTAGTGTTTTGAAAACCTTGACCGGCAGTCGAACTGAAAAAATTTCTAAGTGTCACAAAACATGGTTTCGTCTACTGAGCCTAGCGTAAACCAAACACTAGGCTTGAAATCTATAAAGCATTTCAGGATCGCTTGACCTTTCTAAATCGACATATGATAGTTTAGATTAGCTGGAATTTTTCGATTTTGAGAAATTTACTGAGAATATAGGACTGCCGGCTATTTAGTGTTTTGAAAACCTTGACCGGTTACCGGCCATATAGCCACAGCGAATAACGCTTATTTTATTGGACACAAGCATCAGTGAAATTCGATTTTTTTCCTTCCCATACTCTCTGTGTACGATCCTGTATCAAACAGACATCTTTAATACTGACAATCCTTATTACGGTTTTGGAAGCTATCTTGACAGGTGAGAAATTATGGTTTTTAGATGAGAATCTAATGTCGAATAATTTTCGTTAAGCGGCTGTTCTAAGTCCAATCCCGAAAACGCATTCACTCTGGTCATTCTCATGGCCTTTAAAGTAACCTTATCTTAACTTTGCAAATTTAAAAGCCTTACTGATATACGTAATTTCCTACTTGTCAAGCTAAATCACTTGATAAGATCAATGAATGAAAATATTGAAATGAACCGATTTCCGACAGCGTGACCCAGTTAAAAAAGAAAAACATAAAACTTTCTTATACAAGCGCATGAGTATAGGCTACCAGTGTAGCCTCTTGTTAACTGACAATTGGCCGAAAAAAAATAGTAGTTAACTGACAATTGGGTACCCCCATTAGCACCCTCATTTAGCAGTGCTAGATTAATTTGTCGTGTGTTTGGCCTTGTTTACAAAATGGTAAAGTAAGCTCACTGTAGCTGTCGAGAAAAAGCTGCGCCGGGTTTACAGCTCTTTACAGGCAAATTCACCGCGAGAAACAACTTCAAGCATCACGCTTCAGTGAATGTTCTGACACCTATAGAACGAATTGAGTTCTGGTCATTTCACGAACAGAAATCTAGAACCGGAAAGGAGGAAAGAGTTACGCGGTTAACATCGGAACGGATAGATTGCCGTCCAAAATGGTGGCGCTGTTCAGATGTGTGTTACTTTTCCTTTATACCCTCTTAAAGTTTGATGTTCCCAATGTTTACGTATTTTTCTACGAAAGAGACGATAACTTAATTTGTAATAGGAACGAAATTAAACAAGAGTGACAGGAGCAAAAGTTTCATTTGATTCAACAATATAAATTGATAAATTGAGACAATTAGCCACAGCTTGAATGATAATCGCATCAGCCCA
This sequence comes from Cladopsammia gracilis, assembly GCA_022457155.1. Taxonomy (NCBI): domain Eukaryota; kingdom Metazoa; phylum Cnidaria; class Anthozoa; order Scleractinia; family Dendrophylliidae; genus Cladopsammia; species Cladopsammia gracilis. The sequence goes on along the minus strand of JAJGOT010000255.1, from coordinate 869,688 downwards.
TGTTCCTTGACATGACATATTATTCAAATATTCTTGCCAAGAGTGTTCAGTATTGCTCTCTATAAACTGTTCTGGGTTATATACTAAATATTCAATGCCAAGACTACGTATATAAAAATGGTTCGTAGCATCGCCATACAATTGATGTGATACGGCACGAAAAAAACAATCGCCACCTCCTCCAACATCAAGAGCAATTCTATTTAATTCAGATAACCTACTTTCTAGTAGTAAAACTGAATCTATAGCACCTGAACCATTAAAAGCAACCATTACAAACAATCGATAATTTTGTTTAACGAAATAATAGATTTAAATATATTTTTTCTTGCTTTAAGTGTGCTATATTCTTTGCTAATAGAGCTACGTTGAGCGCTCGAAGGCAACTCTCTTGTGTCAGGATTTCAATGCAATCAAGCTACGTTGAGCACTCTAAGGTAACTCTCTTGTCCGCTTTAGGATTTCAATGTTATCAGTACGACACGCAATTGATATTCGTCTTCTTTTTATAGACTTTATACGCCAAGAACGTTTTCTCTCTCTTACTTGCCACTCAAACAATACATTGTCTTTTTGTCAAATAGAGACAAAATCTCTCTTAAAAAAATAAACACGCTGAAATCGCTTATAAAATGCTTCTTAAAATGCTTCCTTGATAACTTTTATAAACAAAATCAGGAACATTTTTACGTCTTTTGCGTACTGTTGCATAATCAAACTGTAATAGCAATGATTAATTGTTTTAAAATAGCACAAAACCGAAATCCATACTCTTGCATAATCAAACCGAAACATTTTTAGTTAGCTGAATAAGCAAAATCTACCCTCTCTTGCATACTATTGCATAATCATGACACCTAAATATTTAATAACTATTGGAAAAGCAGACAAAGATTACAACTCAAAAAGCGAACAAAAATACAGCGTGAGATTTCTCAGCTTCGTCGAGCGCGAAAAGTTGACTCGTTTAACTTTAAGCGAGTTGACTTTAAACGAATCGTAAAATTAACTCTTTTCACGAGATTTCACTTTGACATTCGTTAAGCGACATAAAAAATCGCTCCTCGCTGTTCATCATACCGGGTAGACAACTTATAGCAGAACCCCGGAGGAGGACTCGCATATGTGGTTGGGTGGGGGTGCTCGTCGTATCTTTTAGGGGTTAAAATTAGGGGATCTAGGTATCTTTTAGAATATATGATTTTTCTTTTCACGATATTTCCGGTTGTCACTCGCTAAGCGACTTAAAAGGCAGAGCAAAATAGCATGTTCTTTTGAGCGCAGCTATCAAATGTACTGAATAGGACAGCCTCTGACTCAGTTAAACTTCCCATATGACTAAAAAAAAATTGCCGGATTGACCCCTTTCATAAAATAGAAGTCCGTATAAAGGTGAATATTTTAAGTTCGTTTACCTACAGGTTGTAACTAATTTGATTGAACCTGCACTTGGCACCGGTAGCATAATATTGGCTGACCCGTGTACTTTCGCTTTTGTGCTTTTGTAAAACAATTAATAATTGCTATTACAGTTTCATTATGTAACAGTACGCAAAAGACGCAAAAATTTAAGCCATTGAAGGCTTGCCGCAATTCCATTCAACCGTCATCATTATAAGCCAAAAAATCAACACAACTATGACATGTTTACCATACTATTGCACAATCAAACCGCTTGGCCAATCATAATGCAGAACGTAGCTAATACAGGAAATCGCCTGCTGCTGCTCTCTGAGTTGACCTCTGATACGCTTGGTTAATTGCACGCTTACTTGTAACTCTAAAGTTTTCTTTCCACCAGTGATCGAGTGCATTGTTATTTAGAAGTTGCTGAAACCAATTCTGTGGTCGTGGAAATACCCAAGCCCTCCTTGGCGGCGAGCAAGTTCGTGGCGAGCTCCTAAATGTAAATAAAACGCCGACAAACCTTGAAGATAGCGTAGTTGAAGGCGTCTTCTTCGGTGTCTTCTTGCAAAAAAAAACTGCCGGATTGTTATATTTATCGAATGATAAGCAGGAGAATGACTGAAATTAAACTTACAAGATCTCGATTCGTGTCATCCATGTCGATCTGTACGTTTTCGCGCGTAAACTGCAGTGTCAGTGAACTCATATCTTATTATATTTTACCCTGGGGAGTCTTTTACTGTGTAACCGCATCCCCAAGAGTAAGATGAAACCTGAGATAAACCGAACCCAAGCCATTAACCCTTGGGAAGGCCCCAAACCCAAGGTGTGTGTAACCACAACTCAATAGAAAAAAACGCAAAGTTCATGCTATTTTGCTCTGCCATACCGCTCATATTAACACACAAACTTTCCTGTCCCATTTAATTTTCTTATAACCTCTCCATTAGTAAAATACACCGTGAAATTCTCAAACTACGTTTCCCAAGAAAACGCATTTAACCTATTTTTACCCTTTTAAGGTAGCTATAATGGCTTTACGACAAATGATTGAAACTGATAGGTAACGTGAGATATCGAAATTTAACAAGGACTAATACCTTTGCGGTAACGTAATGTGAGATATGACAAGTTCATCACAAGTTCTGACATCCCAATACCCTAGGGAAATTAACAATAGGTCCGGGGGTGCTCCCCAAACATTTTAGTGGCAGTATGTGACGCCCTTCTTGAAATCCTAACCGCTTTAACCAACCATATCCTCAATGCCCTAATATAGCTTCTATAAAGAACGAACAAGAAACCCCCCCGGACAAAAGTCCACAAAATTTTGTTAACAACTTTTGTCCCTTTTTTTAGTACTCGACTCCGAAATCTCGCTTAATGCGCAAGCGCATTAACGAGATAAAAATGTAAAAACGAAAAATGAAAAAAGGCCAATAGGAATTTAATAATTAGACATACAAAGTTCATTATCGCCGGATTTTAATAATTCTCAAAGCATGCACAAGAACTATGTTTAAGAACAGGTTTTCGTACTTTTCCTTTTTCGTAGTTCAACTGTGCACATGTAACAGTTATACTCATAGAATGATATCAACCGGGTAGCAACATATTTCCAACATGGACGGTTACCATATGATTTCACTTTTACCTGGGTAAATTTCAAATAACAATAGCCGCTGCACGCTTAATTTAAATTAACAATAGCCGCTGCACGCTTAATCGTGCCGTGTGTCACTGTGATGATTAAGCTAATTAATTTTCATTTTTCATTTTTCTATGACGTTATTGCAATAGGCCATTTCCGGGTTGCCTTTAGCCTCTCTATCAAAGCGAGGCTACAGGTGCGAAACCTTTCATATGAAAATGAGTTTTCATTCACATGCAAATAATATGCACCTAGCCTCGCTTTGATAGAGAGGCTAAAAGCAACTCGGAAATGGCCTATTGGGTGTACAACTCGGGGATAAATTAAATGAGTTAATTAGTTTCTAAATAAACTGCAGTAAACTGCGTCGGTTGGGGGAGTGAAGTTAACTTTAGTTATTGTGTATGTACTGATCAAGTCCTTCGTCAGAGGTCCTGCAATACCATTATATGCCCAAGTATATACTTTCAAACAATCCTGGCTAATCCATTAAGTAGAAAAATTCCATGCACAAAGTTGAAACGGAAACATTGGAATAAATTATTAAAGCAGTTACCTGCTGAGATCACTTCGTTCTCGAAGCTTGTGGGGGAACTAGGCAAATCAAGATATATTATAAAAGTGACAGGCCAAACACGACTCCCGCTAGTCGCAAAATGTATAAAGAAGCCTTTAGAATAGTTTTCCCGAGAAATTCTTTGAGATATTTGTTCCCCTAGCTCAACAAAATAGAATTGTGACAAGTCACTATTATCTATTTGTTTTGCATGCTTGATATTGTGTGACTCTTTGGTACTTTGATCTTTAGGATATAAATCTCTTTAACTGACAGGAGGTTTTCATGTTGTGTTTAGCCATTTATAGAATTATTCTTTCTCTATGCCTTCGTTATGCTCGCTATGTAAAATGGGGAATAGGTAAAAGGAACAAAAAATCCGTTTACTCTAGAATAATTGAAATTCCGAAAAATAATAAAATTAGGAGTATGAATATAAGGCAACGATAGCAAGCTCCCAACTGTGTGAACCTCGCATTGGGAAAAATATGTCTAGTTACTGTGATTATCTACACCTTATTCGATGGTTTAACAGATAATACGCGCGGATATTATACAAGTTGCGTAGTATTTTTTCGAGCCCCGCAGGGGCGAGAAAAAATGCGAGCAATGAGTAAAATGTCCGCTCGTATTATCTGTTAAACCATCGAATAAGGGATTTATTATTCGACTAAAATTCTTATACTTACAATATCTTGTGCCTTGAAACCGGGATGCTAAGGTGTAAATACGCTCGGATATTTTGCGTGTTCTCTTTCCCTTATAAGGTAAAATGACGTCACAGTCGAATAATAAACTGTGTCTGAGTACTGTTCCGGATGAAGCAGAATAGGAATCAGGATCCATAGCAAGGTCATCACGTCTCACTGTGTTATGGACAGCTGCAGCTTGGTGGTATGGTCGGTGTTGCAAAATAATTCCAGCCTGTTCCAGCCACTCAGTACTGTTAATGGGAGATGTCCACCAGATTACAAGGACTAGCCTTTTAGAATCGTAGGGGCCCATGAGCAGATTTTTGAATGGCAAATGATTGCAAAAAAAAATAGTATTTGACACTGTGATATAACAGGGATGTATAAAAACGACAAATAAATAAGTTTAATGACGGTCACAATGGAGAAAACGGATAAGAAAATGAAAAACAAATAGCAGAATGGATACAAACGGAGCTGCAATAATATACAGGATTATTGTAGTTCGCGGTGTCTTATGCATACAGCTATGGCATTACGGGCTCGTCAAAGTAAATTTAAATAGCTTGGCAATCTGCTTTGCCGTACACGTTCACACCAGGAGTCAAATTCAAGCGGTTGTTACTTTCGTAAATTTCTCAAGGTCCTGTGCTCATGGTGAACAATCATATCTGTAAAATAATTCTTGGTTTGCATATATAATGATTTCCAGCTAGAAAAAGGTTTTTATGACTTTTACATCTTGTAGAAAAGCATGCGCGTTCAACAAGTTCGCGCTTGGTTACAACTTTTGTAACACTGCATTGTTAATTATATTTTTACATCAGAACCTCTAGCTCAACGGATTTCAAACCGTAAAGACAGTCATTTGAAAGCGTAGTGAATGTATATTTCTCAGAGCGGTATGATTTTCAAGGTTTAATATGGAGAAATTAATGCTGCTTCTGCAACAGTGTTTCCACAGCAATGTTTTCTGAACATAGTCAGGCCTTCAGAAGTTTGCACCTGCTCTATTTGATTGGATGCCCGCCGGTCCACGTCTGTGCAAATACGTAGGCACAATACGTAGTAGCTGTTTAACTTCAGCTTTGACGTCATGTTTCTGGAATCCATACGCAAATGGATTAAACGCAGAGTTAGCGATCAGGAGCAGCATTTGCACCAAATTTAACGTAGGTGGACTAACACAAAACATAAAAGTGTTACAAAAGGTCGTAGCGATCGTTACGGAGTAACAAAAAACGAAGAAGAACACGATGGACACGATGAACGAAACGGATGTTCGTCTTCTGTTTTCTTGCTGCGGGGGTACGCCGTTGCTGCTTTCCGCTGCAGGTTGGTTATACTGCAGCTGGGCCATCACAGATGCCGTCTCGCGAGCATGTTTTCTGACGATGAAGAGTATGTGCGCAGTGACGAATAAAAGAAAGATCGTGGGAACAAATTCAAACGTCACCAGCATGAAGTAGGTGAAGTACTTTAGAGCGATGATACTATGTTTGCTGTATACAAAGGTGAAAGGAAGGAAACCTATAGTGAAAGGAATAAGCCAAGACGCACCGATGAATGCTATGACGCGGTTCTTCGAGATGAATAATGTGTAACGGAGCGGTTTTGTTATTTCGATATATCGGTCCACCGTTAACATGCAAAGGTTAACCACGGACGTGAACAGGAACACCCACTGAAAGCAGGCGAGCAAAACATGATGGCAACCCTTGTTTGGAAAGCAGAAAAAAATACCAGGAAACATACTCAGAATGACGCCAAGATCGGCGAAGGACAGCGACACAAGGAACCAGTTGGTTTTTCGGCGGATGAGTCGTTTCTTTGATATAATTAATACAATGACGAAGCTGTTACCCATAAGCCCCAAAATAGTGAAAAGCCAGCCCAGTGCAGAAAACCACAAAGGTTTTTTCATCATTTTAAAGTTTGCAACCCTATAAATTAAAAAAAGTATGGAAATGTTAAGTTAGATTTTGCACTTCTTAAGTGTAAAAACAGTTTCATTCTGAATGACACAAGGCTATAAGAAAATTCGTCCTCGCAGCACAATCGGCAAAAAGTCTGAAAGTGCAACTAATTAAATAGACGATTTGACAGCTGAAAAATTAACTGAATTGGCAAACCTTGCAACTTCTGGTGTTATATCCTGCGCAGTAGAAGCACGGATATAGGTCATTGAATGTTTTTGGTTTTTCCAGATGAAATTGATTTGTCAGTGGCAGTGGCAATTTCTTGCATATCAGTATACACGCGTACGGTATGCAAGACCCGGGGGGGGGGGGGGGTACTCAACAAAGTTTTGTACGGGGATGCTCCGCCCCGAGGTCCAAACCCTTACCCTTTCATATACCGTTTTTGACAGAAAAGGTACCCCTTTCATATATCTTTCATTGAAAATGGTACCCTTTTCATATACCTTTCATTGAAAATGGTACCCCTTTCATTTAGCCTTTACGTGCGTCTGTTTGATATATTTTGAAAGACTCTTTTTATAATACTTAAATGGCAGTTTTCCCTACCTTTTTTATGCTTCAACTCGTGTTTTCGCGACCTATTCCTATTCTTCCTGAAATCCCTACCCTTTCATATACTTCAACTCGTGAAATCCCGACCCTTTCATATACCTACAGCCTCAAAAAGGTACCCCTTTCGGGCGGAGCATCCCCGTACAGTCCATTATAGGGAGTAACCCCCCCCCCCCCCCCCCCCCCCGGATGCAAGATTTCTACAAACACTTCCAAATTCAATAATTAAAACTATAAATCCGCTTCTAGGCAAAATAGTAAGCTCAAATATACAACGATTTCCTGATTTTAAGATACTCTTTCAAGCTATATCGATAAGTTATCTGTCTGCGAGAAATTAAAAATTTAGAAAAACTACCAGAAGTCGGGAGGTGGTCAATCTGGTTCGTGATACGCGGCGCAACGCGCAACGAAAAACAAATTAATAAACATGTATTTCTTACTTGAGGTATTCTCAGCCAGTGCAGTTTGGAAATTTATCCCTTAAAATGACATTTCCATAATCGTTGATTCAATAGTACATTGTTGCATCCCTGTAATTTTGCAATGGCTGACACTGTACGGTTAGCATGAGTAAGTGGAACTGAATAAAAAAAAACGTGGTAACGGTGGTCCTCAATAAGTGGAATTCTGAACAGTGACAGAAGGTCGTTCAGTGGATTGATACTTCGATTAAATTTTGCAAATGTAAATATAGAAAAGCCGTCTAATAACAATAACAATAAAAAATTGGAATAAAAGGTGTTTGTTGACTATTTGAAGAAAATGTTTCAATTACCGTCACGTTTTTCGTCTCAATTACCGTTTGGAATAAAAGGGAACATGAATCTCAATTACCGTTTTCGCCTAGTTTCATTTTATACAGAGCTAGGTTCAAATATCGTTTGCCACAACAAATGGTCTGTATTAGCAAACAAAAACATGAAACAGATTTGAAGGGGCCCGGAATGAAGAAAGGCGTACGACTGTGTGTGTGTGTGTTAGCCTGTTTTTTTTTTTACTAGCAATAGTGACATAAGTATAAGGTTATGTCAGTAAAAACGGGCCCAACATGAATATAAGCATAAACGCAAGTATAAACACATAAGGATCAATAGAACTCTTATGTCAAAGTTCGTTTTTATTTGGCGTAAATTCTTACTTACGCTAATGCTAATGTCGCTAGGCTCCCCAGTTACTTCTCTTAATGGAAAAGATGCTATTTTGTTGTAATCAGCTGCCGCGTTGAGCTGGCACAAACTCAAGCACAGCAATCACTAATGCATTTTGTTCTGTGTGCACTTGTTATTGTAGTTTAAAATTAATGAGCTTTTGTTGCCCTTCAAGGACTTAGTTGCCAAGGTCTGAATGTGGGAGAAATATCGTGTTGATGCCAAGGCAGATTGGGGTGTCCAAATAGGGATTTTCAACTTATTGTTGTTTATATATAGAGAGAGAAAATTCAGCCAGCATTGGTTATGGACAGATGCATGTGACATTTGTCATGTAGCTTTCATTAAATTCGACTTGCCTTTTAAATTATAAATTAAACTTACTGCTATTTTTATCAACCTCTGTCACTTTATAGCCGTATACATTAGCCATTCAACACGGTAATGGCCACTTTCGGTATAAAAGACGGAAACGAATCAATTTTTAAAAGTTGTTCTTAAACTGATGAGTTTTCCGAATCTTTTTGTTACGCACACAGAAAATACGCCAACATATCATGTTAATAAAGTCACAAGCTATATACATCTCGGGGAGTAAATTAACAAGTTAATAAGTTTCTAAATAAACTGTAGTGCTGCGTTGGTTGGGGAAGTGAAACATTTAACTTTGAACGAGACGACTAGTCGCGCCACCAGTCGCTCCGACCGGTCGCCGCGACTAGTCGTCTCGTGTAACAAGTCGCGGCGACCAGTCGCCTGCAGAGGGGACAAGTCGTGGCAACAAATCCTTGGACGTCAGTACATCAAAATTTAGGGGGCTAGTTCTAAAATAGGGAACGGGGAATCGGGGAACGGGGAACGGGGAACGGGGAATCTCTAAAATGAGGAATCTCTAAAATGGGGAATCTCTAAAATAGGGAATCTCTAAAATGGGGAATCTCTAAAATAGGGAATCTCTAAAATGGGGAATCTCTAAAATAGGGAATCTCTAAAATGGGGAATCTCTAAAGTAGGGAATCTCTAAAATAGGGTCTAGTTTCACTTTTATCGCCAGAAGTGTCCCTCACATCTTCATTTGAACATTAACATTCTTTCTTACACTCATTGACTTTTTTGGAACATTATAAGGAGTTTCGCTAGATCTATAGTCAAATCTTTCTGTGTGTAGTTTAAAATCAGTTTTGTAGCGGTCAGTTAATTAGATTTTTTATCAAACACAGCCAACAAGTATACAAGCTTCTAATCAAATGAACCATGCACAATTTTATTTTTTCTTATTCCTAACATAAAAACTGGAGATCACAAAAAACTAAACATGACTGCGAACAGTTTCCCCTTTCTTCCTAAGAAACGTAGGGAGAGCGGAAAGGTATTAATTATGCAAACCAAGGTCAGCGCTTCCGCGCGACACATCTATTTGCCATTTTCTTGCGCCATAGAAAAACTTGAAGAACAAAACATCAAAGTACCCATGTGAAAGGGACTTGCTGGACTTTATAAAGGGTATTTTGAACGCCATGGTCAAAAGACTATAACATGGCTACTATGAACATTTGCACGTGGAGGCTAGAAGCACGTGGCAGATAAGTGAGAAAAAATCACTACCGCTTGGGCTGCCTGTGGTACCGTGTGAAAAATTCGTCTTCCTAGGATAACAAATTCCTTCGTGCGACGGCGCGGAAAGTGAGCACGAACGACGAATGTGAGCACTTCTTTTTTTTAAAGTACACCAGAAACTAGTGAAGTTTTGTGGAAGAAAAAAAATACAGTCAAACCTGTATTGTCGATGTCCCAAAATTTTGTTCCCATGTTTACTGTAAAAACTGCCTCTTTTAAGCGAACACCTCAATTATTAAAGCGGACATGGAATTAATAGTCATTTGTCAATGTCAAAAACCTGTACTAACCGAACACTTACAATGGAACTCTTGCCACTGAGAATGAAACCCGAGTTTCCTTTGTTCAATTTGACATGTGTTATCCTTATTAGAGTGAAAAGCAAGGAAAAAGACGTTTTGCGGCGGCTCATTGTAGCAATTCAGAATCAATGCGAAAAATGATAGCACGATTCAGTTGGAAGGGGGACAGAGATGTTCTCATGTTATCACAGCATCATCATCAAGGAACCTGCATATCTCAGTGTATTGAGCGAACGCCCTATTCGGACTGCAGAGCAGAGCAGTCATACAGACTATGTAGTGACAAAAAGCATTTAAATTAACGACTGATAATTGCGGAGATAAAAAAAAAATACTAAAAAATAATTGCGGAGATAACGCATTTATCCCACCCAATTTGCAGAAAAAAGAAAAAAATATAGCATTACTTAAAAAAAGTTGGCATAAGTAACGACGATTTACACGCTGCGCTTTTTCGTTCCGAGGGGGTTTGCGGCCGTTAACAGTGGACAGATGAATTTTTTCCACTCCCTTTTCAATGCACGTCGATGTTACATAGAGGTAAGCAAACGGGAAATTCCTTGTAATATTGTAACTTTATGTACCGATTAACTCTCGGGTGTACAAGGGGGGGGGGATGCCACCCCGCCATAAAGTTTTTCTTGAATTTTTGCAAGATTCCCAATTTTTCCAAGATGAGTTAATTTTTTTGGTGATTTTTTCTTTTTAATAGTTGGTATTTTAATTTTTGGATTATTATAAATTCTCAACTTAAAGATATCGCGGGTGACGACGGAGCGCCGCCTTTCTAATCTCGTACAGCCAACTAAAATGAGGGTGGTAAAGGGGGGGGGGGGGGTCTAGATCACGTTTCACGAAAAATAAAATTGTCATTTCACGTTTCACGGAGAATAAAATGGCCATTTCACGAAAAAAAAATCCTTACTTTTTGCTAATTAAATTACATCCAAAGTACAGCTTTGTTTGTTGTCTTCATCGACCGTTCACTCCTCGTTCTTCCTGATGTAAAAAGAAAGCTGAGTCCTTTGTTTTGCTGATGTTGTGTAAAATTACCTAACCTCGTAGAGTGATCTGGGGTCCAGAATGACGATCAGTCACGGTCATGTATTCGACACGCAATTTACCACCGGCGTAGTTAAACGCTTACTGGTCCTTACTGGATAATGTTTTGGGAGGAAGAAAGAATCACGGTTTACAGTAGCATTTCACGAGAAAAAACAACAGTCATTTTGCAGTGCTCATGAAAAAAAGTCGATTCACGGTTTACGGGTTATGTAACCAAATCACGTTTCACGAGAAAAAAAATAGCCATTTCACAATTCACGGGGGAAAAAAAGGCCTTTCACGGCTCACGAAAAAACCCTTTACCACCCTCTAAAATCAAGATCGGAAGGAATACTCTTCTCGCAGTTCTCGTCCTACACGGTTCGGACCAACCGCGGGCATGACGCCGGCACGAGAAAACGCAAAGCGGTCACGTTCGCGAACTTACGAGATCTTGCAGATAAATTGAGCTTTTCTCTTTGGGTGTGAAAAAATATAACGAGAAGTTGTTAATTTTTCTTTCAAACTTACCGAAAAGCAAAGTGATTTTTTTTTTTGGAGTTTTCGTGTGACGGTTTCGCAATCGAGACCGGATATTTACACTTATGAACTAGACACTATAAGTGTCGCAGCATGATTTACTTGATTTGTCACACAATATGAAACAAAACACGGTGAGGGACGGACAATTTAATTTTTGTGGGGGGAGGGGGGGTGAGCAATTACCAAAAAAAAAATTCCTGCAGAAGAAATTTAAGAGAAAATAATAGTGCACAAGAAAGCACGTAAAAAAAAAAATTCAAGCATTTTGGTAAAAAAAATTCTTGCAAATAGTGATGCTGAAAAAAAAATTACACTCAGAAGAAATTGCCCCAACCCCCCACCCCCCCCCTCCCCTCCCTCCCCTTCCGACAAAAATTAAATGGTCATCATCATCATCAATCTTTATTTATACACGAAATCGTATCATAATTACATGGTCTTCCTAGGAGTCGTGTGAATTTACACTAGAGTACATCCCTAAATGAACGTCATAACGCATCGCCTGACTTCTAGTTTGTAGCCATCTTGAATTTCAGTTTTATCGCGAGCGGACAGCTTTACTTACGGCCCTCGTAACAGCTGCTTTCAAGATTCCCTATTTTAGAGATTCCCCATTTTAGAGATTCCCCATTTTAGAGATTCCCTATTTTAGAGATTCCCCATTTTAGAGATTCCCTATTTTAGAGATTCCCATTTTAGAGATTCCCTATTTTAGAGATTCCCCATTTTAGAGATTCCCTATTTTAGAGATTCCCCATTTTAGAGATTCCCCATTTTAGAGATTCCCCATTTTAGAGAGTTCCCGTTCCCCGTTCCCCGTTCCCCATTCCCCATTCCCCGTTCCCCGATTCCCCGTTCCCTATTTTAGAACTAGCCAAATTTAGGGCGTTAAACAGAACTGAAAAAGGGAAATGGTTATTCCTCTAATAAAAGGCGTAAGTCACGCATTCTCTTTAGGCGGGAAAAATGGCGGGAAGTTTGTTTACGCCAATCCGTTTTCATGTATTTTTTCGGTGCAAAATGGCCTCTAGAGCTAAGAAGAAAAGGTTTTCGCTGCTAATGATGATGATGTTAGACGAGGAGGTACTAGTTACGTATGAAAGAAGAATGTGGGCTCGACAGTCGCCTCTACGGAGAAGAGAAAGAGGTGCTTTTCATACGCTTCTTGATCGTGAGCCGCTATCTTGAAACATAGTTTTGTGACGTTGTAATGCTGATCTGTGATTGGTTTATTTTTATTCGGTCGCGACGACCAGTTGCATGAGCAGAACACACGTGAAGCTTTCCAACAACAAACAAAAACAAAAACCTTTATTTAGACACGATCAAAAGTTTAAAGCTTCACTAGCTTGTGGGGTCGTGTGTATAATAAAATATCTAAACTAGTAGTTCCATATTGGAAGTGAAGTGCTGCCTCATTGCGAGATGCTGGTTAAGCTGGATAAGAATCTTGAAAACGTCGGGTTGGCATAAATCAAATTTACGCCATCGCCGTGGAATTTGGCAAAAATCCTTTAGTTCTGTGCATTCCGGAAGGTCTCAGATTTTTCCCACATGTAAATAGTCTATTTGTCTTGATTTCGTGCTGGTTATTTTCCCGATTCTCGAATCATCCGCGTCAGATTTTATAGACGAAAACATAACGTTTGTTTAATAAAAAGTGAACACTGGACAGCGAAGGAAGAAATATAAGCGTCATTGGAATCCCAATTTATTTCACTTCTTTCGGTTGTTTGCCTTTCATGAATTTTTATAGTCGTGAAGTTGGAGGAACAAAACAGCCTCGGGTGCAAAAATTCACCGCCGATGAGGATGTAAACAATGATCGTTTCTTGCGAGTTTCGCTTGCGCTAGTGAATCAGGTGAATGTTTCTCGAGCGAAAATAACCTCAAAGTGATCACCTTTTTCATTTAATTTTCTTTTCTTTGTTTCGGACACGGAGGAATATTACAAATTGGATATATTTTGCAAGATGCGTTGCGTTATTTGGAAGGTTTCAAATTACTTTTCACATTATGCAAATTGAAGCATTTTTACCTCAACTGAAAAAATATAGAAAGGGCTAAATTTGTTTCTCTCGCCCTAAATTATCACTTCTGTCGTTAACTTTGATTAAATTTATAAGTTTCATTCAAAATTTATTATAATGATGGCTGGAATACTTCCAGCAAAACTCTCAATTTGAAAAGTTGTTTTGACCGCGGTTCCGGACCAGACAAAATATAAAACTGAAAGATTCTGACACAGTGGACACGCTATTTTAATAATTTGCGTGCGATCCCGCACGTTTCCGTCTTCTTGTTTTTGAAGGTTAACGCGCTTCTTTGTTAGCGTGCTCACACTATTCCAATACTACCTATTATCAAATCGTGAACTAACGTGCATGCAGATTCCTTAGCAGATTCCCAAGACATGTAGGCTTATTTTCCAATATGCCTAACAATAATACAACGACGCCCAAGCTAAGTACATGTATACGCTCCCACAGCGTCTTGTTCAACAGAGATCCAGCAACTACGTTGGCCCTGAGAAGAACCTTTGTCCATGTTTAACTGATTTCCAGCGTACTTTTAGACATTACCAAGTCGAATGGACATGCAAAACAGCTTGAAAACCAGTCCAATATGGCGTCGAAACAGAAACAGCTTAGTCGTGCATCGCCTATGCATGCTCGAGTCGGCTTGTCATTACTTTGTTTTGATTGGATGCCGAGGCTCTCCCGAGACTGCCGACGGTTTCGTAGATCTTCTACCGCTCTTGATTGGTTCTCAAACAATATTTCATTGTTACTATCGGAAAACCGAGACAGACAGAAGGACAGAAGGACAGAGATTCTCGATTCTACAAGCCTACACGATTAGTAGACTGCCTGCCGGCAGCAAATACAATAAAAGCGTAAAAATCCGCGACTGGTTGTTGCAGAAATTCAAACCAGTTTGAATATCTGCAACCAGTCGTCTCGGCGACCAAATTTTGGTCGGCGCGACGACATTTTTTGCCGAAAATGAGTAGTTCGCACACAGGCGACTAGTCGGGACAACCGGTCGCAACGACTAGTCGGCGCGACTAGTCGTCTCGTGTGTGCCGACCTTTAGTTATTGTATACTAATTAAAGTTGTGTATGTACTGATTGGCCACCACCTTCGTCAGAGGTCCTGCAATACTATTATGCCCCAAGTATATACTTTGTGACCACAAACTTTCAAACAATCCTGGCTAATCCAATAAGTAGAAAAATTTCATGTCATGACAAAGTTGAAACGGAAGCTCTGGAATAAAAGCAGTTACCTGCTGAGATCAGTTCGTTCTTGAAGCTAGTGGGGGAACTACAACCGTGGACAAAATAGTTTGGGACACTTAAGAAAATACTACACAATGACAATTTTTTTCGAAGAGAGAAACTATCGTTCCATTTCCTAGTCCCCCCTCCCCCCCAATACAAAGTTGAGACATTGTGGCTTGGTTTTATGCATAAAGCTCAACATTGTATTGGGGGTGGGGAGGGGGAGGTAACGACAAAGTCAATTTGTAGGGAAAAAGGTAAAGTGTCCCAAAATTTCTGACCAAGATTGTAGGTAAAGTGTATCAAAAAGAGAAAATTGTCACTGTGAAATGGGGAATAGGTAAAAAAAATTCTGTTTACTCTAGAAAAATTGAAATTCTGAAAAATAAATAAGTAAAATTAGGAGTATAAATATAAGGCCACGATAGTAAGCTCCCAATTTGTGTGAACCTCGCAATGGGCTGGTTCTGATTGAAAAAATTAATACTTGCCCTGTCACGAAAACCCTTAAAACCCGGTAGAAAAAATCAGGGGAATGTATACTCCCAGAAATGTACAGGCTCACCACCCCTAGAGCTCGGGGCAATCGGATACAAGAACATACAAAAATATGTCTAGTTACTGTGATTATCTTGTGTTAAGCAATGTCCCGCATGAAGCAGAATGGGAATCAGGATCCAAAGCAAGGTAACCCAGGGGCGGATCCAGGGGGGGGGGGGGGTTGAAATGGGTGAATTATCACCCCCCTTTTCTGAGACCCTTTCTTTCTGATGCACTGACCTCAAACACCTTAACCAGGCTTTGGTTCTATTGCATTTAAAATTTCACCCCCCATTTCAAAATCCTGGATCCGCCCCTGTAACCACCCCTAGAGCTCGGGGCAATCAGGTACCATAACATAAAAAAATATGTCTAGTTACTGTAATTATACTGTGTCAAGCAATATCCACAAAGGAGAATGGGATTCAGGATCCAAAGCAAGGTCACCATGTCTGACTGTTGATGGACAGCTGCATCTTGGAGGTACCGTTGGTGTTGCAAAACAATCCAGCCTCTTCCAGCCACTCAGTACTGTTGGGAGATGCCACCAGATAACAAGGACTAGCCTTTTTGAATCATAGAGCCAGCTCATGAGCAGATTTATGAATGGCACATGTTTGCACAAAAAAAAATAGTATTAGACACTGTGATATAACAGAGATATAGAAAATGACAAATAAATAAGTTTAATGACGGTCACAATGGAGACAACGGATAAGAAAATGAATAAACAAATAGCAGAATGGATACAAACGGAGCTGAAATGATATTTAGGATTATTGTTCGTGGTGTCTTACGCATACAGCTATGGCATTACGGGCACGTCAAAGTAAATTTATATAGCTTAAAATCTGCTTTGCAGTACAAGTTCACACACCATGCCAGGAGTCAAATTCAAGCGGTTGTTCCTTTCGTAAATTTCTCAAGGCCCTATGCTCAAGGCGAACTATCGTATCTGTAAAAAAAATTCTTGGTTTGCACATATAATGATTTTCAGCTGGAAAAAGGTTTCATCTCATGTAGAAAATCATGTACGTTCAACAAGTTAGCGCTTGGTTACAACTGATAGACTTCTAGCTGTCCCTTTTCAGTCAATTGAGAGGGCGAGCTGAGGGGAAACTGGGGGAGAGGCAAGACTGGAGCTAAGACTGGATCGAGCGAGCGAGCCGAGGGGAAACTGGGGGAGAAGCGCCACTTCCCCTGCGCCCCTCGGTTGGTATTATTTTCACTCGCTTGCCGCTGCTGATTTCCGTTTTGTAAACGGTCTATGCCATTTTTAACGGTCGATGCCATTATTAGCAAACGGTCGATACCATTTTTAACGGTCGATGCCATCATTAGCATTCATTAGTAACCAAGCCTTTTGTAATGGTAGATGCTATTTCTCTCTAGTTTATGCCTGGATTGGGACGAAAATAGGCTATCATTATTAGATCAAATTGGGCCTAGGTGAAGCGATTATTAGATCTAAGCTAGATTCACGGTTAGGTAAGATTTAGGGTTAGGGTGACCTGTTATTGATATATATTAAGAAAAGCACCTTTTATAATTAAATGTTTCTTGGGTGTGCCAGATCAACCAGTGGTCTAGTGGTAAAAGAGAGATGTTAGCATGCAGAGGTTCTGGGTTCGATTCCAGGTAATTATATTCCATTTTTCTTTTTCTGATAGAAAAAATAATTCTAAAATTGGTGAAAATTTCTCTAAGTGTCGCTAAAATGGCATCAACCATTTACGAAAGGGTTGTGACTAGAATGGATACTCCAAAATCAGGTTGGATCACCTCGGACACTTATTGAGAATTATATAATGTAATGTTGACACTTAGAATTTATTCTCAATAAATTTTTAAGTGTAAAAAAGAAAATCTAAAATCCCCACTCAGGATTGAACCTGTGACCTCAGCTAGGCTTAGACTTACATAGCCTACCGTACCACTGTACCACCTATCTTCTCGGGTTGCTTTAATAGTCCTAAATTTAACTATATAAACTGCTACCCCTAACCTCAACTGAAAGCTAACCAGTTACTCCGTTATAAAAGTCTCAATAAGGTGTCCAACCTGATTTTGGAGTATCCATTCTAGTCACCACCTTTACGAAAGGGAAATGCCCCTCGCCGCTTGGTCGATCGCGTATTTGCTCGCCTGCTCGACTATCCTCAGAGGGACTGCTAGCAATTTTATACAACTGAAAATGACACCTGGCCTTCATGTGACGTCATTCATTATAACACTGCATTATAAACAAGAAGCTGTACACAGCTTAAACTCGTGGCGTCTTTACCTCATTGCAGTATTGATTCCCGAGTGTTTGGAGTGCTTCAACGGAGAACAATAAGCTTAAAATATGTCTAAAAAGTAAGACTACATATTCACTAAATTCACAGATCAAACTCACGGGGTACAAATAGTCGCTAATGAATTTTGAGTGCGATTTTCGAACGTTTTGTCATCGTGCTAATTCTCTGTATAAAAAGTCCTCAATGTACCACTGAAATATTAAACTATAATGTTATGGAATTCTATTTTGCCTATTTTCTTACTTTAAAGTAAAGTTTTTCCCTCGTCATTTTCACCTTTCTCCCGAGCGGTTTCGTCAAAATTAACAAGGCGTTCGTGATCAAAACACGACCGAGCAAGGAGTCTTGGGCGATATCTCTTTTACGCAAGCGCATATTGAAAATGTACCGCCAAAATCAAAAAGTGGAACAAATTTCCTTTGTCGAACAAAAAGCAGATTTTACCTCGTCAAATGGCCTTTCAAAACAGGTATGTCTTCCTTCTTTTGTTTATTTCCAGTTTTATAAGCGTGAAAGCAGTAGGAGAGGAATCGGGAAGCTCAGAAAGCGCTTCGGGGATTAATCTGCCATCGTTTACGTACGAGATAAACGAGCAAGATTTGTAAAGTTATTATCCGTAAGAATCGGAATAAATACACTTTTCAAGCTAGATATATCTATCGATTGCGGGTTTTTTTTCTAAACGTCGTCCAATAAATTTTCGTTGCAGCTTACTAATCTATACAATTTTCGAAGGAACATAAAGAAGAAGACGGAGAATTAAACCATCAGTCGGTCCTCTCGGCTATTGTAAACAAAGTCAGCAAAGTGTTAGAGCGATCAGGTATACGCGGCGTATAAATAATCAATAGCCGCATTTTAGAAGTCTTCAAAAAGAAAATATTCTGTCTCCAAAACGCAGCTAAGAAAGCTAGTAAATAATGTGGAGGAAGGCAATTACATGCACTTCTTAACTAGTTTGAAACAGGTCCTCGGTATCAATTTAAGGTGTATTATAACGAGATTGATGTACATCAGCTTAAAAATGAGAATAACCGGTTAAGGGGAGAGAAAAGAGTATTAGAAGAATCACTAGTACAGGAGGCGGCAAAGCGATTGCGAGTTGATTAAAACGCCCGACAAGCTCTCGAAACAGCTGAGAAGAAGGTGAGTGCAGTAGCCAATGTAATGAATTTTCATTCTCTTATTGGGTTTGTCAACCTCCGTGATTTCAATATCATACAGTTTTGTATCTTTTTTCCGTGCATTGACCTTTTTAACGGGGGTGTGTGCTGAGTATTCGTTGCAGAATCGCTTTTGTTCTTTTATTTCTCTCTTTGGCCTGTTCGCCATTTTGAAAATTTGAACCGGAGAGCATGCGCATTACGTGGGGTTAGCGGCCGCGTCCGCCTGGAGCCGAGAAAAACAAATGTCCGTCGCATAGGGGAAAGAGTTTGATATGTAGCCGACACTTCAAAATTCGATCGCTAATCAAATTGTAAGTTATATAAAACACAAAACTTGCCGAAACAAAAATCCCACAGCAATAAGCGGCGAACACAATAACAAGCGGTCCTATCCATCCATGAACGCCTTGCATTGTCTTGAAAACTTTGAGACAAATTTGAAATTTTTTGGTAGACGGTCTTCCAAATGGCCGCCCCTATTGGTTTTTTTCAGGGGCTCATTTCCGCCGAAAATTCCTTCGAACGCGTCTTACTGCTAGTTTGGCATCAGAACCTCTCAACGGAAGTCATTTGAAAGCGTAGTGATGATATATTTCGCAGAACTCGGAATGATTTTCAGCTAGAAAAATGTTCAATATTGAGAAAATCATACCCGTTCAACATGTTCGCACTTGGTTGCAACAGAAAGGGACATCTTCATGTGACATTCGCTATAACACTGTATTGTAATTTTTTTTTTTTCATTTGAAAGCAAAGTGAATATATATTTCTCAGAGCGGAATGGTTTTCAGCAAGAAAAAGGTTAAACATGGAGAATGCTGCATTCAATAATTAAACTATCCACGCTTGGTTGCAACTGAAGTGAAATAAACTACAATCCTCCCATGTAAATACGTTGTTTCTTCAAAACTTTTCAACGGATTTCGATGTTTCATCAGACGATGTTCCAAGGGTCCTCTCAGTGGTACAGATAAAGTATTTATCAAGTTTGTTCGGATCAGCACGCAGTGACTTGGGACCAGAATGGAGCACACGATGGATTATAAATTGACATCTGCAAATGGTTAGACCTTCCCGTGGCTGCTGCGATGACCATGTAGAAATGAAGGTCCCGACTCCGATTGGGACGTAAATGAACCACTGAGGACGTAACAAAACCATGGCTGTGACCACCCTCAGTGCCATACATTGTTCATGGGTGGGGTGGGGGAGATAAGATCGACAATGAACCGATAGAGGCTGCCTGAGGGGCCTTTATGAGCTGACGTCTGATCTCATTCTCTTAAGTCGATGTAAAGCGCCACGAGACATGTAATGTGTGCGCTATACAAGTCATTCATTCACTCATTCATTCATTCATTCAGGACTTAGATGCCTCTAAGCGGCTTCTAAGTAAAGTGAAATATGGTTGAATTTGGAACTTTGACGGGTGAAGTTCGGTGATGTCAAGAAATGATCGCCATCATGGTGATGATGGTAACTTCAATTGTCAAAAGCCTTTTAGTATACTGTTTAACAGATGAGCAGAAGTGTTTCATCAGGGTTTTTTAAAACTCGAGGCGAGGTTCTGTCCTGGTGTACTGGTATACAAAGACAAAAACAAAGCATTAATCAAGAGACTAGACGGACACAATACCTAATAATAAAAACAAAGGGAATACAATGTGAGATCCCTTGGGAACCCTTACACCAGGACAGAACCCAAGGCGAAGCCGAGAGTGTTTACACCTCATAAAACACGCGCTGTGAATTTATTTTTTGAACGACCTCAAAAATGTTCTTCAGAAAGCGTGTCCCAAGCAATGAGCAGCTGGCATCGTTGAATCCACTGGCTTACCTAACAAGTTACATGACGTATGTCATTCAAAATAACGGCTTATTTTGTAAACTGTTGATTGCTTATTTTATTGGAGAAGTTTCCAAATCAGAAAAGGAAAAAGATATCGCATAATATGTAAGTTATACCAATTTGAGTAAGAATAAGAGTTGGAGGAGGAGAAAAAGGAAGAGGGATTTTCTTCTTTTGATTCGAATACAGTGTATTACAAAGAGAAATTATTCAGATGCTTATTGACACATCATCACTTTTATTCAATTACCAACCACACTTTTACTTCAAAAATCACTGCTTTAACCCTCTAACTCCCAAGAGTGCCAAAAACCAAATTTCACGAAAAATCCGTCAAATTATATTTTGTAAAATTAATATATGAAAAACAAATGGTACCGTGTAAAAGTACTGTCGATGAGGTTTCATTTGAATTGTCACACCATAGGGTTTCGTCAACAGACTCAAAAGTTAGAACTACACAACAATAAGGGTTAAAATATTATAATACAGAAACAAACATAACCTATAAGCAAATTAAAACAAAACTGACAAACTGTATATACGCTCTACAGAAGAATAAAACTTGAAAAGCAATTTCTGATTCATTGTACATTTGCCATTCCTTATTCGACCTTCATAACTACATTTTATAGTTACTTTTGTATATACTCATGCACTTGGTGGTGAGTTTCTGTACTGTTCATTATTGTTTTTGGTAAAGGAGATAACACGTAGCGAATATAAACCAACAGTGCGTTTCTCCTTCTTTATGTATCCCGGAAATTCACAGTTTATGACAGCAAGATATTTTTAATTATTATTTTTGTAACAATTTAAGTTATTTTCATAAACATTATTTAAGCAATAAAAGTGGGAAGTAGTAAGGGCTAAAAAAAAACAAGAAAGTTATTCCGAACGTAGTAAGCAAATTACAACAAAACTGACAGACTGTATATACGCTCTACAGAAGAATAAAATTTGAAAAGCAATTTAAGATTCATTGTACATTTGCCATTCCTTATTCGACCTTCATAACTACATTTAGTTACTTTTGTATATACTCATGCACTTGGTGATGACTTCTGTACTTTTCATTATTGTTTTTGGTAAAGGAGATAACACGTAGCAATAAGCCAACAGTGCGTTTCTCACCCTTCTTTATGTATCCCGGAAATTCACAGTTTATGACAGCAAGATATTTTTAATTATTTTTTTTAACAATTTAAGTTATTTTCATAAACATTATTTAAGCAATAAAAGTGGGAAGTAGTAAGGGCTAAAAAAACAAGAAAATTATTCCGAACGTAGTCGATAGACGTGAAAAGGACTTTACTGACTGTTAAAAAAGTTTGTTGCTTTTTTAAGAAATGCTGATTCAAGAAAAAAAAATTGCACGTAGTATCGCGAGGTGATAAAATTAGTCTCAGTTCTTTTAGTAAGGATGTGGATAAGACATTAGTGTCCTTAAATATTTGAAATATTGAGTGAAGGGGAGTGACTTTGAATTGCTTTAATTACCTATGATAGTTCCGAGTACAAAATCATAAGAATCCCTCCAGAAATGAGATATCATTCTCGGCCATCGTGACGTGAATGCAAAACGATGGATTTTCAGCGGGGTCTAATGACTTTGGTTACTAAATATTTACACGATTGTAAATTATAGATATTAACAAGATAACATGGATAAAGAAAAGTTATTATAATAACTAGTGTGAGAAACATGTTTCTCAGCTACTTAAGCCCGGTTTCCATATGATCGCTACGATCGCTACGATCGTTGCGATCGCTGCGATCGCTGAAAAAAACAGTTCAGCGATCGCAGCGATTGATGGTTTCCATATGATCGCTGCGATCGCTACGATCGCTGAGAAAGTGAATGAAGATGGAGGGGACCTGGGTCTGACAATATCGTTTCCCCTCATTCTTGAAATTCAACATAGCGGCTGTGAATTGTTTTTAAAATTTGTTATAAAGACAGTCGTATCTTTGCACTTCTTCCATAAAAAGGGCCAAATCGCACCCTTTGAGTGAGCGTACGCAGTGCATCTTGGTATTTTTGCTGTCGCTGCGATCGCTGGAGAGTGGTTTCCATATGATCGCTACGATCGCCACGATCGCTGAGATAGAATCACAGCGATCGCAGCGGTCGTTGTCGCTGCGATCGCTGTGATCGCTATGATCGCCGGAGAGTGGTTTCCATATGATCGCTACGATCGCTGAACTTTTTTTTCAGCGATCGCAGCGATCATACGGAAACCGGGCTTTATTGTCATAACTTTTCTTTTTTCATGTTATCTCTATAACCTTACAGTTATTGTAAATAAGCAATTATTACATCTATTGCCGTCCTTATTCAATAATATATATAACACCAATTCAGTGTAATGGTTATTATAATGTTTCTCACGCTAAGCATTTATATTTGCAGTCATATGTCCTTGACCATCTAAATAACTTGAGCTTTAAATATGTAATGCATTTATTTATAGACAAGACCCAAAACATAAAATGAACAAAAACCAAAATGGGTCGGCAGAGCACCGTCTTTATCCGACTCGAGCTTTACATTTTTACATTGTTTTAGTGACGCACATTCCTAAACATCGCTGTAATATATTTATCCATAAACAAAAACAAACGAACAAACAAACAGAAAAGAACCAAACCCGCGTTAAATCATTATATATTCGTCGGCGCAGAGCCCTGCACCATTAAGGTAATTCATATTTGATTCTAATGATGTATCTCAAATTGCACTCGGCCGTCAAATGAAATGAAAACATTTTAACAGCAATTGACATCAGAAGAAAAAGAATTAAGAAGATGAGAAATCACTCGATAATGCTCCTGTCAAATAAATGAAGTTTCGCATCAAAATATTAAACAACATGTACAACCAAACAAGAAACAATGTTTTTGCTCAGACGACAAAGTGCAAAATATTACAATTTTACTGGCTCCCAAAGCGTGAACGTGCATGAGCATATGAATTTCCAATCTATTGCTGAGCAAAGATCGCAGAAAAATCGATTCTTATTGTGTGCTTAAAAGTTTTGATTCTGTGCATGAAATTCAGTGTGACCATTCCATTCCGCAAAGCTACTTAACACTGCAGTTTTCCTGTGAAGGCTCATTTTGCTTTTTATTATCTTGCAAAGTGAATTTCAGGACTTGCTGTGCATTTCTTAGTTTTGTAGAAT
Source organism: Cladopsammia gracilis (assembly GCA_022457155.1). NCBI lineage: Eukaryota > Metazoa > Cnidaria > Anthozoa > Scleractinia > Dendrophylliidae > Cladopsammia > Cladopsammia gracilis. Next base: position 845,867 of record JAJGOT010000255.1, on the reverse strand, counting down.
CTGTTATTGGTAAGCTTTTGAGTTGTCTGTGGTGTGGGAATTTCTCATTGTCTTTTGAATCATTTGTTTTACGTAATTTGGTGAATGTAACATTTGCAACATCACGAAACAACTGCTTTTTTCTCTTTTCTTTTCTTGTTTCAAATCTTGGCTAACATTGCGAGTGAAAGTCAGGCAAGAGAAGCCAGCATGACATTCTCCCCATGCTTTTTTGAAGGCAAGCGTTGGACATTCCATGACTGGCTGCGCATTGCACCGAAGCACGCACAATTGCACTTATGCGAACAACACCCAAATAAACTCTTGAGGCCTTTGCGGAAATTGCCGCTGAAAATGAAACAAATGCACGGGTTTATGGCGCAATTTGCGTATGCCAAGAACCGTGCAATGAAGCCAAAGGCAATAAAACCACAACTTGTAGCCGGATTTTTGTTCCATACAAAAAATGTCAAAAACGCTAAGATATTAAATGGTGCCCAACATAATGCAAATCCCACGACGATGGCGAGAACCATCTTGAGGATGTTCCTGTTCTCTTTTACCCGTTTTCTCCGTTCCTTGGCGTTCACTGATTCTCCATCTGGCATCTTTTTGGACCTGAGGCTAAATATGATGACGGAATAGAGTATTGTCATCAGCGCGAAAGGAATAACAGCCAGAACAATAAACAGCGCCAGGTAGTAACTTCTCAACGATGATGACTCCCCAAAGGCGTCATTCCACAGCAACGAGCAGAGAAGTTTTCCTTTAATCACAACGAGTTTACGTGCGAAAAAATAGGGGCAATGAATGGCTATGGCAACGACCCACGTAGCCAAAATGAAGTATGGGCAAAGTTTAGAGCTGACGACCGGGGAACTAAATGGAAAAACCACAGCTCCAAATCGATCCACTGCTATCAAGACCAAGCTTTGGATTGACACAGCAATAGAGACATCTTGCAAGAAGTAGACCAGTTTGCAAAGCGCCAAGCCAAGGGGTCCATCTATGAGCCAATAGCCAACGTAGAGATCCGTAAAAAAACGAGGGAATGCAAAAATTGGGAGAAAGAGGTCAGATATGGCCATGTTTGCAATGAGATAGTGGATGGCTCTTCTCATCGATGTGGTCTTGAAAACTATCGCTCCAATGAGAATGTTCCCCATCAGTGAAACGGCAGAAATTATTATATAAGCTGAGCTTTTAGCGATTCTTTCTGCAGTGGGGTTCACAGAGCAGCCGGCAGACGGCAGAGTACTGTTGCTAGTGAGGTTTGTCATTCCGCTACAGAGTTGTTCGCCGCGAGTTTCTCTGAGAAGGAGAAGAGAATAATCACAGGTAAAGGAAGCTGCTGTCAATAAGTTTCCCATGTATAATTAATATTTGATTGACCGATTCCCAGAATTACTTTTACTACATTTTACTTTATCTTGCACTTATTCATATTTTGCATATTTTAAAAAATAATCGGTTCCCTGTTATTATATAAACTTGCACATACGAGAATAAGGTAAGGCCCGGTTCAAACGTCGAACTTCACATGTGCCGAATCTAATGCAAATGAGTAAGAACAATATATTTTGCTTATTTGCATTAGATTCGGCACATGTAAAGTTCGACGTTTGAACCGGGCCTTAAATTATGGAAACCGACTAAAGGTAATTGAAATTATTAGACTTAGCTAAAAGAAATGGAATCTTTATATACTGCTTTAAACAAGCTCAAACATATTCTTTAATATGTAGTCCCCAGCAGTTTGAGTTCATATATATTAAACCGCGCAGAAGAAACATTCTAATGGTGGCAAAACTTTACTTAAAACATAAATTAAGCGTTTATTTTTTCATTGCATGTTTATAATCTATGCTAATGAAACATATTAAAAATTTAGACTTTTTACTTGGGTATTTGGCGACATAATCATGATACAGCGTTCTCATGAAAAATGTCAATTTTTTGTTTTTTTATTCAGTGTTTCAAAGTTACAGGTGTCTCATAGTTAAACTTTCCTCTTTACCTAGATATATATAAACCACAACAACATCCGCTTTGTAGAAATTATTTGTTTCAATTTTGTCTGTTTAAATTTGTCTGAGCAGGTTATTGTATAAAACCCCGTCTACACGAGCAATTTTTATGTGGCAACTGTATGTGGCAATTTTTATTTGCCCGTGTAGATGGTCGACAAATATTTGTTGTTAATTTGCGTCAGTAATAATTTCGCACAGCGGAGATGCCCATGGAAAAAAGGCTAGGGTACAAAGCAAGATGGCGAATAAACAATAAACAATAGATGGCCAATCTTCTCAGTCTTAGTATGGCAAGAATCTCTTCATGGTGATGTTCCTTCTTTTTCGTATTACGGTTCTTATAGTTCTCGCTGTGACTATTCCACAAACTTTCCCTAGCTTGCAATGCCTCTAGTAACAAGGAAACAAGCGCATCTGTCCATCTACAGGCTGTACTCGTGGAAGCCGCCATGTTGGATGCGCAAATATTAGGGACTGGGTTCTACAGATGACGTCGATATAATTGTCACATTTTATGTGGCGTCTCGTCCACACGGACAATTATCGGTATGTGGCAATTTTTATTTGCCACATAAAAACTAACACGCCAGCTTTTCAGCAAATACAGTTGTCACATAAAAATTGGTCATTTTTTATCATCTACACGGGCTAATAAAAATTGCCACATAGAAAATTGCCACATAAAAATTGCTCGTGTATTGGCTTAACTTGTCGCACGAGAATAAGGTTGAGTATGTTGATTGATATAATATGCAAACCGACTAAAGCTAATTGGGATTATTAGGCTTAGCTGAAAGAAGACTTTGTTCAAACATATTCTTAAATATGTAGTCACAAGCACTTTGATTTCCCATTTAATATCGCTGAAGAAACTTTCTTATGGAATTTTGGTGGTATTAGCATCATGTGTTTTTATCATTGCATGTTTATACACCATGCTGATGATCGGCTTATTAAAAACTTAGACCTTTATTACGCGGGTATTTAGCGACATTTCTGACATTTTAAACATAATTAAACAGCGTTCTCATATTTAAAATGTTAATTTTTTGGTTTATTCAGTGTTTAACAATTATAAAATCAAGAGCCATCTGACAATTTGGAATACAAAATGAAGAAAGCAAGGCCGAGAAATGATATCATTGCAGAAACTAAGTTTTAATTGGTTTATTGTGATTATTGCAAGATAATTGACATCGAAACAATATATTTTGGCCGTCATACTGGTCATAGTCATGTAATGATATTTTACAAGAAGGCAACTTAAATATAAACTTACCTATCATAGGTACCTATGATATTTAAAACGGCGTTCTTATAAACATAACTAATGATGAAAAGGCTTCACTCGGAGGCTTTAAACCAGTTAAAACTTATTAATATTATCGTCAATAGACAAATTCGGCTAACGCATTGTTGTACCCAATTCAAACCTTTGGGGATTAGAACTCTTTGTTCGTCATATTTCCATAACAATGAAGCATTGACATGGAAATTATATGGAAATATTGTGAACAAAGAATCTTATTCCCAGAAGGTTTGAATTGGGTACAACAAATCGTTAGCCGAATTTGTCTATTTAACACAACTACGCGCTTTCTCGAAAACAGCATCGGCGCGAGTTGAGAATTCTGCCATTTGTCGCAAAGGATCGTAAATGTGCATTTACCCGCCATTAATCTGTCTTTGACAATTATTCCGTGGCATTATAAAAGTTAATGCGTATACTAAGTAAACTCGCTGATGTTCGATTTAAGCTGAACAACCTAGAAAGAGGCTGTCATCGGAAAGTTTCCATAAAAGTATTACGCCATATTCGATGTTCCTTCCCCCTGGCAGAACTGGCAGAAATGTGGACTTCTGTTATAATGGTTAAGAATATCAGAACAGATTTGTAGATGTAGATGTTTCTGCTTTTCTTCACAAATTGACCAGAGACAAAACACTAGTATTGAAGAAAGCGTTGTCATGCTGAAATATCGAAATTTTTCTTTCCTAATTTCCTTGTCTGTTGTATAATGCCAAATGCCGCCAAAGATATAACGAAATTGACTAAGGCCCCGTCCACACGTATCCGGATATTTTTGAATCCGCAACTTTTTTGTTACGGATTAGAAAATATTCGCGTCCACACGTAGCGTATTCGAATCGTATTTGCCCGAATTCGCCGGATACGTGTGGACGGAAGGCCAATCCGCAACAAAAAAGTTGCGAATTCAAAAATATCTGGATACGTGTGGACGGGGCCTAAAACCATTCCACAGAACAAGACAGTGTGTGCTGCCCGAAATGATTAGCGGACAGTACTACGATTTGTACCCACTAGATACCCTCTCGCAAAGTTCAATGTCTGTTAGAGAATACAATAATAACCATGAATGATCTCTAGTATTTTTCGGTTTCTATTTCTGAACTTCGAATAGAAATTTCATTCCAAACGTAAACGGAATAAGTAAATGCTTACTAATAAAATCGGAATTCTTACCTCACGGTGTAGTTTTTTAGAAGCTTTAAACCAGCTCAAACTTTTCTTTAATATGAAGCAAGCTAATTACTCTGTACCTTCGCCGGTTTAAATGGAAATTTGTGGCCAAAATTCACCTGTTACGACAAGCGTCAATGTCGTGTAATTTCGCCATTTGTCCATTCTCTATTTTCGAATTACCCATAATACGCTTTGTTTGCCCCCCAAATTTTGCATAAACTATTGTTTGTAAACTGTGTAAATGCCCTTGGGAGGACTTCATATTCCCAAGAGCATTTCTAATCAATGGTTTATGCAAAATTTAGGAGGGCAAACAAAGTGTGTTATGGGCAATTCGAAAATAGAGAATAATCTGATTGGAACTCTGACATGACAAGGTTATAGACAGCTCTTAAAACCAAAAAAGTTTTTGTTCTGGTCCATTTCGCTTGGAGCTAACCTCCGAAATCGTCCCGAGCTTTATAAAAGGTGCGAAGCGATTCACCAGCAGTGTAACCGATTAAAATATGACTTATTGTGGTGAAAAATTAAAGGAAAGCTTTTACAACACTAGCGAGTGGAAATTCCGACTGACCTAGTGCTAACAACAAACCATAATAAGACGAAAACTGTTGTCCAATAAAAAAGCGAGGATAGACACGTGAGTAAACAAAGATAAACAGTAACGCAATGAAGTCACGCAACAAAGGAAAACTTGAATAATAATGTCCACTAGAGATATGCGGCCAAATGTAGGCCAGCACAGTATTTTTCTTTGCAAGTCAGTTATAAGTCGTTAAGTTAAGTTAAGTTAAGTTAAGTTTAGTTATAAGTCGTTAAGTTGCTCAAGCTTTCGCAATATCGCCTGATTTTAGCCGACGAGGCCGTAGTAATAACAACAAACCATAATAAGCCGACAACTGTTGTCCAATCAAAAAGCGAGGATAGAGACACGTGAGTAAACAAAGATAAACACTGATTTTAGCCGACTCGGCCTACGGCCTCGTCGGCTAAGTATCCGGCGATATAGCGCTTTGCTTTCGCACTATAACTGTTAAATATCTCGCGTTATAAGTCGAAATCTAGAGTTATAAGTCGTGACGTTGCTATAAGTCAAGATCTCGCGTTATAAGACGAGATAGGAAAATCTCGCTGATCACGACACCGTACATCTTTAATAGGCCTTATGCATGATGACGTCACCAGCCCAAAATTCACCACCAAGCCTCGTTTGTACGAAATTCCTTGCAAACCTTTGACAAGTTCGTGTTGTTTTTGAGTGGGTATTCTGTTCAACTTTGCTCCTTTGAGAATACATTGATGAGCCGTGTCACAGGTTTCCACTTCGAAAGCGATGCTTGGGGGTGAAATTAGCTAGTCTGATGTAAACATGTTAAATTGTAAATGGTTAATTTCAATGGTCATATCAACGACATGGGAAATTCTGGATAATCTCCTGTCCTTTGGTGTAAAACTCATATAAACAAAAACGAACTCATGTTTGATCGATGGTCTCACCTCGTGCTTGTACACGGAAACAAAACGTTCACTATTGAATAACATATTTCAATACGAGGATAATAGATCACGTGAACTCTAGAAGGTACCACGTGATAATGATTTTCCCGCCGTTTTCACATAAAAATGTAAAAGCCTCCTATTACAACTACAGTGTGGCACTAAAGTTTAATTTTGCGGAAGGGCGATTTTTTGTTTTGCAGGAACTAATTTTTGCGATTAAGTTTCAATCCAATTTTTTTTTCAACAGCATTTATTGTCGTCTTCAGTAGCTGTTCGTTTATCCCTGTGGCACATTTCTGTAAAGTTTGGGGAAATTCGGTTTCTATAGTAACGAGATAGTTGCACGAGTTCAAGCCATTTTGAAAGAAAAATGTATGTTTTTACGTTTATTGGTGAAAAAGAAAACACAAAATGCTACCAAAAGCAGCACAATGTTTGTTAATATCTTCAATTTCCGAATTTTCAATAAATTTTAATTTTGGGTGACGTCACAGATTCCCAGTAGCATCACACCTTATCTTGTAGAAAACATCACAGGCCATCTATTAGAGGTAAAATCTTTTCGAAATATTGCAACACCGCAAAAACAGAACGGGGAAAGATTAAAATTTAGGGGTCTGCCCGGTTAACCGTTGATAGTTTTCTCAGTTGAAACCATCAAGAATGATAGAACGATGACCTGAGTACCCGGGGCAGAAACCGCTGCCTGGTTGGCTAAGGGCGCTTACCATTTGTCAGAACTGGCCGGCCAGACCGGTCCGTTTGTAACTAGAATGCGTCTTTTTGAAGACTTGATCCGACAAGTCCATCAAAAGGGTGCATACTATTTCCAAATTTACCAGTCTGGCCGGCCAGTTCTGACCAATAATGGAATAATATTTACTAACTGAGCGGTCCGGCCGGCCAGTTCTGACAAATGGTAAGCGCCCTATGTCAATAGCGGAGCTCTGCGGGCCGAAGACCCGCGCGGAGCCCCATACTACCTATGCCCGTCATTTTTCATGGTCATGGCTAGCGGAATGTTTCTGCGGACACGTGCGTGTGCGGTCCGCGGTGTTGGGCACGGCTAGCTCGCGGGCTCGTATGACATCCCAAAACATGCGCGTATGACGCCACAAAACATCCGAGATGTTTGTTCAACCACAGAAGCGGGGATTTATTAAAGAATTTCCAAGCAAGCGAGGTACTTAAAGGTAAAATAGATTACATTTTTCGATGGGAATTTATGTTGTTATCAATCTGTGATTGACTTTTTCTCTGTGCTCTTGTGTAGTTTTGGAGAATTGTTTTCTAAACGTGCTTAAATTCAGTTGTATCGATTTTTTGAATTTCACCCAAGGCAGCACGGCGAACTCGATGCGCTATAAATGGTACTCGTTTTGCTTTTAAACATAAACTAATGGAGATTTGAATAAAATTTTTCGAAAGAAGATTGTGTCGTCCATTTTTATGCGTTTATCCATTCATTACATAGATTGAAAAGCGATTTTATAGTTCTGTCTACACTCGCGTCGCCTTATGCAAATATGTTTGTGTATTTTTTTGAAATTTTGATTTCCAAATCAGTTTCTCGGGCAATTTGACAAGCAACAACTGTATTTTATTCGGAAAGTAGTCGTACTAGTTATTGTAGACGAAGAAAAAGTTGTTTTTGTGAACTTTTGTACGGTCTAAATGTACTGTGGCAGACGGTCGCGTAATACTGTTTTTGAGAAATGCTAAAAATTGAAAAATAGCCCGGTCGTCAATCTTAATTCTTGTGCTTCCGACCTTTCACCTTAGTTAAGTTTCACCTTAGTTAAGCTTATTCAGGAAGCGACGCTGTTAGGCTAAGCCTATCTATATATATTAGAGCGCCAGTCTGCAGAGCAGAAGGTTGCGGTTCGAATTCCTAGCGGACCAACACTCGGGGTCTTAAAATAACTGAGGACGAACGTCGAAGGTGCTGCCTTTTCTATTTCATCTGCAGATGGTTAGACCAATGCAGTAAATCACTCTCCTTCTGGAATACGTTTCAGGAGTGGTGGTTTGAAAAAGCACGTGAAAGACTACTATCAAATATCGTGTTGATGCCAAGGCAGATTAGGGTGTTCAAATAGGGATTTTCAACTTATTGTTGTTTATATATATTGGATACATCGGCAACAGAAGCCGCAGACATTCCAATACTTCTGGCTTGCTTTGTAACGGACAGACAACCAACACTGTTTGATGCTGCCTCACTACCCCTAGAGCTCGGGGCAATCTGGTACCAGAACATACAAAAATATGTCTAGTTACTGTGATTATCCTGTGTTAAGTAATGTTCCGCATGAAACAGAATGGGAATCAGAATCCAAAGCAAGGTAACCACCCCTAGAGCTCGGGGCAATCAGGTACCATAACATACAAAAATATGTCTAGTTACTGTAATTACACTGTGTCAAGCAATATCCATGAAGGAGAATGGGAATCAGGATCCAAAGCAAGGTCACCACCCCTAGAGCTCGGGACAACCAGGTACCATAACATACAAAAATATCGTAAAAACTCTTATTCTTCGGCCATTTCAACTTTAACAGAAATAAAATACACACTGCGGTTATAAACATGACAACATGTCATATAAACAATATAAAAACATATAAACATGTCTAGTTACTGTAATTATACTGTGTCAAGCAATATCCATGAAGGAGAATGGGAATCAGGATCCAAAGCAAGGTACCACGTTTGACTGCTGATGGACAGCTGCATCTTGGAGGTACGGTCGGTGTTGCAAAATAATTCCAGCCTCTTCCAGTCACTCAGTACTGTTGGGAGATGCCACCAGATAACAAGGACTAGCCTTTTAGAATCGTAGAGCCAGTTCATGAGCAGATTTATGAATGGCACATGTTTGCAAAAAAAAAAAATAATATTAGACACTGTGATATAGCAGAGATATAGAAAAATGACAAATAAATAAGTTTAATGACGGTCACAATGGAGACAACGGATAAGAAAATGAATAAACAAATAGCAGAATGGATACAAACGGAGCTGCAATGATATACAGGATTATTGTTCGTGGTGTCTTACGCATACAGCTATGGCATTACGGGCACGTCAAAGTAAATTTATATAGCTTAAAATCTGCTTTGCAGTACAAGTTCACACACCATGCCAGGAGTCAAATTCAAGCGGTTGTTCCTTTCGTAAATTTCTCAAGGCCCTATGCTCAAGGCGAACTATCGTATCTGTAAAAAAAATTCTTGGTTTGCACATATAATATATGATTTTCAGCTGGAAAAAGGTTTCATATCATGTAGAAAATCATGTACGTTCAACAAGTTAGCGCTTGGTTACAACTGATAGACTTCTAGCTGTCCCTTTTCAGTCAATTGAGCGGGCGAGCCGAGGGGAAACTGGGGGAGAGGCAAGACTGGAGCTAAGACTGGATCGAGCGAGCGAGCCGAGGGGAAACTGGGGGAGAAGCGCCACTTCCCCAGCGCCCCCTCGGTTGGTATTTTCACTCGCTTGCCGCTGCTGATTTCCCTTTTGTAAACGGTCGATGCCATTTTCAACGGTCGATGCCATTATTAGCAAACGGTCGATACCATTTTTAACGGTCGATGCCATCATTAGCATTCATTAGTAACCAAGCCTTTTGAAATGGTAGATGCTATTTCTCTCTAGTTTATGCCTGGATTGGGACGAAAATAGGCTATCATTATTAGATCAAATTGGGCCTAGGTGAAGCGATTATTAGATCTAAGCTAGATTCACGGTTAAGTAAGATTTAGGGTTAGGGTGACCCGTTATTGATATATATTAAGAAAAGCACCTTTTATAATTAAATGTTTCTTGGGTGTGCCGGATCAACCCAGTGGTCTAGTGGTAAAAGAGAGATGTTAGCATGCAGAGGTTCTGGGTTCGATTCCAGGTAATTATATTCCATTTTTCTTTTTCTGATAGAAAAAATAATTCTAAAATTGGTGAAAATTTCTCTAAGTGTCGCTAAAATGGCATCAACCATTTACGAAAGGGTTGTGACTAGAATGGATACTCCAAAATCAGGTTGGATCACCTCGGACACTTATTGAGAATTATATAATGTAATGTTGACACTTAAATTTATTCTCAATAAATTTTTAAGTGTAAAAAAGAAAATCTAAAATCCCCACTCAGGATTGAACCTGTGACCTCAGCTAGGCTTAGACTTACATAGCCTACCGTACCACTGTACCACCTATCTTCTCGGGTTGCTTAGGGACCGGTCATTATTTATGTAGGGGGGGGGGGGGGGTGGGGGGATTTTTTTTGTTTTAGCATGAAAGAAAAAACGTGACCCACCCCTTTGAGGCCATTAGTTAATTCTTGACCCACCCCCATATAACTTTATATAAGAGGTGACCCACCCCCAACCCCCTTCAATCTATACCTCTATAAGGAGTTCCTGTTCACTGAACGAAATCAGCATATCGTTGTGAAAGCCTAAATGAGAAGTTGTCATGCTTAAAACTAAAACTAAGCAAAGCAGTCACAGATATCAAAAACAATTTAACACCCTCAGTGCAGGCATTAAGCAGATTTTCTGCTGCTAAGGGGAAAAAGAGAACAAGAAGTCAGAAGGAGAACAGAAGAAGGGCCAAAAAAAGAAAACAGGAAAGACTCCAGGCAGCTGTGTTCAAAACAATGAAGAACATTACAACAACAACAACAACAACAAACAAAACTTTACTTGTGGACCATTGAAAATCTCTGTTTCCCTGAAGGTTACAACATCAGTTCTACAAGCCAACATTCCCTTTGCGAGGAAGAACTCAACGTAGACAATCTTGCTGGGTTGAAGAGAAGTGCCGTCGAACATTTGCACATTATGAGGAATCAAGGACTATTTGCAATGGATGCGTTTGAACTAGTTGATAATACAATTAAAAGAGTATTGGACAGTTGAAAATCCTTGCTTTTTAGATCGGGTCACAAAAAGGAGCTCAATAGCTCCATATTAGCGTGAACACCTAGACATCATTATTGATTTCATTAATCACTTATTGAAAAAATAAGTTTTCCAATATTCAAATCAAAACCAGTTTTAAAAAAAATTGCTTTTTTATTGAAGTCATTAAACAAAAAATAGTAATTCAATTAAAAAACGAATTTTCAAACTGTTTTTGATTTGAAAATTGGAAAAATTTGATTTTACTAAATTGAATAATGAATTTTCAAACTGTTTTTGATTTGAAAATTGGAAAAATTTGATTTTACTAAATTGAATAATGAATTCAATAATCCATTATTGAAACCAATAATGATTTCTAGCTGTTCACGCTTCAGGTAGTAAAAGTTCCCAGTTATATTAAGAAAAGGAAGCATGCAAGCCTTCCCAATAGGGCTTATGTTTATTTATTGATATTTAGTGCCCACATCTTTGATTCTCCATACTTAGGTTGGATTGCTACATGTGACATCCAGTTGTGTTATATTTTATGTCCAGCATTGCATTAGAATTTATATAGATCTTCCACATGAATTGTAGTGAGTGTGATTCTTTACAAAACACACAATGACCCACCCCCAATCATCGTGAAATTCTCTTTTGGCCCACCCCTTTTCTCTAAAAAAAATAGGCCTGGCCCACCCCATGATTCCCCCCCCCCCACCCCCCCACATAAATAATGAATGGTCCCTTAGTCCTAAATTTAACTATATAAACTGCTGCCCCTAACCTCAACTGAAAGCTAACCAGTTACTCCGTTATAAAAGTCTCAATAAGGTGTCCAACCTGATTTTGGAGTATCCATTCTAGTCACCACCTTTACGAAAGGGAAATGCCCCTCGCCGCTTGGTCGATCGCCGATCGCGTATTTGCTCGCCCGCTCGACTATCCACAGAGGGACTGCTAGCAATTTTATACAACTGAAAATGACACCTGGCCTTCATGTGACGTCATTCATTATAACACTGCATTATAAACAAGAAGCTGTACACAGCTTAAACTCGTGGCGTCTTTACCTCATTGCAGTATTGATTCCCGAGTGTTTGGAGTGCTTCAACGGAGAACAATAAGCTTAAAATATGTCTAAAAAGTAAGACTACATATTCACTAAATTCACAGATCAAACTCACGGGGTACAAATAGCCCGGCGTAGCTAATCGAACGAATCCGAACCAAAAACCAATCGAACCCAATCGAACTAAATCGTTCGATTGGAGTTCGACTGGTTCGGCAATCGAACATAATCGAACTGGAACTTTTGGGTGAGTTCGATCAAGTTCGATTACCGAATCCAATCGAACCCAATCGAGGCGATTGGTTCGATTTTGTTCGGTGGAAGAATTTCACCCTTTAACTGATCTTTTACTGGCGGAGCAATTGTGAGAGATATTAACACATTTCAATTAACTAAAATCTTTATTGTTACGGTGATTCGAAATTGATTAATTCACAATATAACATGAACAGCTCAGTACTTCATATCGCTCGGAATAACACCGAACGGGGATAATATTAAAATGTTTATACCGTCGTCGCTAAAGTTTCGGATAGATTACTAAAAAACGACCACTGCAACTGGATCTGGACGCACGCAACGGTGTACAGTGTGTACAGAATAGTTACCACTAACGCTAAAAGTGTTCTCATTACCTCAAAGTAGATTTCTATTAAATCTGCAAGTGGTGTTTGCAGAAGCTGCTGCAAAATGCAAGCTAGACTTTCAATGTTAGAACAGTTCATTAAATGTAACAAAAATAAGACTAACGCCAACAACAAAATCTTAGTTTTCGTGATCACGAAAACTAAGATGGGTCTTAGGTCTTAGGTCTTAGTTTTCGAGGGTCTTATTTTTCGTAACACCCCATCTTGTACTCGTGTTTGAAATAGAAGCCAAAAAATAACTTACTTGACTGCAATGCTTTGTTTCAGACCAGATTAAACTAGTTTTATATTTCCGATTGTTGAAGTGTTCGATTATGTTCGATGAGTTCGATTACGTTCGATTGTTGAAGCGTTCGATTACCGAACGTTCGATTGCGTTCGATTGACAAAATTTTTCGGTGAGTTCGATTAAGTTCGATTACTGAACCCAATCGAACCCAATCGAGCGATTGGGTTCGATTAGGTTCGATTACCGAACGTTCGATTAGCTACGCCGGGAAATAGTCGCTATTGAATTTTGAGTGCGATTTTCGAACGTTTTGTCATCGTGCTAATTCTCTGTATAAAAAGTCCTCAATGTACCACTGAAATATTAAACTATAATGTTATGGATTTCTATTTTGCCTATTTTCTTACTTTAAAGTAAAGTTTTTCCCTCGTCATTTTCACCTTTCTCCCGAGCGGTTTCGTCAAAATTAACAAGGCGTTCGTGATCAAAACACGACCGAGCAAGGAGTCTTGGGCGATATCT